>JAZDUH010000066.1:17800000-18167500 GCA_036419115.1 Scarus forsteni
AAATCATAAATCCAAAAGACAGTTCTTTCATTGTTCTGCCTCATTCTCTTCTGCAGCATGGGCAAAGAGGAACAGAAGAGGGACACTTTTCAAAGATTGGATTCTTGTTTTGTGTGAGGAGGCTGCTTTATAATTTACTCAAACCTCAAGGCAGCAGATAAGATTTCTGAGCCACGAGGACTCAGAATAGCAAAAGCAGATGACTGACCCAAGGCCAAGTAACATTTCAGTATAAAATTGATATCAGTGTGTTTCAAACAACACATGAGGTGAAGATATATCTAAATACTGTATATGTTTGTTTATTTTGATTAATGGTCAGCAGAAGATTAATCACTATGGCAATCAGTACATTTCTGCTGTCTGGCCAAAAACTTTTTTCTCCATTATTTAGGCTTTGATTTTTTTTCACCATTGGACACCCTCAATGTTGGTCAGTGAGTTTTGCAAATTGTATCAATTAGAAGTACAGAAAATAAATTCTTATTTGGATCAGATAATATTTTTAAACCCAGATGTACAGCGTTTATTAATTCCTAAAAAAAATGGCAAACTGGAGATAAAGGTTTGGACCTGAAAGTGATGTGATTGTTGACTACAGGATAGTCAAGTTAAAATGTTTAGGCTACGACTATACAACATGATGAATCATTGGCTTTACAGTATTCACACCATGCAGCCATTGAATTTGAAGGTTAGCACCATCATTACGAACATGAGTAAGCAATACATGGAAACATATGTGACAAATATGGGCAGCTAAATGTAATTTAAGATGGAAACACAGCTTTGGTATAATAGTTGTTCAATGTGAGACTGGATCTACTCAAGATTACCAACTGTAAGCCTCCTACAGATGCACCTTCCTGTAGTTTGGTTGGCCCAGTGCTGTGCTCATGATGGCTTCATCTTGGGTTATATATGCGTATTTTATATACAGTGCAGTGACATGAAAAAGTATTTGCCTCCTTCCTAATTTCTGTGCTTTTTGCATATTAATCACTCGCAAAGGTTTCAGATCATCAAACCAATTGTAATATCACACAGAGACAACCCAAGGAAATACAAAATGCAGTTTCTGAATGACGATTTTATTTACTAAGGGGGGGGGGAATACAAACCTATCTGACCCTATGTGAAAAAGTAATTGCCCCCCTAACTGTGACTCACCACAGTTTTCTGACAGCCGAGTTCAATTTCACAGGCCACACCCAAACCAGATTGTCACAACCTTTGTTGAACCAAGAAATCACTTAAATAGAATCTGTTAGACAAAGTGAAGTAGGCTACAAAATGTCAAGAACAAACGCATCATGCCACGGTCCAAAGAAATTCAAGAAGAAATGAGAAAAAAAGTGATTGAAATCTATCAGTCTGGAAAAGGTAACAAAGTCATTTCCAAGGCTGTGGGGCTCCAACAAACCGCTGTCAGAGCCATTATCCACAAATGAAGAAAACTGGGAGCAGTGGCAAACCTTCCCAGGAGTGGTCGACCAACTAAGATTACTCCAAGAGTATGACAACAACTCACAGTGTTTCCTCTACATTCATTTAGGAGCGGCGGGCCGCCGCTCCTAAATCCTACCCGCCGCTCCTGCATTTTTTTTTAAAAACTGTAAATACACCACCGCAGCATCATATCGCTGCCTTCACATCAGAGTCCTGCATTAAATCGGGTGTCGCGGGTGCTTAGGCAAATAACTATCTTGCCCATAGTTGTGTCGCTATGGTTTGCTTACATTTAATAAAATGCATTTTTCCTCTCCGCTCTGAAAAACGCCTCCTCCCTCGCTCCTCCTGTGCAACACCGATAAGCCGCGCGGCAACCAAACTGTCTCTCTGCAGGCGGAGTCCCCCCACATTTAGTCTTTATTGAGGCTGCTGCCATGGGCCGAGACGAGCGGTGATTCAGCTTAACGCCAGAGCAGAGGCCACCTAAAAGTGTCTCACAACACTCCCTGTCATAGAACGAGCCGATAACTTTGATGGAATTCTCTTTATTAACAGACTCAAACAGCGTGTCATACAATTAGCAGTTCTCTGTCTCAGTCTACACTTCCCTAACCCTCAGCCAATCCCCGCGCTCCCCCTTAGCAGCGTGGACACTACAAACATCCTCTACTCTGGAGCTGCTCACTCTGACATACTACTATGACACTCCCTTCCCTAAAACAGTTCAGTAGAAATGCTTCCTCACGCCCAGTTCTTCGATAGTACGATATGATTTGCTGCTGCCAGGCGACTACAGCCAGAAAGTTCAAAACGCTGGTTTCTGACAGTGCAGTGACATATGAAAAAGTATTTGCCTCCCTTCCTAATTCTGTGCTTTTTTGCATATTAATCACTTAAAGGTTTCAGATCATCAAACCAATTGTAATATCACACACACGACACATACAGACATACACACACACACACACACTCACACTCAGCCGGCGGATGAAGGAGCGACCATAACGGTAAAAAAAATATAATAAAAAAAACCCAATTTAAACAAACATTAATGGATGACCTGAAGCTTACCAAACAATCTCCCCAAGCAAAAATCTCAGCATTTTTAAGCCAATTGTCCTTACTAAGACGGGAAGCACAGCTAGCAGCAGTGTAGGAAACTTTCAGCATGTAGTTTCTCCTCATTGTCAGTCACTTGCTATGACTTTATGATTCATCTTCTCTCCACCTGCTGAGCTTACATGGTTACATGAAATGTTACATTCTTCCTGTTTTTTTAAAATACTTTTTATACTTTATGCAGTTTATTTTAAATTCTTTTGAGAATGTTGTAGTTGTGTGCCCACAGTGCTCACTATTTATTCAGATGTAAATAGTCTTTAATTATGATATTATGGAGCATTATGTGGCAAACCTTCCCAGGAGTGGTCGACCAACTAAGATTACTCCTAGAGGAAACACTGACTCATCCAGGAGGTCACAAAAGAACCTGGAAAAACATCCAAAGAACTGCAGGCCTGGAAGAGTTCCAGGCAAAAAAACACTGCTGTCACAAAAGAACACAAAGGCTCGTCTCACATTTGTCAAAAAGCATCTTGATGATCCTCAAGACTTTTGGAGAAACATTCTGTGGACTGATAGTCATAAACTGAACTTTTTGGAAGGTGTGCAGACCGTTACATCTGGCATATAAATGGCACAGCATTTGATAAAAAGAAGCATGGGGGTGGCAGTGTAATGGTTTGGGGCTGCTTTGCTGCCTCAGGACCAGGACAACTTGCTGCGATTGACGGAAAAATGAATTCTGCTGTTTACCAGACGATCCTGAAGGAGAACGTCTAGCCATCAGTTTGTGCCCTCAAACTCAAGCGCTCTTGAATCATGTAGCAGGACAACGATCCAAAACACACCAGCAAGTCCACCTCTGAATGGCTAAAAAAAAAATATGGTTTTGGAGTGGCCAAGTCAAAGTTTGGATTTAAATCCAATTGAGATGCTGTGGTGTGACATTAAACGGACAGTTCATGCTGGAAAACCCTCCAATATGGCAGAGTTAAAACAATTCTGCAAAGAAGAGTGGGCCAAAATTGTTCCACAGCAGTGTGAAGACTCATCACCAATTATTGCAAATGCTTGATTTCAGTTATTGCTGCCAAAGGTGGCACAACACACTATTAGGTTCAGGGGGCAATTAGTTTTTCACTTAGGACCAGATAGATTTTGATTTTTTTTGTGCCTTAATAAATTGAATCATCATTTAGAAACGTCATATTGTATTTCCTTGGGTTGTCTCTGTGTGATATTAAAATTGGTTTGATGAGCTGTAACCTTTGTGAGTGATAAATATGCAAAAAACACAGAAATCAGGAAGGGGGCAAATCATTTTCCACGGCACTGTATGTATATATGTATATGTGCATATATGTGTATCCATAAAATAAAGAGTTTGTCTGCAGCCTGCTCTATTGTCTTGAGATAACATGTTTAAAAACTGGCACTATACAAATAAAAACTGATTGATTGTTGGGAAAGAAGACTAAACAAAAGTGCGGCATGTCAAGGTGCAAAGCAATGTTTTGCCACAGTTTGTGGATTAAATCCTCCTTCAACATGGCATTAAATATAGGACTCTTCCTTGATAGGCTTTAAATGTAAACAAATCTCTCTTAGCTTCATACTTAATTTGCATGTATCTCTTTAAATAAATCTAATTTGTTTGTGTTACTTTCCTGAAGTAGCTGATTTAATTTTGAGTTTACAGCTACAGGGAGTTCAGTTTGGTCACGGCTGAATCCCTCTCAGATCATGTTACATTGAATAAAGAGCCCTGCGTCTCTGTGCCCTACTAAGCTGAATAGCAACGTCTCTGCAGTCTCATGAGGCCAAACATTCCCCCAAAGGATCCAACATTCCCTACCTTAAATCATTTTACGTATTTAAAAAAAAAATCAAAAAAGATACCTGAATGACAACATTCTGGTCAGAATAAAACTTACACATAATACAAAAACTCAAATATTGCTAGATCAGCAGATATTTGTTTCAGTCTTTCGAGAAGAAGCGAGCTGAAGAAAGGGAGCTCTGTGCTTCAGGAATCTGCTCTCCAGAAGAAAATGTTACATAAGTGCAAGTTTCCCCTTCCATGCCTCTAAGATCTTCTCCAGTAAGTTAGGAAACTTGTATACATTCAGCTGTGGTGTTAAAAATGCAGGATGCACAGCACACAAGCAGGCTTAGCCAATGGCACACACGTGTGGCCCCCCTCTCTTTGTTACAGTCTAAATCAGCTGCACACCTCATTGTCTGTAAGCACAAACACACAATGTTCCCAAACAAAGTAAGCATGCACACATAGACACTATAGAGCTCCCACTATGGTAACTGAGACTGCATGTAGGCTGTAGTATGACTACAGAGTTCCTCTGCTAGACATGTTCAGAAAAGCTCCAAAACATCAAAAAGGACATTATGGACACGTATAACAACCTCCCACAGTAAGCGCCAGCAGAGAGATAAATATTTTGAAGGGTACAGACAGAGAAATGGCCCAGCTCAAACAAAAACATTTCGTCTACTCGTTCCAGGAATCAATGTTCCCAAAAATCAAAGTCCATTCCAAGTCTGGTGAAAGGTGAACAGGTTGTATCTAGGCACATTTAAGAGGCTGGTAGTTTCACTGAAATGATAAGAGCATATAAAAATAGCACCAAGACTGTGTGTGGAGACTTTTTCATTGTCAGGCTGTGTACACTGCAAGAAGATCAGCCAGCCCACAGACTTTGGTAAAACAACCACCAGAATCAACTTCAAGTGTCTGTAGCCGAGAGAGGCACTGTTTTTGTACTTTGATTACAAAGTCTAATATCGCTTTCAAACTAAAATTAGCAGGTAATCAAAGCAGGTTTTTTGGGTTCACCCAGGACAATTGGCAAGTGACTCCTTTCCCACTGCCAGCAGACCTGAGTGCAATCGGCAGCAGACAAGCTACCTGGCTGTTTTTTTTCCTCTGATGCATCAAGCTAATGACATCATGTTGATGACATCATCAAGGCAACAAAAAGGGATGAGAATTGATAAGATTTTATCAATATCAGTGCTGTTAACGATCCTGCTAATCGATCCAATTCTTTAACAATTCCCTTATCGATTCCTGCAGATTTTCCAAGTGGGCAAATGTTGGTCTGATTTTCAGTGGCAATAATGTCAAACACGTCACAGCATAGATATCTGCTTCTGCAAGTTGCTGGTGTTTCCACTCACTTAAGGTTGTGCAGTAGGTGCAATTAAAATTACGCCACAATTCTGACACTTCTGAACCCTGTCAGTGGAAGGAATTGATAAGGGAATTGATTAGCAAAAAAATTAATGATTTCGATTCTTTGATGGAGCTGTTAACGATTCTCAACTGGAATTGGTTTTCTATTCCCATCCCTAGCGACAAAACACGTCCATGAAAACAATGGAAAGGAGCATGGAAGACATGGACGCCATCACACTTGTGGCTTCCACCTCTTCCTGCTTTGAAGGACACTGATTGGACCATGCCACCACAGGCTGAGTACAATCGATGTACACTGGAGCTGGACAAAACGGATCTAACTGATTACAGACATTAAATCAGGAAGATCCAGCTCCTGCACAAGGTTATCAGAGGGATGCTATCATTTCTCCCTTTCAGCACAGCTCACTCACTCATAGCCACCGTCTCTTTTTCCTTTGGAAGGACACAGCTAAGCTCAGTTATTTTCTGCTAGGCACAATCGATCCAGCTTGGAGCTTTGGGAGAGGGATCTGCCTGATGACATGAAATCTTGCACATTGAGCAGGCTTTGCAAGGATATTGTGCCCATTTTCAAGGGTTAAATTAAAGTACTTTCAGGAGAGTATTGTCAAGCTTTGTCCGTACTTAAAGCAGTTGTAAAATATGAATTCATGAAAATAAAGTTATCCACCACATGTTCATTTAGCCCTCTCATCATAGCAGATGATGTTGAGTTATTAACAACCAAAAGCTGCATCTGATAACACCAGTATGAAGAAAAGCCAACTGTGTGACAATAAAACTAAGGCTCATGATTCAACTGGCGTTACCTTAAGACTTAATGTCATTCTACTCAGCCTGGTTGAGTACATGTGAAATAGCTTCCCAAAAAGGGATAAAATAGATACATTTTGTTGCACTTTTAAGCACCTTACCAGTAATTCAGTCATTTTAATCACAATTCTGATATTTTCAGGGTTTTCAGGCACCAACATAAAGCTTGAAAACTGATTTAGAATAACAATCAACATCTGGAAAAACTGCCTTAAGCTTACACTATATTGCCAAAAGTATTTGCTCACCCATCCAAATAATCAGAATCACTTCCGTGGTCACAGGTATAAAATCAAGCACCTAGGTATGCAGACTGTTTTTACAAACATTTGTGAAAGAATGGGTCGCTCTCAGGAGCTCAGTGAATTCCAGCGTGGAACTGTGATAGGAGGCCACCTGTGGAACAAATCTAGTCGTGACATTTCCTCTCTCCTAAATATTCCACAGTCAACTGTCAGCTGGATTTTACAAAAAAAAGTTTGGGGAACGACAGCAACTCAGTCACGAAGTGGTAGGCCAGTCAATCGCTATAGACCTCCAAACAGTGTGCAGAGAGCTTCATGGATGGGTTTCCATGGCCGAGCATCTGCATCCAAGCCATACATAACCAAGTGCAATGCAAAGAATCGGATGCAGCGGTGTAAAGCACGCTGCCACTGGACTCTAGAGCAGTGGAGATGTAATTGCACTTCTCCATCTGGCAACCTAATAGATGAGTCTGTGTTTGGCGGTTGCCAGGAGAACGATACTTGTTGGACTACATTGTGCCAAGTGTAAAGCTTGGTGGAGGGGGGATTATGGTGCGGGGGTGTTTTTCAGGAGCTTGGCTTGGCCCCTTAGTTCCAGTGAAATGAACTCTGAATGCTTCAGCACACCAAGACATTTTGGACAATTCCATGCTCCAACTTTGTGGGAACAGTTGTAGCTGGCCCCTTCCTCTTCCAACATCACTGTGCACCAGTGCACAAAGCAGGTCCATAAAGACATGGATGACAGAGTCTGGTGTGGATGAACTTGACTGGCCTGCACGGAGTCCTGACCTAAACCCGATAGAACACCTTTGGGATGAATTATGGGTGGAGACTGAGAGTCAGGCCTTCTCATCCAACATCAGTGTGTGACTTCACAAATGTGCTTCTGGAAGAATGGTCAAACATTTCCATAAACACTCCTAAACTTTGTGGACAGCCTTCATAGAAGAGTTGAAGCTGTTATAGCTGCAAAGGGTGGACCGACGTCATCCTGAACCCCATGGATTAGGAATGGGATGTCACTTAAGTTCATATGCGAGTCAAAGCAGGTGAGCGAATAGTTTTGGCAATATAGTGTATCTGCAGCATAATCATTTCTACAGCACAACTAGCAGCCAAGTTAGCCCAAGGATTTATTGACAGGTAGATTACGGATAACAACATGACATGACAAATCTGAGTCACAGCCAGAAAAAGATAAACAAAGTCGTCTAAACCTGCTTAACATGACACGTCTGTACTGAGTCAAGAACCACCATGGAAATCACTTCATGTTTTAGGCATATATTTACATGCAGGCACCAGCATGTGTGTAATGGATGAATGGTGCACTATCATGTTTCTTTTCCTCACGTACACACTTACCCTGCATTGTTGCTGACCGCAGTGAGACTCTTTACACCAGTCTTTAGTAAACTGTTGATAAGATTCTCTGGGATGCCACATAGACCAAAACCTGTGGTGGGAACAAAGGGAGAACGTAATTCATCAAATGCAGAAAATCTAAACAACAACAGGAAGCAGCTTAAATAAGGCTTGAGTTTAACAGGCGTCATTTCTGGCAGACAAGACAGCACAGATGTAGATGAAAAACCAGGTACGGGCAAAATGATGACTGATGACAAAAAAAGAGCTTGAGCTTTAGTGCTGCAAGATCAATTTATCCAGAAAAAATATAACACCCAGCTCTAACACCCATTTGCTACCACAAAAAAAACAGTCCTAAACACCTTATATTAATCATTTGGTATTAATTATTGAAAAAAAAAACTCCAGCAACGTGTCTTTATGTTGTTAACACTGATCCCATCTACATTTCCAACTGTTACCAACAAAGTGTTTTACTTCAATCACTTAACAATAAAATGAAGGACTTCTGGACTTCTGGATACCATCAATTATTAGACTGATAGTTAACTAAGCTGAAAACTGTATGAACAAACTCATCAGATGGAAATGAAGCCAACACCTGGTACAACTCAGAAAATGTGCAGGAGTTTCTCTTTTTTTGTTATTTGTTTGAAAAACGAAAACCAGAAAAACCCATTATTCCAATCCTGCCCACCCTGTTTATATATAACATTAAAAACAATCAAGTCAATCATAGCTCTGCACACAGGGAAAAATAAAATTAATAAAACTAACAAACAAAATAAAAAACATAATAAAATCATATATATAATTAAAATATCAAAATATCTAAAAACACATGATTTGTTAACATAAAAGCCAACTTAAAAAATAAAACAAATAAAAAAAGACCACAGGACTCTAATGCTGAATTTAAAGCCAATACATTAAATAATTTTAAAGAGGAGATTTAAAAGCAGGTAAGGATTGTTCGGTGATGATTTCTTCTTTGATTGCAGAGGTATCAAACAGTTAGCAACAATAAGGACTCATTATTTCATCTGTATGATATCTGTATCAGCAGATATTGGCCTAAAGAGTTAAATATTGGACTTGGCCGATATTGAAATTTTTGCCCATAGTTACAGGCGATTTATTGGCTATGTATCGACTGTAATATCAGCAAAATACACACATGTACCATAATGTTACACCTTCTCAAAACTGTACAGGTCCACCTAAAAATCAAGAGTTACATTTTTTCAAGAGTTGAGTGCCATTTTACTCGTTTTACATCTGTTCAGATAAACCATCACACTGAAAGCAAAAAGTCAATTTTCAAAAGGGCAAGACTTCATGCTCTTGACTAGTGTTTTTCTCAAAACCACACTATCTGAGACCAAGACTTGCCCGAGACCAGAATGCACCGAAACCAAGACAAGACCAAGACTTTTGGGTGTCGAGACCAAGACCAAGACAAGCCGAGACCAGGACAAGACCAACACCATCAAAATCTATTTCTCTAATCTATCAAAAACTATGACAAGGTTGAACAGTTAAGGGGGGTGTCTCGCAGTCACAACACCAGTAAAGTTTCAGTCATTACAGGGGGAAATAAATAACAAATGAACTGAAGCTTTTTGTTGTTTTACCAAGTGCTCCTCCATGTTAACATGGAGACCGAGACAAGACCGAGTAAAAATGCTCTTGAGTCCGAGACAAGACCAAGACCTTTAAAATGTGGTCTCGAGACCAAGATCAATCTTGAGTAACACAAACACTACTCTTGACAAAAAAGAAAAATAACACTATCACAACTGGTATCAGCAACAATGATTTAAGTAATATCTGCATATTAGCAAAAATCTAACATTGTCCATCCCTAATCAGAAGTGTTTGTTTTTAGGTAGAACAGTATTACAGTGTGTAATTCTGGTATTGTAGGAGCAGTGTTGGCTTTCTGACTGTGAGCAACAAGTCATTCTATTCTTGTGATATGGCGTAAAGCTACATTAACCCTAATGAGATTTATTTTTAGTCCATATTCACTCCCACACAGAAGCATGACGGAGCAGGAGTGGTTCAACAATGTCACTCTGAACTTGACTATAAATAAGAGCTGTGGAATTTATGTATGTGTGTATGTGAGTGTGTGTACACTTAGCAGCCCCCCGACTGACAGAGCCCACGCCATCTCGAAAAAGGTGTTTACAAAACATGCAGTGAACAACTGAGATCATTTATCAGCACTGTCACAGAGGTGTAGCTGTGTCCACCCAGCCTCCTTGTTGTCATTTTATATAAGTAAGGTGTACCTTACCTCCAACTAAAAGACTGGCTCCATCTGGGATATCTTTGACCGCCTCCACGGGATCAGAGTAGAACTTTGAACTTTTTTTGCTTGAGGTAGAAAAGTGACAGCTGGAAACCTGAAAAGAGTCAAACAGTAAATGTTACACAACAAAACCTCTACAAACATCTCAGTGACTCTTGATTTTAAAATTCCTGCAACCTTTGAATTAATATTTCACAAATGACAGTGAGCAGCATGGGAGGAAATATGTTAGTGTGGTTTAAATGGATGATGGATCCCTCTGTTTACTCAGCTGAGGATGGAAAAGATGTGCAAAACTGCTGCACAAATCCGACCACAAAAGGAGTGGAGATTAGGAAAGCTTAGAGTGAAACCAAACCCAGCAGAGTCAAAGACTCCAATATAAAACCCCTGTGTCCTCTAAAACTCAGGGCTCGTTAACACAACAATGAAAAAGGTCAAAAACGAAGAGTTTTCATTCCATTAACTTTTTACTCAAGATCAGTGCCCCGAGTGGCTGAATCTGCAAACTTTTGAAACCAGAGTCCAGAGTGAAAAGTTATGAAAACGTTTTTGTATTCCACTCCATGTAAACAGGAATTAAAATTAAACTCTACCTGTCAGAACTTTTATATTCATGATTATGCAACATTTTGCTTGTTGTCTTTATGGGACACTGATGTTGTAGTTACCTTGTGTTAATTTGTAAATTGGCGTGCATTATTGTTCATTGTAAAAATGCTTATTTTATTCAACATTTGTTCTAAATACCAAGAAGATGGCTAGTTTAAATGAGACATATCATGCTTGTTTCTCCTTTTCGCTATGCCAGACTAGGATGCCTGTAAAGCATTTCTGCCCTCAGTACAAGTCATTTAGTTCCTTCATTGCCCCACAATAGCGTTCTCAAAATCCTCATTTTAGGTCATTATCAAGCTCTCGTTGAAACACTCGTTTTCCAGGCTGACCTAAAGTTACCTCGCAACGTCACAGCCCTTTGTGCTCTGATTGGTCAGTTCTATAGGGGATAGAGCCAGCCTGTCCTTCTTCTTCTACTGTATTTTCCGGCAGGCTCAAAGCAGCGACTGCGTGTTGAGTCCCCCTACAGGCCAGAGCTGGTAATGAGTGAGTGTGAGCTAGGGATCTATATACTGCTGCTGGTGGATGTGTTCCTCGGTGACGGTTTTGTGGCTAACGGACATCACAGAGGAGGAGCTGTTTTATCAGATTACTCCAATAAAAAGAAATGTACCTTGTGTCGTCACGACGATTTAAATCTCGCAGACATCTCGCAATGACCTATTTTCAGAGGCATCAAATCTCGTTCTAGGATATCAGAAAAAATACAATATCTCATTTTTTGAAAATTAAGGGGGTGTAAGGTCTTGTTTTCAAATTTATTATATTATATGTAAGTATTAAATAATGCATCAGTATGATATGTCTCCTTTAAATGTTTGGCTACTATTTCTAATACAGAAAAATACTGTTAGGGAAGCAGTAAGGCTGGACAGGGATGACAAAAAAATCCCGTCTGTATGATTTTTAACCTTTTTTTTAGCCAAATGGCAACACTTGATGTTTTTTTCTGTTGTTTTGTTTTCATTTCTGTACAAAATGACAAAACAAGGTCATGCCTGAGTCAGATCCACATGGTCCAATCATAAAATCTCTAGGGATGAGAAAAAAGGTTTTTCTAACAGGGTTTTGTACCTGTTTTTGTCTTTTGTTAGCAAGAGCTGCAAAACATTTGGCGAATGAAGGCAGCTACCTTGAATTACGCTGATCTGTGTAACTTTAGTGGCCAGGGGTTGGTGGACAAAATGGATAAATAAGTCCAACATGTCTAAATTTTTAAAAGGAAGAATCGGGCTACATCGTGTAGGTAACTGAAAATGTGATGTCCTCATGTGCACTCAGGCTTTCTGTTGGTTAACGTATGACTGAATTTCAGCTGTATGAAGCATATTTGTGTCTTTTAGCAGAATAACTTGGCTGTAATAGTTAGAAATGGTTCAACAGGAAACACATATTGTCATATTATCTGTCTATTTGCTCTGCAGAGGCATGGTTTAACAAGTTGTGTCATGTCATTTTTTAGTGGGGTCACCATCTGATTTCTTTTCATGGGGCCCTAAATTTCTAGCAGCAAGAAGTCCACAGAATGAGACCACAATTTAGGAAAAATGTTTAACGATATCAAATGTTGTATTTTTAATCAAGATCTCGAAGTCTTACGTCACTACAATGAAGTTGTTTCTTTCTTTCTTTAAGACTGTCTATTTGTGTGAGGGGCATTTGTAATGCAAATAAGAAAACACTGAGCCCCTGAGAAATAAAACTACTAAAGAGTTGGTGCAGCGCAGCAGTTAAAGGATAAGTTTGGTTTCTACAGCTTTCACATTGTTTATAGAATGAAGTAGAACAATATACTCACCCAGAAGGGATTTCTGATCCAAACAGTGCTTCGGGAGATATTTAGATCCAAAATCGAGCGGCGTACATCTGTATAATGGTAGCACACGGGGCATGTATAGCGCCGCTCCTAAAACTGCATTAATCGTCCAAAAACTCATTAGTTTCACCAATATTTCATCATGGTCCGCTCACGCTACTCCTCCACGAAGGTCCGGGGCCGCTCCACCCATGTTTTGTGACTGTGCTGAACTCTGAACTGAAGACTGCTCTCTGGCCAGCTGTTCTTCTCTTTGCCTTCGCATCCTCCTTTCGATGAGCTCCTCATCTGTAAACTCTGGCTCAAAACTGTAAGGACACCCATCATATTCAAAGTTCTCGTCCACAACATCTTCATCCAAGAGATATTCGTCCATTTTGCACAAAACTGGAAGAAGAAAGTTGTTGAGTAGCTGGCGGTCGCCCCTGAAACAATGAGCCGTACTGCGCATGCGCAGCGGCCTTAAATAAAGTTTTCAGTTCAGAGGTCAGCACAGCCACAAAACATGGGTGGAGCAACACGGGACTGTCTTGGAGGAGTAGCGCGAGCGGACCATGATGAAATATTGGTGAAACGAATGAGTTTTTGGACGATTAATGCAGTTTTAGGAGCGGTGCTATACATGCCCTGTGTGCTACCATTAAACGGATGTCCGCTGCTCGATTTTGGATCTAAATATCTCCCGAAGCACTGTTTGGATCAGGAAAGCCTTCAGGGTGAGTATATTGTTCTACTTCATTCTACAAACAATGTGAAAGCTGCAGAAACCAAACTTATCCTTTAAGGGACATTTGTGTATTTGCTGATGTCTCAACTGTACACATCTGCAAAAATCTTCATATCTTTTAGGCAGATCTCATCTGATACCAAAATAGCAGTGATAATATTGTGCATCTCTAGAAAAATGGCTTGATTCTTTATGAAGACAATGCAGCACTGCACACGGCACTTTTGGCCCCCCCAAAAAAAACAAATCAGTGCTTGATCATCCTCTGATCCAGCACTGTATCTTTTTCCTTTCCCTAAGATCAAATCTGTGTACAAAGAAACACATTCTGAGTCTGTGTCATTAGTTAGGTGAGGAGACTAATGAGACAACTGTCAGAAGAAGACCTGCTGCACTGCTCTGATCAGTAGGAAACCCAAACAAAGCAGTCTGTTGATGCAACAGCACTGAAAAAAGTTTATGTTCTATAAAATTGAATATGTCTTTTAATAACCATACAATGTTCATTGGGAGAGGATAGTTTCCTCTGCTTGAATCTAACTTTTTCAGAGTTTCTCCTGAGGGCATGTCTTCTCAAACAATCACAGTTTTTTTACTGTCCTCATTGGTTAAAGTCATGGGAGTCTGAAATC
Source organism: Scarus forsteni (assembly GCA_036419115.1). Classification (NCBI taxonomy): domain Eukaryota; kingdom Metazoa; phylum Chordata; class Actinopteri; order Labriformes; family Labridae; genus Scarus; species Scarus forsteni. The sequence goes on from JAZDUH010000066.1 coordinate 17,814,277, forward strand.
ATGCTTTAGTTTTAGACAGAGCCTTTTGCATAACACTCAGACTATGAGCACCAATTAGAATAAATGCTGTGATAAACTTTGAGTGTGAAGGTAAGCATGTTTATGGTTGCTCTTATCCAACATGCAGCACACACGCACATGTTGACTCCGGGTATATAAATATACTGCCTGCCACGCTGCCAGGTTGACTAATGTTTCACGCGTGTAATGTCGCAAAATGATATTTAAGATTAAAGAAGACAACACTGGGAACCCCGACAGATCTCTGCAGCCTGTGAGATAAGTTGTTTCGGGAAGTGCCGATCATCGTTCAGCAGATTTACTTCAATCATCAAACATACCCAAGCATTGTTACATCACTAAGCACGGATCCATATGTTCCTCATAAGCGGAAATAAAATGTTGATGACAGTTTGACCTTCCATTCCTGCAAACATCGGAGGTTAACATCACGTCTCGTGGCTGTGTTTAATACCGACCTTGCTCAACTGGAGATGAGCGACGTTGGACTTAGTGGTGAAGGGACCTGAGAGGTTTTTGAAGAGTAAATGCTCCGCTCTGCACAATGCTTTGAGGGCCGCCATGTTTTGGAGAAACAAACGGGGACACACGAGATTAATGAGCCAAGGTGCAGACTGAGAGCTCCAGCAGCTGGACGACAGAGGATGCAGAGTGTGTTAGCAGCAGCTAGCTCACACACCGAGAAGTCAGAGCTACAAAGACATAGGCAGGAGTCTCAATGGGCTGGACCAGCGCCCTCTAAAGATAGAGGTGCGACTCGCTCAGATGTCGCCGCCGCGCGGTCACGTGGTTCATGGAGCTCCAAATAGACCCAAACACAGTAGAGCCGTCAGTCTGTTACAATGACTTCGATCGGGAGAGACATCAGCAGCAGTTAGTTCAGTAAATATTAACTTTTTATCTACAGCAATTATTTTCATTGGCATAGACTCGTATTTGTTGCCTTACATTACAACTTTTATTAATAGATGTCATTTAAGTGATCGGATTACAGAATGTAGGAGTTATTCTATCGATTTTGGAGGCAATTACAAAGACGGTTTTTGTTGCTGCTTAGAGGTAATTTTTAATGTACGGAAGAGTATTGGGGCCATTTTAAACGCTGGTTGACAGTCAGTCGATATGACGGGAATAATGTCGAAATTTTGAGATCAAAGTTTAAATGACGATAATAAAGTTGAAATACAATTTCGTGATAAAAGTCAAAATGATGACACTGAAGTGAAAGTGTAAAGAAAAAAGGTCTAAAGTTGAGAATAAAGTCGACATTCCGACTTTTTTCTCAACATGTAGACTTCTACCACAAAATTGTATGTTGACTGTAACTGAACTTTTATCAGGGCTGTTCCTCTTTAATCTGCTCTTTTTTTGCATCAACAGACTGCTTTGTTTGGGTTTTCTACTGATCAGAGCAGTGCAGCAGGTCTTCTTCTGACAGTTGTCTCAAATCCTCTGTCATTCCTCCTCTAACTTCTGACACAGACTCAAAACTTATTTCTTTGTACACAGATTTGATCTTAGGGAAAGGAAAAATACACACAGCGCTGGATCAACTCCCAGCTCAACTGTTTGCAGAGGTCAATAAATTCAGGAATGTGTTAAAAAATGTCATTATTTGTGTTTTAGGATATAGATTAAGCTACAAACAAACTAAAAGAACTGATATTTTCTTTGTGGCATTTGAAGGTTTAAAAGCTAAAAGCTATTATTATAATAATAATAATTATAATTATAATAACTATTATTATATTATTATGTTATTATTATTATTGTTAGTTGAAGTAGTATTATCAACTTTATTATTTTAAATACTTAACCACTGATATATTTTTATATATAAAAATATGTCATTCATCTAAAACATTTCTGTTTTTTTTTTCAAACTTGATATGATCTATTTTAAGTTACTTTTGATGTTATTTTACTTAAAACTTTTCTCTCTTTTCTAATTTATTTTGACCCAAATATTTCTGTATTTTCATGTCATCGGGGAATCAACTGTTTGCTTTTTAAATGCCACAGCACACTTTTTTTGTACATTTTCTTTGTTTCCTGAAATGTTAATTAAATCAGACAACATTTTGATTTGTTCTGTTTTTTAAAGCTTTAAATATCCCTGTTTCATTGATGACCTCTGCCACACAGTTGAGCTGGTAGTTAAAGGGTTATTCTCGTCATTTCAACTTTAATCTTAACATTTCAACATTAATCGTGACTCCCTCAAAACTATTTTCTCCATCTAATATGGCCCTTATGCTCTTCTGTACTAATGGATATAAATGCACGTGTGTTGATTATGACTCAACCACCCATGTTGTATTTTTGTGATATAGAGGAAGTATTTTGCTGTTGCTAAAATAGTATGAAGACACTGTCTGTAGTACATAATGTGCAGTAATCATAACTATGCCTTCATAGTTTCTGTGAGGTTCACTAAAAAATAGTTACAACAGGATTCCTACTTCAATACTGACAGCACACACAATATGTTATCAGCCTTCAGTGAAACCTCAGTTACATTTATTGACCACTTATCATCTATCCATAGTTCAAGCCTAAAACTAAGCCATGTCCACAGTCCCGCCAGAGTTTGGTCTCTGTCCCTTCTTTTTTTCTACCTTTGCTTTTATAGTTTTCACCACAATACACGTGTGGAAATGAGTGTCTGTGTGTGTGTGTATGCATATAAGTTGTAGAATACATTTTTTTGTGTTTTGGACAACTATACTTTCTTCATAGTCTTGGTTTACCCTCTTACTCTCCAAGACTTAAAAAACATATTGTGTTTCAGGACTCCTTGTGTCACAGATTGTCAAACTCCACAGCCAGGATAATGTCTATGTTTTGTGTTTATACTTGTTTACTGTCATTACTCTTCTGTGTGTTTTGTTCACCTTACCACCAATAAAAAATGTTGGACGCACTCTTAAATTGCATTTGAATCCTTGCTGTACAGCTTTTCATTTAATGATCCAGTCTTAAATCACCACACATAAATGTTCACAAACAGGCATGTTAAATGAATATCTGTGCATGCAAGTACAGCAAATACGCAAGTTTAGCCGTGTTGCTGCAATCAGTTTCTATTCAACAAGCATTTGATTACATAATGTATTAAAAGGCTGGAAAAGTGTCACGAGTCTTCAAAAGAACCAGTGCATTCCTTCTCCACAATCATTACTCCTACACAAATTCACAATATTTTTTAAAGACCTCAACAAGGACATGAAGGTTTGTGGAAGGAAATGAGGGTGTATGGCTGTCAGAGAAAACTAGGATCCGGATTTAGAAAGACTGATAAATGAAAGAAGAGACAGAGAGGAAAGATATTTTTGAACAGGTCTAAGACAGGAAAATAAAGAAATGCCATAAAAAAAGAAGTAGTGATTATGTATTCCATTCATAGATTCATACCTTTCATAGTTGACTTAGAAATATCGATTTTTCTTTTTTTTATTTATTTCTTTAAGTAGCCCTAAAACGCCGTCGTGATATTTTCATCCCATTCAATTACATTGTAACTAGCAGTCATCGCTGAGCCTAAAATCTGGAATGTGTCTGTCGATTATAGGCTACTTACAAGCAGCTCCAAGCTAACTTTTGACATTTAGATTTCTGTTGTGATTTGACACAAAATGATTAAACCAACATAACTCCTCCCTAGAAGGCGCTGGGCTGGACGAGCCGGAGTGAAGCAGAGGCTGGGCAGGCTCATTGAAATTTAACCCCCACATCGCCGCGACGGGGCCAGCCGTGGGAATCTCGGGGCTTTTCAGTGATGCGACTCTTTTGGCTCACTTTGAAGAGCCGGTATGGGTACCAGATGATTAAAAAAACGGATTTACATTTTTTCAAATACAACAATTGCACACTTATCTAAGGGTAAATGGCTTGAGGTTTTTGTGATCAGATAACAGGGTACTGGTAGCAAAACAATAATAAAAATGCATGGACATAGAGCGAAAATGAGAGACACATAAATCAAGAGATTCATTCATTAAAAACGGTGAATGACATTTTTAAAGTTCTACAGAAAGCTATTTGTATAGAGCCCCAAAAGGGACATCGGCAAAAAAAAATTTACAATTTTCTTGTGATTAGGTTTCAAGCGCACAGGAAGCACACTATTTATTCTTCTCTGCCATTCGGGGCTCTATACTTTTGTCTTAATGGCTTTAGTACTTATACAATATTTTGGAGTTTCAATATAAGAATTTACAAATATAATGAGGGCATGTATGTAGTGTTTCTGTTTTGAGAAATTGCTGTTGTGAATATGGAATTTAGCTAATAAAATAACACTTCTTTATTTCTGGTGTTTCATTTTCAAAGAAGCCAAATAACATATGTTTAATCTTGAGGTCTGATGTAATGTCTAACTCCTTTAGGAAAAGGGGAATATTTGTCTCCTTTAGTAATAATAATATTTTTTATTTATATAGCACTTTTAAAAAGATTGTTTACAAAGTGCTTTGACAAGCATTCAGCACAAAATAAAACACAAGCAATGAGCACAATGAAGTAAAAACAAAAGGCACAGCTAAATCAAGACTAACAGAAAGACACAAAGATACTAGACATGAGGTGAAAAGACAGAGGGGCGATGGTGGATACTGTGTTAATACTGTGTTTCAGACTTTATAGGAACCCAGACAAGACAAGAACCATGCAGCATAAAAAGAGACCATGAGGACCAGACATAAAAGCATAAAATCAGCAAGAATAGGTAACGCAATAAGAAGGGGGGTAAAAGCAGAAATCAGGTCAGAAAATATAAAAAGATGAAATGAGCAATGATGATAAAATTACAAAATAATAAAAAATAAGTGGCGGTGATAAAATACAGTAATTAACATGAGCAAGAGATAAGACAAATAAAAAGGTCTAAAAATGATCTATAAAAGACTGTAAAATGGCGAATCATTAATAAGATAAAATCATAATTAATAGCACATAATAGCATTAATAAATTAACAAAAAGGAGTAAAAGAAGGTAAAGCAAAACAAACAGTAAAGCCAAACTAAGATAGAGATAAAAGACAGTAAAATACAGTAGGTCATGGCAGGCAACAACGGGTCATATCTGGCCTCTATTTAATAAAAAGAGAATTCACTGGATAACACTTGCACTTCAGGCTGAAATTAAACATTTTTTTTTGTAATATCCATGTTTCCTTCCAGTCAATCCCATTATACCAGATGAGAACGAGAATGACGGAACACAGTAAGATTGGCTGGTCAAAACTACAATGATGTGGCATAATGTGTTTCAAAAGCAAAAACTGTTTGATGATTACATAAGTGCTTGAAATCTATAAAAGATAGATTATACAAACGACATCAAGTATCAAACAGTTTCATTTATAAGGGAAGATAAAATAAGGACTAATCAAGATATTCATTCTGTCAAAAATGTCATTTATGTCAAGATTTCTTAGGTTATCAATTGAATTTAAAAACCTAAATTATATGTTGATTTTTCAAGTAGTTACCTGAATTTTAAAAAAGGTGAATTATATGACTGTTTATGTTATAAACTGACTTAATAATGTCAATGAATATAGTGATAAAATTAGGATTTACAAGTCTTACTCAGTGACCACACACACACACACACACACACACAGATATGCATAAAGTGTATGTATGCCACCCACAATTGTATCATTAAATGGAAAGAAGACCAAATCCAAGAAATTACTGAGCATATAAAATGGGATATTGTATATGACACTCTTTCAGGTTTTATTTTGAACTGGATGCACAGGTAGTGGTTCTAAATACTATTGCATAACTCTTAAATTCAGGAGTCTCAGTGGTGTGAGTGTAACTGCATCAACAGCACAAGCAAATTTTGATGGCCCCCCTTTTAAGCCTGTGTGCCCCCCAATTTCCAAAAGGCCGGCTCCGCCCCTGGTGGGCACGCCTGAGTGAAGCAGGGGCTTTCATGAAGGAGAACCCACCATCACATAAGAGCCGTCACATCACGCTGACTCGTTTGCACACATCATCACTGCATGGTCCATAAAACAGTCATTAAACTCCAAAAGCTTCAACAGCGTCACTCATTCATGAACTTAAGGTGAAAAGGTCAAAACAACGAGGTCCATTCAGCTGGTGCTGGCGCGTGCACAAAAACAAACGCTGCCGTCCCGTGTTTGAAACAAAACTGACGTTCAGTAAGCACGTGAGTAATCCCTGGCTCACGTGACGAATACTTTTAGTCATGGCCGACGAGTACAGGCGACAAGGTTTCGAGTTGGAGAGAAGGATAATTGAGTTAGACATCAAGTGTTCTAGTCTCAGAGCCGAAAAGCAAGGTACGTTACACACGCCGTCACTTTTTGCGCCTGGACATCGTCCTCTGCGTCGATTGTTTGTCTTACATACGTTACAGTTTAACAGCAAAGTAGCAAGCTAGCATACGTTATCAAACATAGCCTGCAACCATAACAACAGCTGCAGTCTGATGACATTTTGAACGATGTCAGGCAACATAAACAATTCAGTCGAAAACAGGCGGTCAGATGTCACCTCTGTCACTCTCAGATCATGTCCAGGTGCTGTGGAGGTTTGGGTTTGGGGGGTTTAGATGATCCACATCACGGCTAGCGTAATTTTGCTAACGTTAGCTTACATTAAGAGTTGACAGACGTTCAGGTGGACTACAAATAAAACGCTGCGCACTTGTAATACGATCCGATGCATGGTTAATGTTTCTCAGTGAAGAAACCTCCTGTCTTTTTACTAAGCATGTTACACCAGTATTGATAAACGACAGGTGTTGTGGGGTATCACGCAGTTCTGATCAAGATAGGGCTTCTCGGTTCTTGCTCAAGTTCAATATACCGGCTTTTACAAACTAGCTTTAGCTCACACTGTAATAAAGAGGTCATTTTAAGATACAATCACGATCACCAAGCGCATCATGTGTATGTATCTATTTGCTACTCTTACTGTTAATAGTGTTTATTTTTAATCGACCTAAAATATGAAAAAGTTATTTCATGATGCTCCACATAAAATGCGTTTTTACTATTGTTATTAAGGGTGAAAAAATGAAGGTTATCTATTTGGATTACATACATATGACACATAAAATGTATATTAAACAGTTGCACTTAAATCAAGCTTTCAGGACTGCAATCTTCTGACTGATAGTGGGCTCTTCGGTGAACAAAATGAAAATGTGCCCCCTGTTTTGGGGCTTAAACCTTTACATTAAGATATTTCTGATAAAACTGCATGTATGCTTATACCTCAGTAAAAGAGGGCCATAGAGAGTGCTTAAGATCACACAAGTATATGCCTTTTAAACCCCAAATTAAACCCAGAACATAAGTCCTAACAATTCAGAGATTGATAAATTAGGCTGATGGAGGTCAAAAACTTAAACGGGCTGCTTCTTTATAAATCTGATTTAACTTTATGCTCCTTCTCAAAGAAAGCATCATGGTACAGGCTTATATCCGAATAACTTCAGTGAACTGATGATCAGCTTTTTGAAGTATTATGCTGAGTATGTTAAGTATCGTTAATTGTAATAAAGGTCCCTGTCCTTGGTATGCATTGTCATATACAAAGCTATAAGACAGGTCTTTTTTTATTTCTTTTTACATCACCATTTATACATTCAGCCAAAAGTACTCACAGGCTGCACTGTTCTGAATGAACAAAGGTGGTAAACTGAAGCTTCAGTTTGCACTACTTGACCAGAATTGGTCAATTAAAGCTGGTAACATGTTACCTGGTCTAAAAACTGCAGCAACATTCAGATAGTTGGGTCAGAGGTTTGCTAAAGCAACATGAAAGTTGAGAGATTAAAGTTCTATGTGGCCATGATTTCTGTCTTTTTCATATTTGTACTATTTTTGGTCAATGTCAAACTCAAATGAGAAAGTGAATCAACGATTGTTTTGATGATGGCTTAGAATTATGTATTCATCCTGTGGTGGGATTGTGGTACTGTGTTCTGTGGCATTTCAGTGTGCTTAGTGTTAGTTTGTCACATTGACTATACCATATCTGGTGATAGTTTGGGTTTTTGAAGTGGGTTTGCTCACTAATAAATATGATAACAAATAAAGTAACATGTGAGCTGTGTCTATGATGGGAATAAGACAGGTGCATGCTCCACAAGGTGTCACTGAAAGCCTCATAATGAACCCACTTTTAAGTTTAAACTACATGAAGAACACCATCTAAGTTCGACACGAGAGGTTTGTGTCATGATGTGCTTTACACCCATTTGGCAAGTGGCTCATCCACACCGAGCTGCTCAGACCGAAGAAGTGAAGGATTTCTCATTTGGTATTTTCTGCCTCTTCTGTCCTGATGTCTCTTCTGTGTCTCTGAAGATGAGATGTGAGGAAATGATGTAAGTGAAGGATGAAGATGGACAGAAAATCCAAATGAGAAACCGCATACGTATTTGCTCCATGCATGTTTGAAGGGTTCTAGCCCTGCACTCCTGCTTCCTCCATAACACAAAAAACATGCATTAGGAAAGCTGGGGTCTTATAATTGCACATGAGTAGAAGTCTGAAGGTTGTTTGTTGGTCTCAATATGTCAGTCCTGTGACTGAGTGGTGACCAGCTCAGGTTTAAGCCCACTGCTTGCGCAAAGGTAACCAGGATAGGCTCCTGCAACATCCACCAGGTTAGGGCTATAGATAATTGATGGGCGGCAGTCTTAAGTTAACAAGGACCTTCTTCTAACTGCAGCACTTATAAATAATATGGCTGCAGCAACTTTTAACAACAGTACTCAGATGTTTAAGACTGAACATTGTTTTCCCATGTTAAGGTTTGTATTGTCCTTTTTCCTACAGATGATGATTATTTACAGAATGCAGCTGCCATACTGGACAAGTTGAAAAGCTACTACAGGCATGGAGGAGAGAGTAGCAACCTTTCTAAGGTCCTTCAGGATTACACACAGGTACTGCCTTACATCAAGTTTTACTAAGTTGCCATTTTTTTTTTTTCATCATTGATTAATGTCCAACTTCTGTCATTTTTGATTGCACTAAAGAAAGGTGGTCACAAACAGCTACATTGCCTTTAATTATTCTTCATAAGACCATGCAGTGAAAAGGGAGGCTTTCTAAAGATCTTGTTGTTCTCAAAGTCTGAACTGAGTCGGGATAGAAAGCTTTTAGGTTCTCTGCTTCCTTTTGCATGAGATAATCTTCAGACTGAGTCTAAACTGAAAATCTTAGTGACCCTGAACGTTTCTAAAATGCATGGGGGCAAATCTTGAATCCAGGCTTTCAGTATGCCAGTGTTGACTGATGACAGACTCTGAATGATCCAAGTATGTGATATGTTGTGTGTGAATGTGACAGTTGGTTGTTGAAACTGTGTGTTGTCTCCATTCTTGGTCAGGTCTCCCGTGAAAAAGAGATCTCTGATCTTAGTCCGACTAACTGGGCTGAATAAAAACATAAATGAGAATGCTTTATTTTTATAAGAGTGTGTGTATTTCTTAAAACACTTTATAAACAGATGCATTTTGGAGTCTAGTAAGCTTTCTTTGTGACACTGAATACTGAAAACATCAACTGAAGCTAATTTTCTTTGATAAAGTGATTTACATAAACATAACCTTTAGAAATAGGGGTGTGTAAGCACATTATATGGTAGTTATATATACTGACAGTTTTCATAGTGACTGCATTGACTTTAGGATGAACTCCATCAGATGGGGAACAGTGGTCTCAACTGTCCCTTTTTGTAAAGAATGTGCTAAAGCTCAGACATTAGAGGACAACAGAAGTTGTGATTATCAATTCCTGCTTACATTTATAAGTAGTTTGATATTTATTTTCAAGTTGTCATGTTTTGTTAAACAGAAAATAAAGGCATGCATTTGTCTTTTCACTCTGTAGGTGATCCTTGACATCACGTTTTATGAGGAGAATAAATTGGTGGATCAGGAGTTTCCTGAAGACTGTTCACCCTACAAAATCCAGCAGCTGCTGCAAGACCTGACCGAGCCTGAAGTTCTGGCTGGGAGGTTAGCACCTGCACAAGAAGTGAGTGTTTGAAATATTTTTAACTACAACTGGGGTTTTTTCCCATTGATAAAAACCCTTCAAAAAACTGTAATTTTGGGGAGAGTGGATGCTGGCACAACTGGTTGCCACTGCTCAGGTATTTTTGTTGTTTCAAATTCTGTACAGCGCTCTTGGGTGTCATGAAAGGTGCTTGATAAATAAAATGCACTGTTATTGTTATTTGAAGGAGAAAGGTCTTAAAGATAAATTGTACTGGTCCTAAAAAATGACTAGATTGTTTTGTTACCCGCTCTTCTTCTGGGTGTTCCCAGTTAAACGTTGCTCTTTTTAAGTCAGATTTTGTATGATCTTTTAGTTTTGAGAAAACGCTTCAGCGCTACAGCGTGACATCCCTGTGTGTGTCTTTTGTATGTGACAGGTTCAGTCTGTGTTGGGCTTGGAGCTGTTAGAATGCCTGTACTGGAGACGGGGAGCTCTGCTGTACATGTACTGCCACACCCTTCACCAGCGAAAACAGTGGATCAAGAAAAACAAGGAGACATTCCTGAAGGTACCACACGCTGAAAGATCTAAGGGGAAGATTTTAAATGTGTCTGCGTGAATGTGAGCTGGACTGATCGTGCCACATAGTTTTGGAGTAACTGAAGCCCAAATCCAAATCTAATTGTTATGTTTATTTTTAGTGTATTCAGGAAGGTGTACGATACCTGATGCGGATGCTTCAGGTGAGGAACTCCGTGAAGCTCAATGATGGGGTTGTTCTTCATGATCCTGCTACAGCAAGCTTCTTATCTGAAGGTAATTGTGTTTTCAGTCTCTGAATTTCAGAAACTCTTTACTTTTTGATTCATTTTGTGCAAAAATTAAGCCACCCTATACTCCTCTCTCCTGGCCACCATCACTTTTTACTCAAGGCCTGAGTGTTGATAATGACTGCCTCCCCCACAGAGAGTGACAGTGTTTTGAAGGGCATACAGAACAAAGAGGAGGGATTGATCAGGCGATTGTTAAGCAAAGGGAAAAAATATATTGATGACTCAAGCTAGTTTGAATCAGTTCTTAATTCCCACCCTAAATCAAAGCCCAGTGTGCCAACATGTGGCTCCTTGACTGCAGCTGGAAGCCCAGGGGCCTCATGAAGGTCTCCCTGTGTGCTCCATCAGCTGATGTCAAATTTTCAAACATTGCAACCATAAAGATTTAAAAATCTGCCATGTCCTGCAGACTGATTTACCACTACACCACAGGCAAAATGCATTCCAACATGAAAAATGGTCTTTAATAACTGCTTATTTGACTTTTTAACAAGAAATTAGTAGTTACAAGTTGCTGTAAAGGTGTTTTTTCAGGTCTATTATGAAGTTTTATTAATACACTTAGTAGGAAAATGTAGAATGAACTGAAATAGCAGTGCCTGATATTTTAATACGAGGACCAAGTTACTTTTCTCAAAGAATGACTTAATTTTCAGTTGGGCTCAATGGAAATGTGGTGATAAGGTGGAATGTTTTGTCAAGAAAACAATGAATACATTTTATCAACATCAGAAAAGTACCGAAGTTGTCTTTGCTACTCTGTGTTAAGCTCACTGATTTAGCTTAAGAGTATGGTTTTGAGCCTAAAATAAACATTTAAATTATTACTAAAGTGAGATTTATTTTGTGAAATTACAGCTATTTTTGATTGTCTTGTGTTTAATCTCCGTTCATTTGTAACTGTTAGCATCTATGCTTATCATTCACAATCATGGTAGATACACGCTTGGCAAGATGGATCTGTCTGATTACAGACTAGGACTGGGTATTTCCAGAAACCCCACGATATAATATTCCTGATACTGAGGCCACAATACGATACGTATCCCAATACACATAAATTGTGAACATTGACTGCGCTTTTAACAGAATTCCCAGCAACTTTTGTTTTTATTACAAGAAGAAAAAGAACAAGCAGGAGTTTTAAATAATTCTTCAACTTAAGAATTTTAATTAAGGTCCCCATAGATAGTTGACCTAAGTTAATTTTGGAACATGTGTTTTATCATGTAGCTTGGCTTCTACTTTGAACTGTGCCATTTTTAACATTACCCAAAGTGTATTTACAACAACTGTCCAAACATTGGGGCCGTATCGATTCTGTAGAATCCAAATCGATACACGTATCCCCAAGAAGTGCATGGCGATATTTTACCATAGCGATATTTTGAGCACAGGCCTATTATAGACATTGAGTAAGGAGGATCCAGCTGCTGTGCAAGGTTAACTTAAGTATGCATACAAGAAAAAAATACTCTCATACACATTACCTAAGTGTGTTAGTCCAACTTACAAAAAAAAAAAAAAAAGTTTTGTACTGTTGCAGTGCACTGACGAGCACACACATTAAAAACTCCAGCTTCATAACAGTATCAATAATTGAACTGGTTCTGATGTCATGTAAAGGTATTAACTTGTGTGTTACAACTTGATCTGTCGAGTCAGATTCTGAGCTAACTTGGCTGTTAATCACTTTTTGTGCCCGTGTTTTCTCTCAGGCATCTTCTCTGACACACACCTGCTGACGATGATGTACATTGGTGAAATGTGTTTCTGGGCAGTGAAGTATGAAGACTGCAGTGCTGACACTATGGACCGCAAAGAAGATCGTCTCCAGTTTCGGGACATTGGCACGCAGATCCTGAACAAATACGTGCTGGCCTGTGAGGGCCCCTTACAGGGCCAGGGCTGGAACACGGAGAATGCCAAGGAAATCCTGAGTATTTTACAGTGAGGCTGACCGCTGCTGTGTTGTAGTTGCCCTCAGGCACAGATCTAAGTTCAGTATTCAAATATGTGTCAACCCCAAATAAAAATGGAGCCCATCAGGAGCAGTGTAATGTTGTGGAAGGTTAAGGGGAGGCACGGGTAGGAAGTCTTTGTAATTAAAAAAAAAGTATATGGATCAGTGTCCACAGGCAACCTCATCCAATGCCAAACGGCCCAGGCCAAAGCAGGAGAATAGATGAGACAAGACGGATGGTGTAAAACTGGCAGGACTGCAGAGGAGGGTGTTGGTCGATTTGTTCTGTTTTTGTTTGTTTTGTTTGCCCTGTCCTGCTGAAAAAGCAGTTATCATCCTGATTCCAGACTGTTGACTGGGGCACTTATTTTGCTCTGAGAATGTGTAATAATAACATTAATAATATGAGTATAAAAAGGTTATTAATAAACTTGACCTTTTTTTTTTTCTTTTTTTTTTAAAAGATTGTTACAAGTTTGAAGATAATCCAGCTGGAAATAAGACATTGCACTGTAACTTTTTATTTATTGTTTTGTTGCCATTTTGTAATGCTTTTAATATATTATAATTGCATATACATTATATATGTATGTGTGCATAAAAAAATATAAACACTAAAGGCAAAGAAAGTTGTTCAAAACTATTTGACAATGATGTATTAATGATCAAAATATGTTTGTTTTTGTCATACCAGCTTTGTAATGCACCACTTGTATCCCCATCCAATGCAATTTTAATTTTTCTTCCACTTGAGTTTTCTTGATAGTAAAACTATAATTACAGAATCAGTGTTGTTTGACGAAATCACTTTCTTTTTTTTTAATGTCATCGTTGACAATAAACACGCGCGTTTTAAGAAAAACAAATTTGCATCACTGCTACTTTCAGTTCTTAAATGTAGTTTAGAGTCACAGTTTCCAAACTCAGACAAATTAAAAAATAGCCTCCTGCAGGAACGTGCTTTTGAAAAATTGCTAATATTTATAGAAGTGTCATTTGTTATGCTCATGTCTTTTCGTGATACGCTTTTTAATTTCTTTCACATCGGCAGTAATGAAAAAAGTAACCCTGTTTCATAGTTTTTCTCTCCTTTTTTCCAGTTTCCACATGCAATAGGTCTGTGTTATTTCACTTTATAAGACTGATATTGGAAAACTTCCCATTTATATTATTATAAGTCACATCAGTACAAGGTTCAATTCAAAGGCACATAGAGCAGGAGCATGACAAAAAGACTGAGACAAACATCAGCACAGACAGTGCAATGAAGTTTAGAAAGTATATTTGAAAATAGTAAAAAAAAAAAAAAAAAACAGCTCACTGTATTTGTAGTTAACAGCTGTGTACCAAGAGAAAGGCTTCTTAACAGAGCCACATATAGGTGGACTATTAGCAAATAAAATGAGTGATGCTTAATGAGAAATTAATCCCTGTGTGTAACATTGGTAAGTTACTGTATATAAGCAATAAAGAGCAGAGTTATGGTGCATTGAAGGTCAAGAATATTAAAGGATAATAGATATGAAAATAAAAATAAATGGAGGTACTGTATATTGATGTTGAGGGAGTAAAGTGATTATGTTCATATGCAGGACAGGAATTGGCAAATATTTAAACAGTATTGATGAAAACACCTAGAAAAACTCTAAAAGTATATGTAGAATCAGATTTGGTATTTATTGCTTAGTATATTAACATACAGGGAATTTGACTTGGCATATTGGTGCAACAGAGAAACAACTTAGTGAGAATAAAAATATCAAGAGAAATAATAAAAAAAAAAAAATAGCAAGAAGCACGAGTTAACATATATTTCATTTTCGTCTTACTCCCATCACTTTTTAGTTTATGCCCAAAGCCGATTCCCAACATGACAAACACCAACTTCCCTGAAACTACAACTCCCATGATACCCCTCGGACGCCAGCGACAAGGAAGTAGCGACAAACAGAAACGTCAAGTTCGGTGCCAATTTCCCGTGTTTTCTCAGAATTTTGTATTACTCCCACTCTCAGAAGACATGTCAGGAAAAACGGAGCTGCTCAGTGAGTCTGTGGTCATTCGCAGCCTTCGGCGCTTCAGGGACAGATACTTTCCTAACAGTGGGACAGCCGGCAGGAGTGGTCCAACGTCTGTGGAGGATTCAGGAGAGGAACTTCAGCCTGGACTGCTGGACAGTTTACCGGTCAGGCTTGTTAAAATGATGAATGAGAGAGTTCAATGTCTCACGTGAAAACAACGCATGTAATAACTATAGGTTACTTGTCGCGGTAGAGCTAAAATAGGAAGTTAGCACATAGTTTACGGTACAGGTGTACTAGTGTAAACGGTAACCGTGTTACCTGGCGACTTGTGCCGAATGCGGTTATGGTTGTCGTGGTTACATTACAATGTGTAAAACGGACAGTGCCAAACGAGGGCTTATTTTCTTTCTTCACTGAAGACATATCTGAAAACTACATAGCACATCATCATAGAGATGGAAAAAGATCATTTAAATACTTTTCGACAACCAAAGTAAAAGTGGAAGATGCCAGGTTGTGCAACGAATAACACGGGCACTCTTTGAACAGTTACACCATACAAACTAGAGAGATCAATCATAAAAAGTCAAAAATATCGTTTTATTTTTATCACCTTTCAACAACAAAACAGCTCAAGGGGCTTTACACAATATATCATAGCACAGTAACAAAGGAAAAAAACAATAATACATTTGTTTAAAGAATCAATAAAACCACAAAAGTTTAAAAAAAAATGTTGAGTCAACACAAAACGATGCTGATTAAAAATCATAACTTGTAATTAAATTGCTTTAAAGAGGTAATAGAAACAGTGACACAAATGTATTTTTAATTAAAACAGTTTCCTGGTCAAAATATTTTAACTCTGTAACCCAGTTTTGCTTTTATCCCAAAGTAAGCAAACTTTTTGCTTACATACTTTTAGAAGCAATTAAAGGAAATTACATTAAAGAGACAAAGATTCTGAGATTATTCGAGCCTAATCAACATGAACCATGTATCTTATTAACTCTGGCATTTTTTTAGAAGTTTCAATCAATCAATCAATCAAACTTTATTTATATAGCATGTTTCCTATAACATATGTAACTCAAAGTGCAAGTTTGTTTCAGATACAGTATGTGCAGCATTAATACCTAATGCTGATGTCTGGAGGATTCATGTGGTAAAAAGAGGATGTATCTGAGCTCTTACACCATTCAGTTTTTCATAAATGTGTTGTGCTTTATGTGAAATATACAGGTTTAATATGAAAAAAACAGTACTATATGTGGAGGAAAATGTAGCCTGTAGTTTGAAACAGACTTTGAACCTGTTTGTTAGCTTCCTATTTTTACTTTACAGCCTCACAGTGTTCCCACATTGACATACAGGGTTGTGATGTCCATTCTAATATAACAGTACAGGTATAGCTTTCTGTATAAGCCCATAATGTACGAGTGACTTCAAACTAAGATCTAGACTCAAGTGTTTAATAATGTTTACAATTTAAAGGGTATACTTTTATCATTCAGTTTTCATCATGGAGACAAATGGATGTTTCCATGTACCATTTTCTAAACACAAATCTGACTTGCTGAAAAACATCAGGAACTCTGGTCACAGTTTGTTCATAAAGACATAGGCGATGACCTTTGACCAGTCAAAACATAAATATTCTACCAGTCTGTCTGTCCACTGATAGCTTGATACATACTTGAATACATACAGTGCCCTGACATATTTTTAATTGTAGGTATATTAATGACCTGAATGAAACTTGGTTCACTGTTTACAGATGCCTTTAATTTAAAGTTAGGAAAAATGGTTGAGGTAGTATTTTGATCATAGCACTACAGTGTAACTTTCTTACTTTTTGTTTCAATTTTTAATCTATCTTCTCATGTCTTTGGTTTCCCTGGTCTCATTTTATCTGGATTCTTGTATCTTGTGAATCCCTTTGAATCAAGATCAGAATTTGTATTTATTGCCAAGTACTGCCAGACAAGGAAAAGATTTGTGAAATTGGTGCAAAAAACACCAACATACCATTTTATTGAAAATAGATAAAGTATAAAATAGGTGGAAAATGGTACAAACAAAATGTACTAAACCTACATGATTGTCTTGCTGTAGAAACATGCCAAATAAATAAACCTTCTTGTCCTTAAAGGAGACATATCATGCTGATGCATGATTTAATACTTACATATAATATAATAAATTTGAAAACAAGACCTTACACCCCCTTAATTTTCAAAAAATGAGATATTGTATTTTTTCTGATATCTTAGAACGAGATTTGATGCCTCTGAAAATAGGTCATTGCGAGATGACCCCGAGATTTAAATTGTCGTGACAACACGAGGTACCTTTCTTTTTATTAGAGTAATCTGATGAAACACTTCCTCCTCTGTGATGTCCGTTAGCCACAAAACCATCACAGAGGCACACATCCACACAGCAGCAGTATATAGCTCCCTAGCTCACACTCACTCATTACCAGCTCTGGCCTGTAGGCGGACTCAATACGCGATCGCTGCTTTGAGCCTTCCGGAAAATACAGTAGAAGGAGGAGGACAGGCTGGCTTATGCTGCGTTCCATTAACCTCGGAACTGGGAACTGGGAAATGGACGTGACGTCATCCCCGACCTATCTGCATTCCAATTGAAGTCAGGAAAACACATGCCAATCTACCAGGCTGTTGTTAGCACGCCCTGCGTTGTTGTTCACAAATATCACATGAAGAATGTGATTATCACTATGGCAGCCTTTTTTTAAGTATAAGTCTAACACTACTATGCATACAGCTGATCTAGAGCAACACGCACTGGTCAGAAGTGCAAATAAATGGATTATTACAGGAGCTAAATAACTGTTCACACTGGGGGCTGCCATCTTTGATTGTCAACTCGGGGGTGGCGAGGTTTCCCCGAGTTCCTAGTAGGATATTCCGACCTCGGGGGGCGTTCCAGATAAAATTTCCTACTCACACAAAGGGCTGTGACATTGCAAGGTTACTGTAGGTCAGCCTGAGAACCGAGCGTTTTCAACGAGAGCATGATAATGGCCTAAAATGAGGATTTTGAGAATGCTATTGTGGGGCAATGAAGGAACTAAATGACTTGTACTGAGGGCAGAAATGCTTTACAGGCATCCTAGTCTGGCATAGTGAAAAGGAGAAACAAGCATGATATGTCTCCTTTAAAATTATGATAAAAACCTCCAGCCATCATCATGATAAATCCAATTTCTTCCCTTTAGGTGGACGTACAGTTCCTGATCATGGCCTATCTGTCTCCTGCTGATATCTGCCGTCTGGGAGCCACCAGTAGGTATTGGAGGGCGATGGTGAGAGATGGCTTACTGTGGAGATACTTCTTGCTCAGAGACATGCCACACTGGCCCTCCATTGATCACCTGAGTATGCCCCACCTGGAGCTTTTGGATGCACCTCTAACCAGTGCAGAGGACAGCCTGAACGACAGGGAGGAGGGTGAAGACAGAGGGATGGAAACCAGATGTGACTACATGTCAGAGTAGGTACTGTTTTTGTTATTCTGTAAATAGAAGCAGGATAATAAACATGCTCCTGATGAAACTCTTTTGTTTCATCAGGTACCTGAAAGGCTGCCCATCCTGCAGACAACAGTGGCTTCCTTCACGCCCAGCGTATCAAGTTGTCACCTCATTTCTTCAGTCTCTGGTGCCCTCAGCTGAGCCTCGCTACGCCATGTTTGGCCCTGGGATGGAGCAGCTGGACGTGTCCTTTGTCACAAGGCTCATGCACGCACCAGATGTGCTTCCCGTGTCCGGCACTCCTCACAGACAGATAAATGGTCAGATAATGCTGATGTCGATTATTCACACAGCACAGGCACTCACTTTCTCTTGCTTTGTGTCATCGTTGAAATAATTATGAAAATTCTTGCATTAGACTCATTTTAAATCTATTTTGAGACAGAAAGTCCTATTCTGAAGTAGGAGAAAAAAGACTACATGAAAGTATACTTTTTAAATATACATTTTGAGTACACTTTTCTGTATTATGCAAACAGGACAGCTGCTGGCATGTGATGGATCAATCAGTTTTTTATTATAGTATGTAATAGTATAGTATATGATAACATTTAAGCAAGTAATATTTTAAAATCACAGAATAGCACATTATGTCTGATATATATGAAACAAGACAAGCTAGAAAAGCACTCGGAGAGCACAGACCTCCGCCAGCGCCACAGTCCTCACCCACATTGTTATTTTCAACATAAATATATGTCCTACCTTTTTTTCATCTAAATATTTCGATTATTTGACCATGAAAACATACCATTAACATTTGGATTCATAATGATATCTATTTTAGTTCAGTAGTTGATCAAAACAATCACATTTTTTGTCATGGCGGATCCAGACGGTGATCCGGATCACTCCCGAAATCTAATAATTTGTTCCTTGTCCCAATCGGGCATTTCCTGAAAATTTCCTCAAAATCTGTCCATAACTTTTTGATTTGTGTTGCTCACAGAGAAACAAACAAACAAACAAAAATACAGACACCGGCAATAACATAACCTCCTGGCGGAAATAAAGATATAACTACTTATTGATTAGTGCAGATACTTCATAGTGTTATCAAACTGTCGATTCAGATTTGTAATTAAGCCTTATGTACTCCTGGTTTCTGATCCATCAGGTATTGAGTATAGAATCAATATTGTCTCAGTGTCCAATACTGTGATACTAAATTATATATCATAAGTCTAAGAACAACACGTACCACAGAAATGAATGACATAGACATAAAAGCATAGCTTTAATAACTTCTCCAAAGAGTAAACGCACCAGAAATCTACCCAATTAAAGCACTGTGAATAGTGCATT
Source organism: Scarus forsteni (assembly GCA_036419115.1). Taxonomy (NCBI): domain Eukaryota; kingdom Metazoa; phylum Chordata; class Actinopteri; order Labriformes; family Labridae; genus Scarus; species Scarus forsteni. The sequence continues at coordinate 17,833,983 of JAZDUH010000066.1, forward strand.
TGGTTACTTTCCAATCCTCAGTTGGGTATAAAAATTGTTCCCACACAGAAGAAATACAAAAATGAAAACATAAACCACAAGCAAGAAGTTACAGGGCAGTGGTTTTCAGGTGGTCTAGCCTCAGGACCAGCGCCATCTCTATTCCTCAAATGATGAACCGTGATTCAAACTTCCTGCACATTACCAACCATTTATAGCTTTAGACTTGGGTATTAAGGTGCCTTTATTATGCCTTTTTGAGTTTTGTATTCCCTTTGATGTCTCCTCCATGTGACCGAGCACTTCTTTTAACAAGACAAAAAGGCCTTCAGCGGAAGTGACATCTCCCCATTGTTTCATTGGCAGGTTAAGCCCAATGGCTCAGACTGGCAAGCACAGTGCAGAGCAGAGTCAGTAGAATGAATGCATAGTTGTTGACAACATGACAGAGCAGCCAGTTACCACAGAGTTGACCTGTCAGCTCATCAAAGTGAACATTCTTTTAGCGTTAGCTATTGTGGAATGTGGATATACTCAAAACATAAATCAAGGCTTTTGAGTCTACAAGAAATAAGTACACAAAGTGCCAATAAATTTATTTTATCTTTATAAACAGCATAGGGGTCAGACTATAAGTTCAAATTTATGTGTGGATGTGACAAAGACATATAAATTGTACTGATTTCTGTCTTTGCACTGTTATACTTAAAGAAATTCATATTCAAATAATTGGATGTACTTAGATAAATCTTGACTTTGTCCTTTATGTATTATTTAAGGTAGAGGGGGTCCACAGAGAGGTATGTTCCCAAAGGAGGAAAGGGCACAAGAGGAATTGATTTAAAACCACTGAATTTTTTCATTTTTTTGTTTATTTGGTGTTGCATGATTCCCCTCCTACCACTAGATGGCAGCATTTTCCTAAAGCTGTGTCCTCATATATTTACATTTACTGAGAGTGATACAAAACTGATGCTAAACTTCTGCTTCAGGTATCGGCTCGGGGATCAGCTACCTGTTCAATAACCAACATAGATTTAATATTCTGACTCTGTACTCCACAAACAGGTAAGCTCTCTGCATCCCAAGCTAATTAATGACTTTTATGAGCCGATGTTTCTTCCTGTCAGTGCATGGCTTCTACTGTTGTGTGTTTTCCTGTTCAGGGCAGAGAGGGAAAGGGCCAGGGTGACACAGCAGGGCATCACTAACAAACTTTTTATCCAAGAAGGAGAGGACGACACAGGTCAGCCAATATTCACCCCTGCTCCTCAGGTTCAGCAGGTGTGCCAGGTGGTTGATGGCATCATCTACGTAGCTAATGCAGAGCCTGGGAAAGGTAGGAAAAGAGGACGATATCTGTGTTTGCTGCTTTGTCTCCTTATCCTATCTGTCACAAAATTCAGATTTCTTGTAGCCAAGATAAAAAAGTTTTTGATATTTCAGTCACTTTAATTTTATGTTGTCACTTTTTGTATATTTCAGGTCTTTTTTATTACTCTCTAATAGTGAATTATTATTTGGAAAAACACGCTTTGTTTTAGTTTAGTTTAATCAGTTTCAATGTTGGTGTTATTTTTTTCTCCCTATGTTCAGTAAAATATCTCAAGCAACTTATTTGAAATAATGTACGAATTCTTTCATGAAAAGGATAAAAGTTTGGCAGAGTGGGTTACAACTATTCACCTGCCATGTATTGAGGCTCTTATTTTGTGCTGGTGGCTCCGCTGTGACACTTGAGGCCCATTTGCCGTGTTTTTTTCCCTGCTCTCTCACCCCTATCTGAATCTATACACTGTCTCTCCACTGTCAATAAAAGCAAAAAAGCCCCAAAATATCCAAAAGGAATAAAAGTTGATCCAGTGCAATCAGCGACCTCATGTAAGTGGCACAGTTTGAGACAAATTGAAAGGATAGGATGTGCATCACTTAGTAGGCTAGCTTCGAGGAAAAAAATGAAGGACCTTTATTTTTAGCTGTATTTAATTTAATATGATCAGATATTCTTGTGAGAATGACATAAGCATTATTATTTAACCTAACCAAAGTGTTTTTCATATTTTCTTCTTGATTTTCTTAGTCTTCATTATAATCTTAACCTTGTTACAACAACTGACAGTAAATTTGTACCATAACAATTTAATTTTGTCTTCAATAGGAGAGGGGGACCCTGAGATGGCTCAGATTCGAGCTGTGTTGAGCTGTGCCGGAGGTTCAGCCTCCAGGCCTCTGCTGGTTCTCTCCTGCATTTCCAGAGAAGTACCAGAAACAGACAGCAGAGACAGGACGAGGTGTCGCACGCCCTGTGTTTACATGGCAAGAAGACTTGGCCTGCCTAAACTGCCTAATCCCTGGATGGTAATTTCTTATCGTTTGACCATTTTAAAAGCTTTTACTGCATCCATTTCTTTAATTATTGGCTTAAAGAGACGCCTTGTGTCAAGAGATGCTTGGCGATTGTCATGTTTTTAAATGTTCATTCTCTGCATCAACAAGAAGTCTTCAGTGTGTAAAAACAGAAAAAGCCATAAGACAACAGTCAGTTCATTATCAGAGAAGGCTTTGGAACATTTTTGAAGGATGCAGCCTTGCTGTGCACGTCTTCTCAATTTAACTTTAGATCAACCTACTGACAGACAGAAAGGCTGCTTTGAGGGAAGTCTTCAGGTCAAGAGCACGATCATAAACAGAGCAGCAATGGAGGACTTCCAGCACTCTAGTTCTCACACTAACCCTTTGTTACAGCACCATCAGGGAAAAATTCACTCTAAATCCACAGCTTAGTTTTGATATGGCGTTATATGTTTTATCTTTTAGCTGGTGTCACATTAGGATTAATGACTGCAGCACTTTTAACTCCACCCTTTAGAGTCACTTTGGTGCACTCAGCAGTCCTTCAGGACTGCATGGGTCAGTTATCAGGGTACCTTTTCCCTCATTTGACAGTGTAAACATCTGTAACTGTGTGTCACACTGAGCCAAACTGAACCAGACTCCTTGGTTGAAAAAAACGGGGTCTGAAAGATCTAGAGATCTAATCTCTGTTTTTGTCCCTCTCTCTCATTTAGGTGCAGGATACCGTTGCAGAGTCCCTCTCTGGACTTTTGGATGGTATTTCCTGGTTGCTGAGATGCTCTGGAGTCAAGCTCTCTGTTAACTAGTTCACAGCTAGTTAACTTCTGCTGCTGCCTTATAAAGTGAAACCTCAGACCTCAGCGCTGTGTCATATCAACACTAAAGCACTCAGGCATGTCCTGAGTTATGCGTACCAAATGAGCTCTCAGTGCTCTGGATGGGAAACTGTTGGTGGACTTAAAAGAGCTGGACAACCTACAAGACTGTCATAAACTTTTACTGCTTTAAATAATGATAGATACTTAATGCTGATTTATTGCCAAATTGAAGCTATCCAAACATTTGACGGATTTATAATAACCATAAAATATTTAGATCTCATACAAATCTCATTCTGTGCTGCTATGGGGTAATTATTTTTACTTTAAGAGATGGTTATGATGATTAGTCGTCTATTTGAGATCTACATTTTAACTGTTGTTATTGGTATTGCACAGATGGTGCAGTGTATAGAAGCTGCTTTTCAATCAGAGTAACAGTTTTTACTCGTTATTGCAAATGTATTTTGTACTGCAAATAGAAGTGTTACATACACAATAACAGCAAATTACAGCTCTCTTTACTTGCAAATGTTGCTATTTGGGGTTTTTTTCTTGGCTGATTTTGTCATTTTCTTTTATCCATTCAACCATTATCTATAAGGCTAATCCCTTTTGCAGTCACAAGGGGCTGGAGTCTGTTCCAGCTGACAATGGGTGAGAGGCAGGCTACACAGAGAGGCTACGTAGAGAGACAGACACCATTCACATAGCCACACCAAAGGGTAATTTAGAGTCACCAGTTAACCTAACAAGCATGTATTTTGGTCTGTGGGAGGCAGGTGGAGTGCCAACCTAAGCATGCATGGGGAGAACATGCAGACTGCACACCAACAGGAGGATCAAACCAGCAACCTTTTTGCTCTAATACACGGTGGTGAAATTTGAACAAATGAAAAAAATGAAAAAATTAACCCCCAAGATGCCAAAATGTGCTCTCTAGCGCCACCTATGGACAAAAAAACACTAAAATGACTGTAACTTCCACTAGGAATGTAGTAGAGAGATGAAACCAATGTCAAAATGTCCGTCTCCTCAAGACCCACAAATCTTGTGCTGACACCCCTGACCTATCTCAAACAGGAAGTAGGCACTTTGCCCTTCAAAGTAAAATTTCAGGGGAAAAACTTGCCAGACGAAAAAATGATCTCCTCCAAGACCGTAAAAGGTATCAGCTAGAAATGCAAACAGATGACAGAGGAGACATTGATGAACAAAAGCTATGAAGGGATTTGTTGTTTCTCAAATGGTTTCTGAATGATGAGCCTTCAAAGTTAGTCATGCTGAAACAGCCCTCGCAGCTCTTTCCATTCAAATGAATGGAGGAGCGACAGAACAGCAAGAGACATTCTGTTTCAGTTAGGCCTCTACAGAAATTTTTTTTTAAAAATCAGCTCTTAAAGTAACATTACTGAATTCCTGACAAAATTTCATATAAAAAGGTCATATTTTTAGAGAGATTAGGTCTAAATTGTGGCAACTGTGAAAAATCTCTGTTGATTCGCCACATTTGAGACTTCAGAGGGCATTTTAGGCAAGAAAGTCACCACGTAGAGTAACAAAATGTGGTCATTTGAGCCATAAAACGCACAGATACAAATTTCATTTTGGCATTTCGGACATTCCGTTATGCGCGCCATTATGCTACTGAAGAAACTTCCGGTCGGCTCCAAAACAAGAGCCCATTTACAAAAGCATCAATGAACTAAAAGGAGATCATTAAAGATGTGTTTATTTTGAAAACGTGAAGTTTGCTAGTGGCTGATTATTAGCTGAATGTCGGGCGGTTTGGTCAGTCTTAATGCATGGCACAATGCATTATGGGGTTCACAATGCATTATGGGGCGTTTGAGTGTGACTAGTATGCCCACCTTGCATTCTTGTTTTTTTCCGATATAGTATACATCTGGGTTTTTCTCGCACACTCAGTCTTTTCATACTATCTAATGTGAACGCAATACATACTCATTTTGACGTCACACTTAGTATGAGTAGTACGTTAGTATGCCATTTCGGACACAGCCAAAGACTGAGGCTCCAGACAGAGCAGCAGAAACACATATCAGTCTAACTTAGAGCAGCTTAAAGGGATGAAAAGGGATGAAACCTTCAAAATGGAGGTCAACGGGGCATGAGGTACCTGCAAGACAGCAAGGACCCGTCCATGCTGCTTGCAGTGTGCACCTGTTCACGTTTCCTTGTGAATTTATATTTTTCCATATTTGAAACTGACCAGCGGGCTGCACAGGAGGAGAATGTGGCTCCGGGCAGTCAGTTACCAATCTCTGAGATGAAGAGTAAGGCATGGGAAAAAATGTCAGAGTTATTCTTTTTATGATGAATTTGAAGAAAAAAGTTGGACAAATTAAAATACAACTTAAAGACAAAAGTTGACTTTTTATTTCAACTTCATTCTCAAAACTTTGACTTAATCTTTGATGTGTTCTTTTTTCAAAGTACAAAATGATAAAGTATTCCCCCTCTCCATTTTCTCCTGCCTGCCCTCATTATTCCTTGACAGTTTCTTAGCAATCTTTTCTGCTCATAATGTGAAAATACAAAGTCACAAGCTGAGAGGCTAGCAGCAAGTCTTTTAACAGCTTTTCTTTTCATTCGTCATAAACATGTTGCATAGTAAATAAACTCTGGATGATGCTGGTTAGCTAAATGTTATTTCCAATCAGTGTGAAGACGTGCACTGAAGTGTTGACTCAGTATCAGAGCACACTTAATGCAGTTTTAACTCTACAGATTGTTCAAGAAAGACATTTTCAGGTTAAAAAATGAGTCATACTTTCATTTCTTACATCACGTACCACTCAACTCTGAATGTTAAAAGCCCAGCAGTTCAATGATAATAATGGCTTAATGTATTTCCATTATGTGAGTCATGCTTTCAGTCCTCACCTTTTTCTTCAATCTATTATTTCTGAAGTTTTGTACGGTAATTCTGCTCTACTCTAAAATTTGACATAAAGGTTTTATTGTAGTTCTATTCCTGTGATCATTTCTGGCATTTACAGATGAATTTACATTGGAGTGTCTGTAATTATATGAAGCTGTTCTTTCAGTCACTGGGGGTCTGTCACCAAGAGGTGAGTTATAGAGCCCTGTGATTGAACGCTTTGCATTTGCACAACCTTTAAAGGTGTCATGACCTTCAAAATCAAGTTTCTTTGCTTATAAAGATATTAAAAGGGTTGGAGAGCAGAGGAACATAACACCTCATGCTAAACTCTTAGTTCACAGAGAAATGCTCTATGCTTCTTTAAAGGTGCTATGAGGAGAATCTATTATCGGCGACATTAGGACTCTGCTACCCATGAGTACGTGCGGCGACTGTCATAATGCTGTGTTCCAGTAACCTTGGAACTGGGAGTGACATCATCTCCGACTTGTTGGCGTTCCAGTTGAAGTCGGAAAAAGCCAATATAAGTGCTCTTATATGCAGGAATAGCGTCAATAAATTAGAGTTTCATTCAGGACAAAGAACTCATTTTTTCGCTTTTCTGTCCTCTGAGAGTGGAGGGTCACTGGTGAGGGTGAAAGGCGCACATGCGGCTCCGACCGCGGTGTGCACAGGCAGGACACATCCTGGTGGCCACGGGCTAAAGTGAAGGATAAAATATAGAAATGATCTCACAGTGTAGAACAAAATGCATCGCTGATTCCTTCACATTCAGAAAAGGAAACACTCTTTTAGCATAGAATGGCACTGAATTATCAAATCCTTACAAAATCCTATAAAACTTAAAACTTAAAGGAACAGCTCCATCTCTATTTCTGTCTAACCTGTCCTGTAAAAATCCTCCAATCTGATGTGCTCGCTGCAGAGCATATGACATACGAGCAGAAAACCCCTCCGTCTGATAGCTGTTTCCCACTGCTTTCTCTGCTCTTCATCTTTGGGAAACCCTTAATAGTATGTTAAAAGCTAGCTAAGCAACTAACAACAATCAGAGTAGTTCATTTAGTTAAATAGAAAAGACTTCTTTATTGTGAAGAGGCTGGTCGAACCGCGAGAATCCAGTGTTATGCACAGGACTTCATGGTATTAGTCACAAAATCAGCGATTTCTCTTCATAAAGTTAGCCTTAAAGGGCAACTTCGGTATTTTTCAATCTGGGTCCTATTGCCCCAAGTGTATGTGTGTATACGATTGACGGGTACAACTCGTTTTAAAATTGGCTCAGTATCAAGGGAGCGGATGCAGCCGGCAGCCGCGAAGCTAGATAGGGGGGCAACTGCATCCCGTATAAGTTTGAGCATTAAAAGTGTTTATTAGTGTGGCCTTGGCAAGCAGTCATGGATGACCTGCTGCTGTGGACCTGTTCGACTCCTAGCGCATCAACAAGAAAACAGAAATGACACCATTTAACATAAATTCATACTTTTACACCAGTTTAACCCAGTTTAATGGCAGTTTGACTAGATGCTCGATCAACATAACTCCTCTCCAGTCTATGATCATTCTACATTATATAGATTATAGCCTATTATGTGAAATACAATAAAATGAGTCAGCATTCTCGCTCCACTAAGGTTTTTTCCCTCCAGAGTTTTCTTCACTGAATGAGTCAGATGTAGTTTTAAAACTGACATCCTGTTTTTGTATCCTCAACTACCAGCACACAGTTTAAAGCCCATCAGATAGGCATGACTAACAGACAATGCATTCAAAATGTCCAAAATATGAACATTTCTAGTTTATTTTTATCCACAGAAATTTCAATGAAATGATACAATCTTTTGAACTTACATTTCATGTAATTTTTTTCTGTCCTTGTTTCCAAAAATTCAACAAAATGAGGATGTTTCCACGCTGGAATGTGGTCCTTATTGAAAATAATCCTTTACTAGATGCCTCAGTGGTTCTGCATTGACGTGGAGACAGCATATAATCAATAAATATAACAAAGGCAGCTGTTACACTACAGTATTAGTGTTGTTTTTGAGGAGTAAAGGAATCAAGTATAAAATGAGTGAAAAGAGCTCATTTATGTGGCTGCTTGTGTTTACAAAAATGTAGCCACATGCAGTAATGAGGAGAATTAAGGATGCTAATCAGCATTTTGGATCACGATGCTTGCAGTTTTAAGTTGAGTTGAATCCCTGACTGCAGGGGCCCATATCATGCTCTTTTATGGTACCATAGAAGCGAAATTGTTGACAACATGGTGCTCCACACTAAAGCCTTTTAGGGTAGGAGCTCTAACAAAGCATCAGGCTGAGAAAAATCTGTGTCAAAGAGCTGTGCATAGAAAATTGGAAGGCTTTTGAATATTAATATTGTGAACATATGTTCAAAGTCATCAAAACTAAAAATCTTGAACCCAAGTTTAGTCAAATGTTGTCTCTTTAACAATCGTAATTGAATTGATTGGCGAGACAAGTGATGACACACATTCTTGCTGTGGCAAACTTAAATGAGGACGATTCCATTAAAACCTTCAAAACTACCAACAAACAATGAAAAACCTACTCAATCAAATAAATGAATAGCTGTACCTTAATGGAGTGTAGCGAAGATTGATAATTACCTATGTGGATTCTGGAATGCGCCGCCAGGTGGCTGCAAATTGTAGTAGCTCTGTCTTAACTTTGTGATTTTTTGTAATATATACGTCTTTTTTAATACATTAGCTGTCATTTTTGGTTTGCCCAAGAGGATTTCTGACGCTGGTTCAGAGGCTGTGCTACACGGGAGATTTTCTGGATATTTTTTGGCTTTTTCAAGACTTGTTATGCTGAGTCTCCATGGCAACGAGACTTGTTTACCACCGGGATCAACTGATAATGCTCTCCAAACTCAAGATCACCAGTGAAATATCACCTCAAATCCCAATGGAGTTGAAAAGAAAGAGAAGAGGATGCAGGGCAGGAGTGAGGCGGAGAGGAAAACGGTGGAGATTTAAACCGTTTCTTCCAACTGTTGTGATGGGTAACGTAAGATCGCTAGCTAACAAAATTGACGAGCTCCGGGTGCTAACCAGGTCTCAGAAAGAATACAGAGAATGCCGTGTTATGTGCTTCACTGAGACATGGTTGCATGAACACATCCCAGACTGTAATGCGTCTGTACACGGCTTCATGACGGTCCGTGCAGACCGCAACAAACAACTCAGCGGAAAGCTAAAGGGAGGTGGAATTGCAGTGCTGGTTAACCAGCGTTGGTGTCATCCTGGACATGTCACTGTTAAAGAGAAGATCTGCACTAGAGACATTGAACTGCTAGCTGTGAGTTTTCACCCATATTATTTACCCAGAGAGTTCACATATGTTATTCTGGTAGCGGTTTATATAATACCTGGTACCGCCCCAGAAGCAGCCTGTGATGTTATTAACTCTGTAATTGCCAGGCTTCAAACACAACATCCAAACGCTTTTGCGGCGATCTCTGGAGATTTTAACAACATCTCCCTCTCTGCAACTCTACCAACATTCCACCAGTTTGTCAGCTGCTCCACCAGAGAAAACAAAACATTGGACTTATTCTATGCAAATATTCCAAATGCATACAGCGCCTCTGCCCTGCCACCTTTAGGAAGATCTGACCATAATCTGGTTCTTCTCACCTCCTCCTCCAGTGTTTCCTCTACATTCATTTAGGAGCGGCGGGCCGCCGCTCCTAAATCCTACCCGCCGCTCCTGCAATTTTTTTTAAAAACTGTAAATACACCACTGCAGCATCATGTCGCCGCCTTCACATCAGAGTCCTGCATTAAATCGGGTGTTGCGGGTGCTGAGGCAGATAACTATCTTGCCCATAGTTGGGTCGCTATGGTTTGCTTACAATTAATAAAACGCCTCCTCCCCCGCTCCTCTTGTGCAACACCGATAAGCCGCGCGGCAACCAAACTGTCTCACTGCAGGCAGAGTCCCCTCACATGCAGTCTTTATTGAGGCTGCTGCCACCGCGGGCCGAGACGTAGCGATGATTCAGCGAACGTCAGAGCAGAGGCCACCTTAAAGTGTCTCACAACACTCCCTGTCATAGAACGAGCCGATAACTTCTGAATCGTTAATTCTCTTTATTAACAGACTCAAACAGCGTGTCATACAGTTAGCAGTTCTCTCTCTCAGTCTACACTTCCGTAACCCTCAGCCAATCCCCGGGCTCCCCCTTAGCAGCGTTAACACTACAAAGATCGTCTACTCTGAAGATGCTCACTCTGACATACTACTATGACACTCCCTTCCCTAAAAACAATTCAGTAGAAATGCTTCCCCACGTCAAGTTCTTCGATAGTACGATATGATCTGCTGCTGCCAGGCGACTACAGCCAGAAAGTTCAAAACGCTGGTTTCTGAGCAGCAGGACAAAATCTGTGCGCGTGCTCTTTGGCGGCAACCGCTTCTACCGCGGCGGTCCAAACCGCGTGCTGTCTACCGCCTGTCCCTCATTGAAATGACTGGAAGCGGCGCGTTGTGTGAAGGGGATGATAAAGACACACACACACTACACATACAGACATACACACACACTCACACATACAGACATACACACACACTCACACTCAGCCGGCGGATGAAGGAGCGACCATAACGGTAAAAAAAATATAATAAAAAAAACAATTTAAACAAACATTAATGGATGACCTGAAGCTTACCAAACAATTTCTCCAAGCAAAAATCTCAGCATTTTTAGGCCAGGTGTCCTTACTAAGAAGGGAAGCACAGCTTGCAGCAGTGTAGGAAACTTTCAGCATGTAGTTCCTCCTCATTGTCAGTCACTTGCTGTAACTTTATGATTCATCTTCTCTCCACCTGCTGAGCTTACATGGTTACATGAAATGTTACATTCTTCCTGTTTTTTTTAAAATACTTTTTATACTTTATGCAGTTTATTTTAAATTCTTTTGAGAATGTTGTAGTTGTGTGCCCACAGTGCTCACTATTTATTCAGATCTAAATGGTCTTTAATTATGATATTATGGAGCATTATTGACAGACCACACCCCCCCACCCCCCCCCCCGCCCCACCCGCAACCCCTAACCCGCCGCCCCAAGGCAATGAACATAGAGGAAACACTGAAGCCCATCGTTCAGCAACAACCAATCATCAGAAAGACTATTAAAACCTGGTCTAATGAAGCTGAAGATGCTCTGAGAGGGTGCTTCAAGGCTACAGACTGGAGTGTCCTCTGTGAACCGCATGGAGATGACATCAACACCTTGACTGAGTGTGTGACAGATTATATAAACTTCTGTGTGGACAGCATCATTCCAACAAGAACAGTGAGGTGCTTCCCCAATAACAAACCCTGGATCACCAGTGACCTGAAAAAGCTGCTGAACATCAAAAAGAAAGCCTTCAGGGATGGAGACAGGGAGTTATTGAAATCAACACAAAAACAACTGAAAACACAAACGAAGAAGTGCAAGGAGGACTACAGGAAAAGGTTGGAAAGTCAGCTTCAGCAAAACAACGCGAGGGATGTGTGGTCAGGAATGAAGAAGATCACTGGCTTCAAGATAAAGGGGGATCAAACTGACGGAGGTCTGGACAAAGCTAATGAACTGAACATGTTCTTCAATAGGTTCAGCTTACCTCCTGCCTCTAACCCAACAGGCCACACGCCCTCCCTGAACCCACAGCTTTCCTGTCACTGCCCCACTCTGTCACCCTGCAGCTCAGTCAAGGACATGGATAAAGCCTCATCTCCATCCAAATCAGGACTTCCTGAAACCTCCGCTGCCTCCTCCTCCACTTTGTCTGTCTCCTGTAATCAAGTCAAGAAACAACTGGAGAAACTGAACCAGAACAAGGCAGCAGGTCCAGATGGTGTCAGTCCCAGAGTTCTCAAGACCTGCTCAAAACAGTTATGTCCGATTCTTCAGCACCTGTTCAACACCAGCCTGAGTCAGAAAAGAATTCCGGTGCTGTGGAAAACATCCTGCCTTGTTCCAGTGCCTAAAAAACCACAACCTGCTGAACCAAATGACTACAGACCAGTTGCCCTGACATCTCACATCATGAAAGTCCTGGAGAGACTCCTACTGGCTCACCTCAACAAGCAGGTGAACACCTTTCAAGACCCATTACAGTTTGCATATCGTAATGGGCTTGGGGTTGAAGACGCCATCATCTACCTGCTTCAGAGAGCCCACTCTCATCTGGACCAGTCAGGCAGCACTTTGAGGGTCATGTTCTTTGACTTCTCAAGTGCCTTTAATACGATTCAGCCAGCTCTGCTTTGTGAGAGCTCCATGGATTCCAGGTGGATACCTCCATAACCACCTGGATTTATGATTACCTCACAAACAGACCACAGTTTGTGAGACTGAATAGTTGTGTGTCTGAGAAGGTGGTCAGCAGCACTGGAACACCACAAGGAACTGTACTTTCACCATTCCTCTTCACATTGTACACCTCAGACTTCCAGTACAACTCTGAGTCATGTCATCTGCAGAAATACTCTGATGACTGCGCAGTTATTGGGTGTATCAGTGATGGACAGGAAGCAGAGTACAGAGAACTGGTTGGTCAGTTTGTAAAATGGTGCAGTAACAATCATCTCATCTTGAATACCAACAAACAAAAGAGATGATTGTTGACTTCATGAGGAACAAGAATACGATGGTGTATACGAGATGTGTTTCCATCCTGGGAAAGGAGGTGGAGGTGGTGGAGGAATACAAGTACCTTGGAGTTCAGCTGGACAATAGACTTGAGTGGAAATGCAACTCTGAGTACATCTACAAGAAAGGTCTGAGCAGACTCTACTTCTTAAGGAAGGTGAGATCTTTCAATGCCTGTACCAAAATGTTGCCCATCTTCTATAAGTCTGTTGTTCAAAGTGCAATCAGCTTCGCAGCGATCTGCTGGGGCAGCAGCATCAGAACCAGAGACTTGAAGAGAATCAAAAAACTGATCAAGAAAGCTGCTTCTGTACTTGGAGTAACTCTGGAGCCGCTGGAGCTGATCGTCTAAAAAAGAATAGTGCACAAGCTGATGAAGATAATGGAGGACTCTTCACACCCTCTCCACAACACGGTGATGAGACAGAAGAGTGTGTTCAGCGAGAGGCTTCTTCAGGTCCGATGTAAGACTGAGAGGTAAAGAAGATCATTCCTGCCAGCAGCCATCAGTATCCTCAACTTTCCAGAATGTGTCCAGAATTAATTATTGTTATTATCGTTATTATCATTATTATTATTATTATTGAACACAATCTGAACTACTACAATCCTGAATTTCCCTTTGGGATAAATAAAGTATTTTTCATTTCTTTCATTTCTTTCATAATGTAGGTTGCTGTCCAGTCTTAAGTCTGTTCTTGATCATGTAAAAATACTGTAAATGTATGTTTCTATTTGTCACTTTTGGGGTGGCAGGAGGCTGGGGTGTATCCCAGCTGACATTGGGCAGGAGGCAGGGTACACTATCAACTGGCTGTCAGCCTATCATGACATGTAGAGATACATTTACACTCACACTCACATCAGGGCAGTTTAGAGTTACCAATAGAGAGAACATACAAACTCCACAAGGAAAGGCTCATGTCAACTTGGGGAGTAGAACCAGCAACCATCTTGCTGTGAGGCCCAAGCACTAAGCTGCAGCACCACCATAAATCCCACAGGTGATTCCCTCTGGAAATTTGTTTGTAAAGGTTAGTCCTCAACGTTGCTTCGACATTTACCCTGAAGTACAATAGCATAAGTACTAACTGTAGTAGAAGCTGTCTGCCTTTGGTTATCGCCATAAGATATGTTTAGCCTACATGGTAGGGCTGGAGATGCTACCTTATCTCAATATCATGATTAATTGAAGCTCTAACCTCGATTACGATTAATGAACGATTATTTTATACCATGCTGGAGCAAATTAGTGGTGATATCAACGGTCGTGGAACAGTCTTCCTGCAGTATTTGCACTAAGCTTCTTTCTGCTCAATGTCCTCTGCACAGAATCCAAACAGTGCCCAAACAAAGGAGGCTGCATTTTTCTTGGCTACAAGGTTATTTGATAGATTGGCACTTGTCTCCTCCATGATGGTGGTGAGTCCTTCGCTCTGGACAAAAGTGAACACAGCCAGTATGTAGGGGACGTGGTCATGTGACAAACAGGGAAAATAATCAAAATAATCGTCATGAGTAAAATTACTTTGATTAGAAGGTCTAAATGTTGATTTTGATTATTTTTTGATTAATTTCCCAGCCCTACTACATGTTATAGTATGATGCTGTATGCAAAAAATGTACCGAGCTGTAGAGTTGTCTATGTTTTCACCATTGGCATACAATAGGTTTGTTGCTTCCTAACTTGTTCGCATGATCAAAGGTGGCTTTATTTAAAGGTGCAGTCAGCGGTGTGGGAGAAAACGAGTGGAGAGGTTGTTGATAAACAAATTTAGACATGCCTCTCCCTTCATACCTCACCCCTGGCTCCAGCCCGGAAGCTGATGGACGTGCATCGTCATGGAAACGGCTGTAGAAACTGCGTAGCTGACCAACGTAGCTAAGGTAACCCCGACTCGTCAGAACACTCGACTGCCATTATTGATAACATTACAACAACAGTACATTTTGGCAGATTAGACAATAAGATGAATGCCCGATGGCAGTCACTTTTATGTGAAGCACCACAAAGCTAATGTTGCTTACCTATCCAGCAGAAAGACGGCGACATCCGCGTCCGTTTTCAGGTCTTTAAATGCGCGGAGTTGCCTCCACCGTCGGAAAGCAACACCAATGTTGACCCGGGTCTTCGCTCTTTCATGGTCATAGCCCTTCTTTTTCACTTTTCACTCCACTGACCTTTTTCTTTTGGGCTGTTTTTCAACCATTGCTGCTGCACATATTGTATCTCTCTCTTGCGCTAACTGTGCACGCTATGCAACCTACGACTCCCCCTCACCCCTCTGTCTGATCTGTGCATGAGTATGATGGCCCCCTGGATGTGGGGGGGTGTACCCTGTTTTGGTGACTCGGCACGAGCCACAGTATTTACCTGCTGAAATTCAGAGCCAAGGCTGTGTATTGAAACCAGACTTTTTTTTCAACATGCTGTCAGTGGTGACATCTTGTGGATGGAGAGGAGAAATACGGAGATTTTGACAAATAGTGCATTAGATTAGAAGATTAGAAGATCGCTGACTACACCTTTAAATGAGTTAAAGTGCAACTGCTGCGTCACCACTACCACTGCAGAGCACACCGCACAACAATGAATTCAACCATGAGCCTGAGAATTTCAATCTTTTCCCCCAGCAGTATTTAAAGTACAGGGTCACAGTGTTGATGTGGCTGCCTTAACCATCAAGCACCTCAGGAACTATTGGTGTGTTCATGCGTGCATATCTTGAGTGCATATTGTGATGCAGCTTCCTCATTATGGAGCCCAAGCCTCAGTCGTAATAGTCTGAACCGAGGTCCATCATAAGTACCTTAATGCAACTGATTGTGGCTCTGGTTTTGGATCAAGCAGCCCTAAAGCATGTGGTGTTTTAGCAATAGCTTATTCCCTCTCAGTTGGTTTCTTCTTTTATGATCCATGAGAACAGAGTTCTGTCCTCATGGATCTAATGACAGCATGTAAGGCATGACAAGATAATGTGCTTCACTGATGCTCTTTTGTTCCAGTCCCCTTGGTAACCATCAATCCCTGGAAAAATCACGTTCCACCGTCGTTCATCCATCAAAAGGTTTCTCAGACTTCGAAATCATTTTTGTAAAAATAAAGATTTATAAGAGGAGCATGAATGGAGCAATTTAGGAACATCAAGCTGAGCTGAATACTGCTGAAGCAGAGATTAATTCTTTCTCTTCCCCTTACAAAATGATGGAGCCGTCCATTTTTGCTTCTAAGAGATGCAGATGGAACAAATCAGACATCAAAATTTTTCTGTGCACTCTATTATAGGACCCAGCCTCCCTTTCATGGTAGTGTATGGAAATGTACCCATAAAGTGTGCTCTTATGTGTGTCTGTGATCAGTAGGCTGTCCAGCAATGAGAGTGGACCACATTTAAAGAAAAAGTAAAGTGAGGGGGTTTGTTTCCACGGCAGGTATGCAGATAATAACATCACTTAATCCTCTGTTATTACTCTGTGATCCTGAAGACCTCATGGAGGAAGAAATGAGAGTAAGGAAAGGCACTGCATGAGTGTACATGAAGAGTTGTTTGTGCAGGTCAGTGAACGAGTTCAGGTATGAATGAGCAGAAGACTGAATGTGAAGTGTTCTTATTTTGAGTGCAGGATAAAAAGCAGCACTTAAATGAGTAAGACCAAGAGTCTGTGGCATATTTCAACTTCTCCCCCATATTTATGGTGGCAGTAGCTGCCCAATGCATCTCATTCTCCAAGCCAAGCCCCACCCCAAAACAGACCTACTTGTGACGTCCTACCAGTTTTTTCAACATCGGTTCAAGCCCATTGGTCCATGGTAGCACGCCCACTGCCAAGCGTTGGCCTTAGAATTACTGCAGAGTTGTTGACAAAATGGCACAGAGCAATTTCTCTACAGTAAACCTGTGAAAATGGGGCCAAAAAGGGGCAGAAGAAATGTAAGAAACAAAACAGGGTAGACAGAATGAGGGTAACCTGCGTGTTTCACTCACATCTAGGGCTTCCAGACATCTGCTACCCGTGACATACTAGCATGTTATAGCTCAGCTAAAGGTGAAGGGGATGGTCCTTACTGGCCCTTTTCCATTAGCCCTACTCTACTATACTCGACTCTACCCGGCTCTACTCTACTCGCCTTGTGCTGCTTTTCTATTAGCCCCAGTTGCCTGCCCAACGGGGTGCAGTGTTGCTGTAAACAGCTGAGCGGCACTGCAGTGACGTCATTTTGAGCACGACACAACAATCTGTGGCTTTTTGTCACAAACCGAGTTAAAAAGGAAAGCAGAAGAAGGCTGCAGGTGGCAAGAAGAAATACCCCTTGAGGAGCACAGGAGAGTTCTGGAAGCTATACAACAGAATGAAGCCGAGGACGAGAGCACTCGAGCTACAAAGAAAAGACGTATGAGGGTAAGCTAACGGTAGCTACCGCTAGCATGCTAGGTCGTCACGCTCATGACTCATCGATGACGACATTGTCTGATCAATCAGTAGCTGGCAGTCAGTGACATCATCTTTTAGTATCGACTCAGCTCGCATGGAAGCAGAGCGGAGTAGGTGCTAAAACTAGCTTGTTTTAGGAGGTACCAGGCCAGTGGAAACGCGCTGCAAATAGAGTAGGGCCAAGGCGTGCTAGTAGAAAAGAGACATATGTGGTACATAGTCTCTTCATGCCCATACAGTTTGCTTTGCTTCACTGTCTCCTCTCAGCAATTTTGATGAGTTTACAGTTTATTTTATTATCACCGAAAAATAGTGCAACACTCAACGTATTCTTAATAATGAGCAGAAAAAGGGCACGTAAATATATGTAGCACCTTTAACCTCAATGGAAGAAAGTAACCCAGACTCTTCCAGGTCACGAAAGCTGAACTCTGACTGCAGGTTGAACAGTGATCATTTATTGCGCCCAAACAGTTATCTTGAAAAGCATGGAACTAGATAAACAAAAACAAAAACAGAGCTCTTTCAAAACAAAATAATATAAAATATATTTTTTTAAAGCTAGCGTGTTCAAGACTCTTTTTTTAACATCAAGGCAAGGCTCCCAAACCAAGAGATTAAAAAAATAGGTGAGAACAGACTCATTTACACACTTGATGGTAGCTTATTTAATATCTTTTTACTTCTGCCAGAAACATTCCAGCTTGAAAAATCATGAAAGATAGGATTGTTAGTGAAGATTTTCATTATAAACAAAAGCTTGCATTTTCAAAAGTTTTACTCACAAATAAACTTCTTAAGTTAAATGAAATATCTGATTGGCTTTCGTAGATGGAATCAGCATGTTAACTTCCTTATTGGCCTACAAAAAATTTTCATCCCCCGAACTACTTAATATGCAGCTGAACAGCATTGAACTGACCAATGACCACAGAGCAGAATTGTCAACCAATCAGAGGTGACTGTAACCTGACATGCCAGATGGATAGTTCAATATTGAAAATATTTCACTAATCCATCTGGGGAGGAGCCCTGCGAGAATGTTTTCAAGGCAGAACATTCAAATACAATAGCAGCTTGTGATTGGACGATCATTTGGCTCAACACACTCATCACAGACCAATCCATATCAAGCAGTGCTGCTATGAAGTAGCATATGCTGTGGCTAAACGTAATGGCTAACGGTTAGCCATTAGCTGCTACGGCTAAACATAAGGCTCAAATATCCAACTTGGCTAAGGTAGCAGGGAAGGTTATAGGGCAGCCCCCACCCCCTGCCCCCCAGGACATATATGACCAGTCTGTTATTCAACAGGCCACCAACATCATAGATGATATTTCCCATGTGCTGCACTCCCAATTTGAGCTCCTAAACTCAGGAAGGAGGTATAGGACCCCTTTCTGCGCACTAAACCGTTACAAAAACTCATTTATCCCACATGCTATAAGCTTAATTAACAAGCAACTAGAGGGACGCAGACAGACAAGCCGGAGGACTTGAGGGCTCCCATTACGGAAATCATGCAATGTCTGGGGATGGGCCGTGTGGGGTGTGCATATGCCTGTAAGTCTTAATGGTTTTTGGGTGGGTGTTGTGTTTTGTCTGCACTGTATGTTGTTTACACTGTATTGTCTATTGTATGTAGCAGCATGGGGGGGCTGTCCTCCAAGACAAGTTTCTCCTACGGGGGACCAAATAAATTCAAATTCAAATTCAAATTCAAATAATGGCTGACAAGGGCAAACGACAGTAAATGGCCTTTAGATGTAGCGGCTAACTGTTGTTAGCTGTTGTTAGCTGCTACGGCTGACGGCCGTTAGTTTAACTACCTTGAGACTATCATTTCACATTAACTTATACAGAACAGATGTAACATTTAACACTTATATGTGACATAAACCATGTCAAAGACAATCCCTACGAAGTAAACTTATGAGGTGAGCATATTTCACCAAATATAACTGATTAATCATGATAGCTATCTAATATTAGCTTCCATTATTTGTACAACAGAAAGTGACTTCACTTCCCGTTAAGTCACTTCCTGTTGTCGTCACGCCCGCAGCTCCCGCTGCGCCCGCCTCTCTTCCCTGATTGGGCCGTTAAGCAATTAGCCGAGTGAAACCGTTGGACAATGGGGGCTGGCAAGACGGAGATGCATGATTTCAGAATCAGGCAGGTCTGTCTGCTCTGCAAGGCTAAGGTGACTGGGCCCGCGTGAGAAAAGGAGCCTTACAGGGGCAGGAGCTGGAAAATCTCAGTCAGAGAAAGAATACAGGTATATCAGGGATAATCTGTTTATCAAAACTAGAGGATTTTTCAAGATGTGATAATGAACATACCCCAGCAGCCATCAAAAATATATATTTGAAGGAAAAATATGGGCTCTTTAAGGTGAAGTTTTGTGGTGGATTGTAAAACACATTTGGCTGGTCATGACAAAGGGGAAACCAGCTTATATGGAGGAAAAGGCTCTGAAATCCCAGACCTCTGAGCAGTAGAATAGTGTAGGATGCATGAAGCAGGTAACAGCTATAACTATATTTTGCCTAATTTTAGGATTTTTTTGCACACTCTAAATGTTCTAGTTTTCCACATAACATATGTGTTATACTTTGTTGAATTTGCATTTTAATGACTTCTATTTAAGGTCTAATTTTTAAAAATGTGCTAAGACATTTATTAGGTCGCAGTATGTTCAGTGCTCTTTGCATAACCTCACCTTGCCTTGCATCGCCATGTAAAACTACCACCCATGAGCTATTTACACACTTCCCTGCATAACAGCAGCGTGGCTTCAATGGGGGAAGGTCCTTGTTTAGGAAGTTTGAATGAATGCCAGACATCCAGCTGCCTTGTCTTCCACAAACTAATGGGGCCTCAGGGATATGATGTCATGAGGAAGAGCAACCCCTATTTACTGGCCAAAGACAGTTTACAGACGCAACAGGTCTGCAACATAAAGGGGTGGAGTTAGGACAACTGAGGCATAACATGTAAAACCTGGAAATAAAGGGGGGAAAAGTCAGAGATGGATAAGGGACTGCTGATGGGCTGAGAGTGAAAAATGCAGCCCTGTTTCTGAAGACAAATTAACATGTTACTGTATTTAATATTTTAGCCATTCATGCTTAATATTATTCCAGGTGGTACCCTTGTGTGTGTGTCTGATGGAGTCTGGTTTATAGTCTTGTCTTTACAGCCAGTTTTCAGTCAATAAATAACCAACAGGATAAGACATCCAGCCTCTTTTGTGATGTAACATGAATAAAGTAGAGTCCCATATTTTGCCTGATGGGCTTTGCAGGTTTTTAGCTCTTGCAGAGAAAGACAAATACTGAAGTATGCTGAAGTACTTTTACCAAAGTGCATCCTATCAAGAAAAGTTAATATATATATATATAAATAATCCTGGATCTGCAGCTGTGTTCAAGCCATCACCAATATCCAATTATGTCTTCCTTGTGCCATTACCAACTTTGAGAATTTTGCAAATTATCTTTCAAACAAACAAAACATAAACCCCCTTGGTAGAGATCATAACCCAGAAAAGAAGAAATATTCCACTGGTTTTTCGACTTACTGCCTAAGCTGATTTATATATATCAATATACAGTATATATAATTCAGCACCATACATGCCTTGTTAATAAGCGTGAGAAAAGGTTCAAGAATTGTGTGTACTGACTGCAATTACTTATATTTATTACTGCAAATGTGCAATTGTTTGACTTACAAGAGCGAGTTAAAATATCAACAAGTCTCTTCTGCTCTCTTCCTACAACTTTTTCCCCTCCTCTTCCTCTGTCATCTTTGCCTCATCCCACTCTTTTCACCCTATCGTCCTTTCATTAGAGCTAAGTCCCTGATTTGTATTCCAGGATAACAGCCAAGATTTAAGTAGGCATTGAAAAAAAAACATCATTTGCATGATGCATTCAGTGATTAAGCTAAGCGGTCCTCTTAATTGTGTTGTTTTGCACATGGTGGGTCTCTCATGCTGATACTCTGTGGATCCTCAGCGTCTCATGCAGTTTCACCAATTTCCTTCAATTTCCTGCCCACTTCAGCATGTCCGGCCCACCTTCCTCCTGCTGCTCCTGCTATACGTGTGATGGATTAGAGACTTGCAATACAGGATCAGGGTTCAGCAGTGTTAATAGTAGATTATCTGTGAGTCACTTTGAGTCTATCAGGAGCCACGTATCAAGAGAGATATTGAGGCAGGAGCACAGTGATCCCTCCTTATGTTTGATGTTGTTGTTATTTTCTGAGTGTGTGTGTGGGCATACGTGTGAGTGTAATATCCCCCTGGAGCAACATCCCCTTGAGCCCTAATCCAATAGGCAGCAGGGTAGGGACATAGCAGTAAATAACCACACGTTGGACGTGAAATTGCAGTAAATGCATTACAGGTGATCTGAAGGGGATGACACAGAGGCCACACTTCCATTATCAGCAAAATAAAAACAGACAGACGAACACGGATCGATCTCACGTGGCTAGAGAAAAACATACAATTGCAGAGATCTTTGGTGGCTTTATTGGCTGAAACAAATATGGTTGGTTAGGCCTCCATGATGGGCTTCAAGAATAAACGTCTTAAAAGTAATTAAAATCTACTGAAACACAGGCTCTGTGTGACTTCCAACATAGTCTACAAAATTAAAAAGCAAAAATAACATTCCTGCTTGGCCCTTTGCCATTCACCATTACTGACGACTCATCTGCACCTCCAGCATCATTAACCTAATTCATTCTGGGGTGTTTATGTGTGATGAAGTTTAAGAGCACAAGGGTGCAAAACAAGGTAACAGACACATTAATCAGCATCATTCCTCTCCAGTTTGTGATCATTATAGATGTTAACTTTAATAACAGAATGACCTCTCTATCCATTGTTGCTCCAAAGCAAGGGTACAGCACACACAAAGGATGAATTACTTGCCTTGATTACACACGGGTGTGTTTTGGGCACAACAGTGTCTGATCTCATTCTCTTTAAACCAGTGCATGCCAGTACTAGAATTTTGCTATGAACACAGCCATTTTTTTTTTACACTTTGTGCCTTTATTGATAGGAGAGAGACAGTGGATAGGCTTGTGAAAGGGGGTGAGAGAGTAGGGGGAGACACTCGGGAAAGTGGCCACAGGCTGGATTCAAACCCCGGGCCGGCAGAAGAAAGTACATGGGACATGCCTGGTTGCTAACCACTCTGCAAAACCAGCACCCCCGGTTTTGTTTTTAAGTTAGATTTTTTTTCCACTTTACACAAGGAACACAGAGAAGACACTATATAAAATTTGTTAATCCTCAGATTAAACACTGTTTTCCTTTAAAGCATCCAAAGCATTATAAATGATCCAAAAGACAAATTAGACAATTCCACACAGACATAAAAGCAAAACCTCATTATCAATAAAATTTCCAGTTATACCTGCCAGGATCAGACTACTTCATGTTTATGAGAGCCCTGTTTACTATACATCAAATACCAGTTGGGATTAAGCTATTTATTTTAGTCTTTTTTCCTGCAGGAATCCAAGACTTCATTCTGGACAGCCTGTTTTATTATCTGTGAGCATACTTATCAGTGATAGTAATTTATGTGTATACAAATAATGGAAATGTTGCAAAAAAATTTTCAGTGGTGAGTTTTTGTATCTTTCTTGGAGTAATGCACACACTGGAGCACAAAGGGATAGCATACTGAGGAGCACTTAAAACAAAGCAAGGCACTCTCTCAACTCTGTCCTGTTATAAACAGAATTTACCAATAGATACTCTGATATTCAACAGTAGGCTGTGATGTTTTGTGTCCTGTGTGGGGGAAACAAGTCACAGACCTGAGACTTTAGACCAGGTATAAGGACCTTTAAAGTGCACCTTTTCCAGCTTTGCCATTTCTCATTTGAGAAAACACACCCTTACAGATGGGAGCATATGATCACTTTGCTATTTTAACAGCATGAGCACTGGATTTGAAAATGACACGGGTGTCAGGCGAAAATTACAGAGGACACCTGCGCTACACACAAAAATGATATGTGCAGGGCATTCAACAGGGCCCAAAGACGTAATGTAAATACACTCATACATCTATGCTGAACATGGACATGACTAGAGATAATAGCCCTTCATGACTTAGGATAAAACCACTGCACATGCGCACTGTTGTTTCTTTAGCAGATACCATTCTTACACAACCAGCCTTAAAACAACTTCTGTAATAATGACTGACAATATTTGCAATTAATCCAAACATCCCTCTGACACAGGAGCCCTTGTAACACTTAACACTCGACTCTTCCCCGCACATCCCACATGGGTCTCACAGAAGAGTAACCCAGCATCGTCCCTCCGTCCCTCCTCAGCAGACACAAGCAGCGGGCCAGATTCATTGTTCTGTTGTCACATTCAATCCAGCACAGGTCCACATGATCACTCAGAGTAGACAATCACAGGAATGAGTATTCAACAACAAAGGAACTAATTCAATGGACGCCCCCGCTTTCCACCAATAAGAGCCCTCTGTCCCACAACTCTGTGCTGCATAGGGGTCATTTGGCACTAATTGTTAGTTTCTGCTTTTCACGCTTGGTAAATAATGCTGCACTAAACAATAAGGTTGGCAGGTGTAGAGTTTAGAGGACACTGTTTTAAATATCTTGTTATCTGAGCATGATAAAGGTCCAGATAGTGTTTCTGCGTATAAAAGAAACTCTACATATCCCTTAAACTGTATTAAAACCATATATCCTTGTTATATCTTTCCCCTCTTGTGCAGTTTAGAGTATTTATGTGTCTCCCTGCAACCAGACTACACGGAAAAGCCAGGTCGTAACTTGTGGACCTTGTAAAGCAGAAGGGGACAAGAATATAAAAATACAAGGACAGCCCGGCTCAGTGCAGACAGGCCAATTCCATTTCTTTCCCAGCACATCACAAATTATGTCAACAGAGCATTAGACTGGAAAGAAGGCGTAGGGCCAAGAGAGTAGAGCCTCAAGGCCTCATCGGTGTCTTTGTCAGTACATTTGTCCGTCTGTGTTCCTGTTTGGAGTCTCTGCGCTTGGAATGATACATCTCTAAAGTTACAATCAGAAAATGAGGGACGAATAATCATATGGATCTCACACAACGTTCAGTCTACGTTCTGATTAGAATCTTGATCTGGGATTCAAATGAAGTTAAAGACTAAGGGTTTATGAACTTGACTTTAAGATTGATCTATTCTATGAAAGTATTGTCTAACACTGTAATACATAAAGAACTATACAGGATTGCATGTACAAAATGACGTTCTCAAGTCATATGATCTTTGATAACATGACCTTAGTTGGACTTTCCATAAGCTGCAGTTTAGTTTTCCTTCTCTGAGTGAGCAAAAGCAATTTTACCATTTTGTGCGGGTATCCAGTCACCTCAAATCTTGTGCACAAAAGAGCCTAAAGGCACAGGGGAAGGTGTGCATCAAATGAGAGGTAAAATAGCTCTAAACTGGATGCCCATAATGCAGGAAATAGCTTCAAAATGGAGTTTAATAGTCGAAAAATATTCTTTTTCCATGAACCTGAAATCTAAACTGAGTCTAACCACCTCAAAGCCCCATTACATTTTTATATTGAAGGGTCAATTCAGGTTTTTTAAAGTGGGGTTGCTTGAGGCCGATGGCACAAGTACATATGACTGCCAAAAAAGGAACTTGAAAGCGCTGTCTCTCGGGGGTGGGAAATCCAGGGTTGGATGCTAGTAGGTACACAGTACATAGTGCCACCTAAAGTATTTTAATTAAGCTACTTATAGGTTAAACTACTCAAAAAGCTATGCTGGCTTGACTGCTGTAAGATTCTTGTAGCTTTAACTTTTCCCTGAGAAAGCCCCTGTATTTAGAACTATTCTGGGATGTAATGCCAGCTGCCAGCTACTCCCCATAATGAATGTTCAGAGCGCTGCAGCGATGCCAGCAGTCACTGGAGCACAAACTGATCTTAACCTACTGTATCTCTCCTTGATAGTATTAAGATGGGACGCTTCTGTATGCATCCCAGGTGGATAGAAAGCTAAAATAATGGCTTTGCCTTTTTAATATAAAGTCAGTTATCATTAAACAGTTGTGAAAATATGTTAAAAAGTAATTTAAATAAGGTTAAGTTAAAAGTGTAAAAATATTTAATTCTTTTACTCAGTTCATGGTGTCTGCTACAGTCTGGTGGACATTGTCAGCACTGTAAGTTTTACTGTCATATGGTTATAAATACGTCCAAGAATTTTAATAAAGTCTTAATTATTGTTGTTTGTATTTTGCCATGCGCTCGCCTGCTACTGCTAATGATAGCAGCTATTGGTTTGTGTTGTGGCCTAGGTTAGCTTGCCAAGTTAGCACTTTCATACTTTAAAATGTTCCTTTATGATGATAACATAGTACTGGTACATACTGTATATGTCATGCATTGAAGAATCATACAAAGTTGGTTCAATAATACACCGTTGTGCATGTTGTTCATCAGTTTGAACATTACAAATCTTGTTCTATAAGAGTATTTTATTGAATAAAGGTCAATAAAGGACTTGCAAATCATCATATTCTGTTTTTATTTACGTTTACACAATGTCCAAACTTCATTGAAAGTGGGGTTTGTGCTTCCCTCGTATTATCATGCATTGGGGTGTGCTGAAATCTATAGGTTACCATCTTCAGTGGTGTTAGCTCAGCTCACTGGCTGCCATGGTCTTCACTGAAGCAGAATAATGCTTTCATTCTATTATTATACTCCTCTTCCTTTAACCTGGACAAGCCAAATGTTACACTGATGGATGCCTGTCTTTAAATAATCATCTGCTAAAAGGCAGAGAGTAGTAACCACAGCCTCCTCGCAGACAAATGGCTCTAGTTTGGCCTACATGGGAAGTTTTACTAGCAGGAAAAAAAGTGCAAGCAAGCAGCAACAGCTGGGCCCCCATGGGTGTGTGTTTGCACTCACGTGTGGGGGCGGACCCTCTTAGTAATTGATGGCTCTTGGGCCGGGGGTGTATATCCACTTACAGCTGAAATTCTGGGCGAGCCCTTCATGGCGTCACTTCTCCAGTGGACCCTCCACGTGAGCCGGAACAGGCTGGAGCTCGCGGACAGGCGCTGTCATTCATCACAGGCTGAGACCAGCCCTGAGTACATCCAGCTTATTGAGCAGTTTCCGCGGTTCCTCGGACATGTGGCTGCATTTTGTTTTGTTGTCCAGCTCAACGGGATGTGCTCTGACTGAAAAGTTTTAAACATGACAGCTACAGTAGGCTATAGGATTTCTCATAGGTGTCCTCCGTGCGCCATAGGTGCGTCATGCGCTTTTGTCTATGCATGACAGGCGGTACGCAGACAGACCACTTTGTTTCAGAACAGTAAAAGCGAAAGCAAAAACACATGTGTGTGTAGGCGAGAAGAAGCAGATTAACCAAAAAGGCATTAGTCATAATGTAAACTTCGACCGAAACACCATCTCATGTAGGGTTCTGCCACATGTGGGCCCCCACCTCACTATGACAGGCATTTCCAAAAATGAACAAACTGTAAACTTGAAGAAAAAAATTACAGAATCCACCAAATGTGATTCCACCTGAGATAGAAATACAACGCCACAAATAAATTGCACTAAAAAGATTAATTCACATACTTAGCTGTCACAAGAAACAACTTCATCAACATTTAGATTTAATAGTACTTAAATGTAATTGGCAAAACTCAATCTGATGAGCTTGATACAGAAATCAAGCCAGTTACAGCTGTTTTACACAACATCATTAACTGGTTATTATATTTCATTTTCAGTTCATCTTTATTGTGCTGAATAGATAGTTTTAAAGAAACAATTACAGCGGATTAAAAGTCATTTTTTTTGCTTGAAAATTAAGCTGTTTTCATGGCAGGTTTGTCAAGATTTTGCCATGAAAATACATTTTAGATTACATAAATACAAATAGCAAAGTTTCAGCAGGAACTATGAGTTGTAAGGGACCAGGGAAGTACTGCCAAGCTGTTTTTATTATTTAGACAGCACAGTCTTTTTGTGACTAAGACTAATGCAGGAAATCTTTTTGTGCCCTAATTTGAAAAAGTAAGTGGGCAGCTTTTGGAAAAGAGAGTTGAACTGAGGCTGTTTCTCTTGTTTCTCCTGAATTCCTCACACTGGTCCAAATTTGGTTAATTTATTCTTCGAATCCAAACAAATCAGCCCTGAAATACATACCTGAATGAGAAATTTCAAGCAAACCCCATCGCTGTCTAAATTCCACTATTAAGTAGCCCTACATTGCAGACATAACTGTGCAATCAAGACAGTTTTCTTTCATTTTAGGCTGAAAATGTAACTTCAGATCATTGTGTTTTTAAAGTCCTGCAATAAAGCCTTGAACGCCCATATTTTGTCTTAATCCAGGTAAAAATGGATTGATTGTATAAGGTTTTATGGGGAAGTTAACAATCTCTGATGTCCAATCAACCTAGCTTTCTCATATTAAACACTCCTGATCCAACTGTATTCTGTCTCTGTCTTAGATTCTCTGTTAGAGCTCCTGGCCCTTAAAAACTCCCTTCCCGGTGCTGGTTTGGCAGAGTGGTTAGCAGCCAGGCACCCTATGTACTTGCTTCTGCCGGTCCAGGTTTGAATCCCGCCTGTGACCAGTTTGCAGGGTGTCTTCCCCTACTCTCTCGCCCTCTCCTATCAATGAAGGCACAAAATGCCTATAAAAATACATTTAAAAAAAAAAGAATAAAAAAAAAACTCCCTTCCCCATAAAGACCCAGTCCACTCTGTTTAGTTGACTGTTGTTTAGTAATTAGTCAGTTTGGTGCTGCTTGGTGCCATGTTGTCAATGACTGCATTTTTTCCTACATAGTCCATCCTCTGCAGTGGGCTTTCCACTTCAAGTCCCTGAGACCTAAACTATGATAAAACAGCAGAAGGATTTCACGCTGGTAGGTCTATTCAGAGGAACCAGGGAGCAAGCCATTTAATGTCATCATTTCTGCAGATTTACTATCACATACAACTGCAAACTTTGTCATTTAACAAACACATCAAGGGTTTTGCAGAGAGTAGCACTGCGATGGAGGCTCTCCAGTGTTTGAGACTATCTCTCCACCTTGTTACATAACATGTACGGGGTGGAGAGAAAGTCTCTTCACTCAGGCAACCAGGATGTTTTTAAGTCTTCCTTAACATTATGAAATAGGACAGGTTTCTATATTCTTCATAATCACTCAATAAGTTTAACATTTTTATGACATTTTTAGAGATTAAGGATGGCACAAGAAAGAAGTTATAAGATTCTGGTGGTGACATTTCAGCGGCTCCTGTCAGTCATGAGCCCTGAGATACTTCAAACTTCTCCCTCTTTTCAAGCTCCCCAGGTGGATGGAAACCAGAGTAACCAGAGAAAGCCCACACATGCACAGGGAGCATGCAAACTCCACACTGACAGCCTGCCTAACCAGGGATTTGAAGCAGCAGTTGTCCTGCTGTGGGACATCATACCTGTGGCTCCACCATGCAGCCATTTGACTTTTTTTCCATTGAAGGAGAAACAGACCTGTTGTTTTATTTAGGACTGCAGATACTCCTACATGTGTTTGTTTTCAAAAACATAAATCCCTAAAATTCTTAAATAGGCAGAAAAACTAACACAGTCAGTTTGTTTTTTAAAATTGGTTCTTCATGGAGTTGAAAATGAAAACTTTGTAACAATGTGAATTTTCGTCAACATTTCTATGTAGTGTTAGGATTGCACTCTCTCAGTGTATATATTTTAACTGGTTTAACTCTACATCAATACTGCCAAGTGTAATCATTGCTGTATATATATTAACTGTATATCAATGGGTAAATGCGCTGAAATAAAGACACCATGTTGGACTCGAGAACATATATTAAAAAACATTTGCACTGCAGTTTTTATGATGTGGGCTCGAGCATCTGTTGGTACTTGTCAAATAATGCACTGGAAAAAAAAGGATTTTCACAGAGACACTATGATGTTAACAGGTATCTGAAATTTACTCTGACAGAGTTTTCCTTACACTGAGAGTAAAATAAAACACAATGATGTGTAAGAGTAACTCAGAGTAACCTAATTCTGTTTTATCAAGTATTACAGCTTTACTAAAAAGAGTACATTTAATTAGTGCTTGGTTCGGTTGTCTTGCTTTGTCTAGTAAAAACAGACTTGTGAATCTGGTCAAAATAGCGAGCAAGGTGATCGGAGTGCAGCAATCTCAGCTGCAGGATATCTACAGCAGACGTTTTCTTAGCAGAGCCCAACAAATTCTGAACTGCCCTGACCACCCTCTGCTTGCTGAATTTGATCTTCTCCCTTCTGGACCACGTTACAGAATGCTGAAAACCAAAACTAGGCGAGCCAGAACTTCTTTTATTCCAGTGGAAAACCTTGATTCATTGGCCTGACGAGTTTTTTCTTGTCTCGTGCTTTGTGCATCTTGTGGATAGAATTGATTATTGATTTTTAGATTTTAATCCTTGACTATTTATTGACTTTTTATTGAATCTCTTTTTATCTGCTTTATCTTGTATGTTCATCATTCCTAATTATTTATCTGCTGCACAGCACTTTGATGACTGAATGCACTTTATGGGTTTTGCCTGACTCTTAGTCTTTGGCATTTTGTGGTTTGAGTGCCGTCCTTTTTCACTTGAGTTCAGGATTTTTCCTGATTTTTTTTTTAAAGTCTGTATGATTTATGTGTTATCATGTACTTGTGTACTGATGCCTGCTGCTGGAAAACAATTTTCCCACGGGACTATAATAAAGTTGAAGTTAAATTATCAACACCACTGAAAGTAATATGAACACACTTTAGTGTTGATTAGTCTGCAGTGTTCAGTTTTAATAACACTTTGCAGTGTAATCCAGTGTTAATCTCATACTTGGTTTACGTTAATTTGACACTAAAATTTGGAGACACCAGACTTCAAGTGGGACCAAAACACTGGTGCAGTGTTAAATTTGACTCTTTAAGTGTTGCTTTAAAATGTAAAGACTATGTGGGATGGTTGACTCTACAAGTGTCACTTACAGGTTCAGATCTCAGAGTGAACAGCTAAAGATCCTGCATTGACACCTTTACATTTAATTTTGCCTACATAACATTTTTACACTTGTTTTTGGCACCAACTCTTTTTCAACAAACAGTAAGTTTTTAGGACTTTGACTCCATCTAGAGCATAATTAACTCCAATAAAATTTAGCCAACACCAAAGTTGAACTCCTCTGGATGTTTGGTCTTCAGAAGTATCTAACTGTGTATGTCTTTCTTTTTTTCCCATATTGTCTCCTTCACAAGCTTGTAAGCTCATTATAACAAGGTGGTTTGTGTTGGAGGTCTGGCCCTGCAGCTTTTTTCTCTCCCTCTGTGGCCATCATGGAGGCTGGATCTGATTGTTGGCGGATGAGGGCGCTTCACCGCCATTTGAAACTCACACACATACACACATACACACACACACACACACACACACACACACACATTCAGTCTGTGCCTCTGCTGCGTAGTGTGTGTGTATCCCCGAAAGTAGGCTTGATGATGAACCGAGCAACAGATTAGACGACGCGATATCTAAAAGCAAATCGACACAGAGCTTCGTCCAATGTAAAGGCTGGAGTGAAAACCTCTGGTCGGAGGGATCGATCGATGTAGGACGAGCGGAGTGAGGGAAAGAAGACGCAGAGACTTTTTCACGCCCGCTGCTGCTGATCACGTTGGTTACCAGATGAACAACTTCTGAAAGTCGATCCGTGCCGTTTTCAACACGAGACTTCACAAAAAGTAGGTAACGTTTTGTTTTCAGAGCTTGTGGTGCATCTTTTCCAGCGCTTATCTGAAGAAAATGTGCGTTTTGCGCAGTTTACGCACGACCAGGTTAAACTTTGCTCAAATTTCATGGTGTTTTCTCACACTTCAGGGAGCGAATTACTATATATTTTGAGCCAGTTATCACGTTTCATGCTCACGAAGCACTGCTTTGCCTAATGCACTAAGTTTTTAAAGTGAACAGAGAAAGACATTTTCGGAGTTTTTGGGCTTATGTTTATTCGGAAAGTTAGTGGAGGCTGAAGTGACAGCCATGGTTAGTATGCATGGATGTGGACTTGTTACTCCTCGTGTTGATGATGATCCAAGGGGTCTTTTAATTGGCGTGACGTTTGTGAGCATAATATAAGGAAATATGACATCAAAATTAGGATCCCAACCCATAACTTAAGTATAATAGAAATACAATGTCAAGCTTCAAGTTGAAGCGAAAGTACTGTGAAGTATTTCTGCTGTATTATTGACACACTTATTAATACATGAGCCAAAACGTTAGGACAAGGATTAAAGTAATTTTATAAATTGGACAAATTACCACAGAAGTGTTCATGTCAAGTTTAGTTCCAGTTTTCAAGAATATCTTCCAAGAAAGCACTGTTATTTCTGTGTCTCAATGGCACTACAATCAGTTACACTTGGAATTATGATTCTTTACCAAACAATGGGACAAACTGATTGAAAAACAATACAATGTCAAATGTATGGATGCACAGTATTGCTATATGAGAAGAACAAATCTTTTATTGTCAGAAGCCAATACATCTGTGGATATGTTTCAGTGGGACTAACCAGCTTTGGCTCATGATGCCATGGCTTTCATACCTTAGTCACTGGATGTCCCTGTAGACATGCACGGCTGCTGAAATGATCTAAACACGGCTCTTTAATGTTCCTTTTCCTGTCTATTTATGCTGAGATGTGCACTTGGCTTATGGAAAAAAACATTCACCCATTCTCAGGGTGTTCGAGAGAAGTAGCTCTCCCTGGCTGTCAGAAAGCTTTTACTGGATAATGTTCAGTAAAATAGGAAGGAAAGTGCATCCGGTGTGAATTAGGCCTGTGCTCAAAATATCGATATGGCAAAATATCGTATCGCACTCCTTTGGGATACGTGTATCGATACGGATTCTACAGAATCGATACAGCCTAAATATTTTGACAGTTGTTGTAAATACACTTTGGGTAATGTTAACAGTGGCACAGTTGAAGGTAGAAGACGAGCTACATAATGA
Source organism: Scarus forsteni (assembly GCA_036419115.1). Classification (NCBI taxonomy): domain Eukaryota; kingdom Metazoa; phylum Chordata; class Actinopteri; order Labriformes; family Labridae; genus Scarus; species Scarus forsteni. The sequence goes on from JAZDUH010000066.1 coordinate 17,866,264, forward strand.
AGCATATGTTCTAAATTTGAACTTAGGTCTACCATCTTTGAGGATCTGAATTTATGTCTCTCCAGTTGTAGAACCACTTAAAACTCATTGTTGTTCTTTTTGTTATAAGAAAAAACTAAACTTGTCAAGAATTTTGCTTAAAGCATCGTCAATGTTCACAATTTATGTGTTTCGGGATATGTTTCGTATCATGGCCTTAGTATCGGGATATGTATCGGATCGTGAAGTTGCAGGAAATGCCCAGCCCTAGTGTGAATGAGCTGAAAGATGGGTTATTCCAGTCAACCAAAGTCAATCATTATCACCCACTGTCAATTAAGGATTAGGAATGCACAATATGATTGCAACAGTTTTGTTATTAGCGGAGAATTTCCTAAAAATCTCATGATCATAAAAGCAGATTTGAAAATTTGCAGCCAATATTTGCAGTGGATTTTTTTTAATCTGTGTGTATTAACCAAAAATATTCAGACAGTGACAGTATTATTGACAGAATGCACAAATAAACCATAATGGTTTACCTCAGCATCACCGAATGTCTGCTTATAAAAATCAAAAACTTTTTTGTTTATAAAATAAAAAGTTATTTTTCTTGCTTCACATCTGTTTGTAGCAGAAGTAGACTGACACCCTGGAGTCAGTTTTAGTAAAGTGGTGGCTTTGTATTCTTGAAAATTGATTTTGATATTAGTATCTGTAAAAATTAGTTTTTTAATATTAGATATTAGCAGTGAAATCCCTCAAACGTTGTCTACAAAAGTCAGTTAGTGATTAAAGACAGATTTATGCACAGTAACACGAATAATGTTTTATGTGGCTCAGTAAAATGATGAATAAATAGATTTTTGAAGATGACTGGTACATTTTAATGTTCTAATATAGTAACAAGAGAAGAGAAATGAGGTGTTTGCTCTGAACTTGAATGATTAATGTCATTTGGGGGTTCAAACAATCCAGTTAATGGTATCATTTTTTATATTTGTCCGTAAACATTTGTTGTCCATTTCTAATTTAATGTATTATCTTGTGCATTATATTTCTTTACTTCTTGATGTATGGATTTATGCTTATACTTCTGATTTTTGTTTTTATATTGGTTATTTTTGTGTTATATTGGTACCTTTCATGTAGATACAAAGATTGAAGAGAAACTTTTTTGACTTTTCTGTGTGCCTTGTACATAGTAGGGCTGCACAGATGAAGCAGCTAGTCGGTCTGTCAGTTTTGCGGCTGTATGATGGTTTCAGCTTGAAATTGATATCATGTGGTTAGGCAGTAGTAACATGGACTTCTTGGGAATACAGCTGGTGATGATATAGTTTGACCTCAGAGAGCAAACCTTCATCCTGCTCAAGTTGATGCCCTTTTCTTCTCAAATGTAAACTAGGATCATATATCAAAACCTGTGACTAAGTAGTAGTATGATAAAGAGAAGATCAGTATGCTGTTTCACACACCTTACTGGTGCATACATTATTGTTGCTAGGTCACACCCTTCTTGTTTGTGTTAAATGTCTGCTGCCTGCAGTATGCATTATGTTTTACAAATATTTATTGTTGATTATTCTTGGTTTTATTCATGACATCAACGGCAACTAGTTGAATTCAACTAAACTTGTATACGACTACTTCTAATAATGATAATCATAATGTTAAATAAATTAAGTGTTTTTTTCAAAACTCAAAGACATTGTTCACTGGAAAAAGGCCAAGACAGCATAAACAAAGCAACAAATCAAATAAAAGCTTGAAGGACACAAAATCATAAAACAAAGTCACCAACATGGTAGAACACAAATGCACACCCACACACATAATCACAAGTAGCACAGTTACACACTTTAAAAAGTGAGTCTTAGGAATGCACAATATGATTGCAACAGTTTTGCCCATGTGCGACTTTCCTAAAAATCTCATGATCATAAAGCAGAGTTGAGACTTTGCATCAGCTACACAGTAGACCTAAGTTCTTGTCCTGAGACTTACTGCATTCAAACTTTTTTAACCAGTGGATGGACCCAAATAAAATTCAGTCTGTCAGTGAATTTTTTTAGGGCTGAACGATTTGGGAAAGGCAATGATTACATTTACAACTAGAAAAGCACCCAGCACAACAGTCCTCTCCCATATTGTGATTTTCACCATAAATATTAGTCCTACCTTTATTTCATCTAAATATTTAGATTCCTTGACCATGAAAACATACCATTAGCAATTGGATTCATTATGATATCTATTTTAGTTCAGTAGTTATTTACAAAAATCACATTTTTCGTCATGGTGGATCCAGACGGTGATCCGGATCAACACCAAAATTGAATCAGTTCTTCCTTTTCCCATGCTGAACATTTCCTGAAAATTTCATCAAAATCCATCCATAACTTTTTGAGTTATTTTGTTCACAGAGAGACAGACAGACAAACAAACTCTCCCGAAAACATAACCTCCTTAGCGGAGGTAATAAACAAAAAAGAAAAAAAGTGCATCGCACAGTGTCTTCACAACACTTCTAGTTGTAACATGTTTTTTCTGGATCCAAAATAAGTCCAAAATATGTTGTTTCTTCTTATAGAGTGGTGCAAGGTTGAAGTTAATTTGTAGGCAAATGTGGATCTTAGCTTGCGCTGGTTCCTCTTGGCCATTTACATACTTAAAGTCAATGGGATTTTTTTGCTCTGTTTTGGGTGATTGCTAATAATAATAATCAATGTAGTGAACAAAAAGAAACTCATTCTGCTCCTTGTGATAATCTTAACAAATGAACCTACTTTTCAGGTTTTTTTTGATGCCTTAACATATTTGGTAATAGTAAAAGCTATTATTTTGCTAATTGCTAATTTGGAACTACAACATTGCAGTTTGTCTGAACAGTTAAACAATTTCAAATGTGTAGCATTTTGTTGTTGCCTCTTGTTTGTGAATTACCCTTTCATCAGCCTGATTGGGCTGGTCCTCGTGGTTGAAATTGCTTGCAGCAGGGTCCCGGTGCATTATTGTTGTTCGTATTAGCATTTTTTTTAGCAATCGTCCTTTTAAACACACAAAAACGCTTCACAATTCAAAAGCTGACAAACTCCAATGTATTTCCTTTTTCAATCTTGTGTTTGTGTATTAATCACATACCTTGTTTCAGTCATTTATTTGAAACTGTAATTCTAAACACCATATATTGTTGGGCTTGGGAACCAGGAGGTGCTTAATGCTAACACGTATTTGAACGTATTCCTGTAACACGTTATATCAGCTCAACTAAAGCCAGTTGTCGCTCTCCAGCAGGTTCATCTCCACCTGCTTTAAAAGAGGTGTTTGTTCTACACTGCTCCATACACTGCTTGACTCAATACAGTTTTAAATTGTATTGCAATAAATTCAGACTGTCATGATGCGTCAATTGCAAAGTCTTGTATCTAACAATAAATATATGATTTATTGTACTGCCCCTAAAACACATGTATTTCATGAATCATTGCATCGTGCGATTAGGCTTCTCATACATTTGGATAATCGTTGTACAAATCTTTTAGTTCTTTTGTACCTCTGTTGAGCAAACACTCAACCAATGATTATAATAAAACGCAAACATTACAAGTGTTGATATCTGCGGATCTCATTTAAAGGTGAATGGTGATCGTTATGGCAGCCAAAATTTCTGATAAGGTGTCCCTGATGAAGCCAATACTTAACCTTTTTAACTGAATGTAAATAACTAATCTGCAAAGGCTTCAGGTCATCATTTGATCTAATTTATGACACATAAATGTATAAAATCCTGCAAATTTATCACAAATCTCCTTTGCTAAGGCTTGATAGTTTGCCACAGCTCACCTGAAAGCACCTTTTAAATGGGAGTGATGGTTGCAAAGGTTGCTCAGTAAGTACTAATGCAGAGAGGAAGCATGTAGGGGACATGCCTAATGGCAGCCATTAGAGCATTCAGCTGGTAGCTGCCCTCAGGAAGAGATGTTTTAATAGATGTGGAGAGTTTTAAAAGACACTACTTTCAACAGATTCTTTATTATTGGTAGCTGCACTCCTACATCTGTCAGCAACTACAGCTCCTCTCTTCTATAGCCTTTGACAACCCTTGAGCTTTTAAATATCTCACATACAGGTGCTCTAGAGTCGATGTGTGTGGATGTAGAGCAAAGGTGCTCACAGACTCGAATGAGCTGTGAGTGGAGTGGGCTTCATGCAAAAGTCTGCAGTCATCACAGCTTCTGTAGTCAAGTTCACTGCTGTGTGGTAGTTACTTCAGAAACTACTGTGAAACCCTACATTTCCCACAATCCTGGCTTGTTTACATTTTTCTGTCATGGCGTCCTACACTGAGGACGAGGAAGAGGAGAGGTGGCTCTGCAAAGCTCTAAAATTAAGAGACCGTGGTATACATGGCCATTAAATGCTGCAAGAGATGAGGGAGGGGATTATGACTTCCTACTGCAGTCTGGAAGTGACCGCTCACCGGTCAAAGCTGCACAGAGGATGACTGTTATGATGAGGTGTCACATTTGATGCAGGCTGATGTAAAAATACATGCCAAGCAGTGTTTGTGTGACACCAGTGCTCAAAGCAGAGTCCGCATGGTTGTAAAATTTGAGCTCTGCGAGCATGGGCCTTGGATGTCCGCTTTGAGTCGGCACAGACAGTCCGTAACAGTCACACCTACATTCGGCCTGAGTATGTTTGGGCCTTAATTGTGTCAGATGGAAGGAGAGACCGGTTTAAGAGCAGAAAAAGAAGACATACATCAACATTTAAAGGCCCACATACAAACAGTGTGGGGTATGAGAGAATGTTATTTACTCTATCTTAGGTTTGAGCTCCACAGTCCTGCACATTCAAAGGATATCACAGTATCTTTAAAGTTGAAGTGTCTGAAAGTGCCCTCAGGTGTGCTGTACCTTTAAGAAGAACAAGCTTAGATTAACAGTAAGGTACACTGCTTTTGGGGGGCCCAGTATTATGTAATTGTATGAGTTTTACATAAAAACACACAAAACTGTGTTGGTCAACCATAAAAATTTCAGAGCAGTTTAATTTTTCCTCAAGGGAGTCTTTGTGTTTGGCACTATTTTATCAGGCACCAAATAACTGTGTTCTTCCACCTTTATTAAGGATGCACTGAATATTTGGTGGCCGAATATAGCCGGCCGAATATTGCAAAAAAAGCCATATTCGGCCTTTGGTGGAGTGAGGTAATAGCAAGGCCGAATAGTACCGTGTGACGCAATGACGAAATCAAATACGTCATTGCTTGTGATTGTGGCAAAGCAGATGTGTCAAAAGGACATAATTCATTTGTTTCAGGTTAATCCACTTCAGTGCACTTTAGTTTCTTTTTTTAATGCATGTTTTGTTTTGTTTGAAGGCATAAAATGAATGAAAAACTTTGTTGTGCTTTTTTTGAAAAGCAAAGGCCACTGGAATATTAAGAACAATGTCAGCATGCAATAAACAATTACTTTCTTACATAAATGCATTCTAAGTTATTTATGCGCTACTAAAAACTATAGTGAGCTACTTAGCCTCCGCACTGGATATTCAGTATTCGGCCAAGCGATTATATTTTATTCGGCTTTGGCCACAAATGTTCATTTCGGTGCATCCCTTACCTTTATACATCGATTCTGTCCTGTGACTCCCATACTGAGGAATCTTCTGTAAAGTCCTGCTCATAAAGGTAACCGCACACATCCACAGCACAAAGAATGTCAAAGTCAAATGAGTCAAAATCACTTGTATTGCCTAATTATTAGTTTCCTCTGCTGTTGTTGTGTCTTCCTGAGTCCAGAGAGCAAAACAGCAGATCAACGAAATCAATGTGTACATGCAGAAGAACACAAAGCCATTTTCTGCCCTATTAAATAGTAACAAACACAGAAACTTCCTGGAGGGAAAATAAAGCACCCTGGAATGTTGTCCAAGTGTACATTTGACCCATCACAGTTTCTTGGCTAGTTTTCACATGCTGAGTACCCCTGATCCACCTCTATTCTCACCCTGGCTGAGATGCTCCACTTAGCACCATTTTAAGCAGCTCTGCATTCTCCCTACGATGTATGATCTGTGCTGGACTTGTTATCCAGAGCTAACTAAGCAACATGTCAGCGTCAGGACGAGTGTTAGGTCCATTTGGGGGAATGGGCTGTTTCAGGCAGCTACCTGTGAAGTCTACAGGAGTTCAGGTGCAGCTGGTTTTGTTGTCTTTGACATAGAGGTGCTCTATCAGATGGAAAAGATATGTAAAGCACACTGAAGGGGTAAAATGAGAAACCGTCTGATATGACCACTTTAAGATAGTCTAAGTTTCTTTTGAGTTGACACTTAAAAATGAGCCGATAAATCCGTCATTAAGTCAGAATTCATTACATAGACAACTTTGAGTAGGTCTGTTGACCAGTTAGATGCACCTTACTTCTTCTTCGTGTCTCCCATAAGTCTGCTCCATTGGCATTCCTCAACTTTCACAGTCATTTTTCGCACCTGTCCCTGCTTTTTAGGAATTTGTTGCAGCCAACAAATTCAAAATTAGTAAATACTGGCATAAAAAACTGTGGTTCATCAGTTTTAAAATTAAATGTTTAATCTTACCAGTATATTATATTGAATGTGGTTTGAATAGTATCCTGATTTTACAGCATTTACTATTTGCACAACATTCTGACTTCATTTTAAATGGCATTTGTACATGTAATGCAAAGATCATTTCATTACTGTTTGTCTATTTCTGAAAAGAATAAGTGTTTTTGTTTTGTATAATGCTGTTTGTCTAGAAGCAAACTGTCACAATAAGAGCAATATATTCATTTCTGCACAGGAGAAACTGTTCTTTAAACAAAGATGTGGACAAATGGGTATTGAATTTTTTTCTTGGGGATGCAAATCAGCATCTGTCTGATGCCGGGTTAAGACAATATCGTCACCGTTTTTCGAACATTCTGCAAGCAAATGTGTGCTGAACAGATTTTTATTTGTTTGTGTTATACCAATTAAGTGCTTAATCTGGCACAACTAACTGCTGTTTCTTTTTATGGACTGGAAAAAAGACCCGTGATCCATCTTCATGATTACGGCAGAAGGTCTCGCCTGAGGCTTCTATCCAACATTAAATCATTTTTTATCCTTTAACAACTTTGAGCGAGTGATTCATGCTTTTATTTCTTCATGTTTGGCCTCTTGCACTTGATGTCGGCATAAATCAGGCAGCCATTGTTCATTTACAGTTAGTGGTAGATCACTCTCATTTTGGCCCCCCTCTTCTTTTTAGGCGTCATTTCAAAATTATACTGTCTGTTTTGAAATCCTAAAATAGATCTGCACCTCAATACATCACTAATCTGTTAGAAGTGTACACCCTGTGAAGATCTTTGAGGTCTCCACAGCAGTTTCTCCTTACTTTCCCAAAGGCCAGGCTAACAACTTAAGCTTAAGCTGCCTCCTGAAATCAGAATGTCCCTCCACCTTACCTATTTTTAAATCTCGTCTTCAAATTTTTACTATTTTAGTTCAGCTTGAGAGCTGTGGTCCCTGTATCATGTGTTTTTATCTAAAGCTGGCTCTTGTATTAACAAAGAGTTGTGTGTTGTTTTGTTTGTGTTTATCATGTGGTTTAGATGCATTTTTAAAATTGTAATGTGTTTTATCATTTGGTTTAAGATTACTCTAATTATTTAACTTAATTTTTATTTTATTTCAGTTTTCAGTAGTTGCTGTGCAGCACTTAAACTTGATTGTTTTTGCAAATGTGCCATAAAAATAAAAAGGATTGGATTGGAAAAGAGGGGATTTAAAAAAAAAACTGGTTATGATGGGTGCATCAACAATTAATATATTTGATTTTTGACAAACAATCACTATTTGAAATCCCCTAAAAATCAAGTTACATAGTTTAAAGCATTGTTTGACTAACTTTGTAGTTCAGTGCAAAAAAAAAAAGATCACACCTCCAACAGACATTTTCTGATAACACAGACAAAGTGCTGCATGCCCGTACGTGCACACACACTCAGTGGGGAATGCTGCAAAGCGGAGAATTTTCCACAAAGATCATTTTTAAAGCACCAAGTTCCTCTCCCTGCTGGAGTCTGCAGCGTCTTATTGCACTCTTTACCTCGCTCCGATACACACTCTTGATTTTGTGCCTCCACACGTGCATGTGTGCACCCTTTCCCTTCACCCTTCACCCTGCACACATATTCACACACACAGAGACACAGACACACATTGTGGAGCTGTTTGTGCAGATGTGTGTCCTGATCTGCTTCCAGCTCGGGCTTTTCTCATGCCAGCGTGCTGACTCTGAGTTTTCCACTCTCTCTTATGAAATAAGAGTCGGAGACATTAGAGCCATCCAGATCTGCATGCCTGAGAGCACACTCTCACACACACACACACACACATGCTCACAGCTTTAAAGTGTGCTGAGTGTGTTTGCTCCTGTACCCTCTGCACACACACACATCATCTCTTTACGTCTTAATGTAAATAAATCCGTCAGCTGGGTGTCTATAGGAGCAGCTGGTGGAGCTGCAGGCTTTTTCTGTGCCCCGCCTCTCGTCTGACAGGCTCGACCTCCCCGATGTCTGGTGTGACGTGCAGCCTCATGTTGAAGTCGGTGGCGTGTTGACTTAAATTTTGTTTATTTAAAAAAGAAAAAGAGGTTAGTGGTGGAGGGATGGGTCGAGGGCAGATATTCTATTTGCATGATTCTTGGCCAGACAGTGGACTTTGTGCAACTTTTTCTGTGTGATGATTAAGAAACACTCAGGTTGAAACTGAACACTCTCACCTGGAATGACAGCGTGAAAAATAGAGCACTGCTTTATTGGTAGACTTATTGGAGAGGAAGCATTAAACCTCGTCAGTTTAGGTTTATGGATTTAGCAGAAGTCGACACATGCCTTTTGTGGTGAAGTTATGAAGTCTTCAACCTTGTAAGTTAAATGGCATAAATCCTAAATTATTTTACATTTTGTGACTTTTTGTCAGCTGTTGTTTCAAGTTTCTTCAAACTATACTGATGAATAATGGAATCCTTTCGGATTAGGGGTGTAACATATGATATAAGATAGTGGTGTGCGATGTGACGATATTAAATCGTTAAAGATTATAACGTGGGGATGATCTCATAAAGCAGAAAGATTGTCTGTGTGGGCGCAGAGACTTTGACGCGCACCCGACTAATCAATCATAGCACATTACACGCAGTGCATGGTAGTATCTCCTGTTTGGTTATGTAGCGTGAAGCCATGGCAGAAAGAGAAAAGGAGATAAAAGCTTGAAGACGTCTGAACAAAATTCTGTTTAAAGCAGCTGTATTATTCACTCAGGTTATAGACATTGCAGTTAGATAACATTTGTTCGAAATTGTTGCACTTTAAGAGATAACCGGTTACTTGAGTTTGCATTTATATTTGACCCTTTTCAATAAGCTATTTGGTGTGTTTAGTTTTTATGTTACAATAGTGCACTTTATTGATGTTCATTACCTTTTATGTTTACATTTATTGCACATTTTTATAAAAACTGCACTATTAAAATTAAAACCTGTTCAGAAAGTTTCTTCGGCTTAAATTGTCTTTTTTTTCTTTTAGTGTTTTACATGTTTTATATGTTAAACAGGGAAAAAATTGTCAAACATGCAAATTAGTCTAGAAAAATCAACGTAAAAAAAGAATCGAGATAAAATCGGGATTGTGATTTTATTTTTAAAAAATCGTGATATGATATTTTTGCCATATCACCCACCCCTAATATAAGATATGATGATATTAGATAGTGAAGAACAAGAATGTATCTGCCAAAGCAGAGAGATTGCAGAGAGAAGTGGTGCTGAAAGTCACCAAATTTATTCAACAACATTTTTCACAATGCAGGGAAATTAAGTCATACTTTTTTATTTGGGACCCTCACACCCTCTCTGCTGAATGGTGGCACTAAAATTACTTAAAGATTAATACAAATCACTTTTTCATTAAACAGATGCAGTGAAAAGGGCTTTGCACACAGCTATACTTATACTGTAGTCAAACTGAATAGCTTAATCAGGCTATACACGTGGCTTGACCAAACTGTGTAGCTATGCATGTGAACATCTGGATTGTTATTGTTTTGTGCATGAAATACCAAGGAGAAGAAAACATTACTCTGTAATCACGGCATTGGTCCAAGAAATCTGTCCACATGAAAACACTGAAACGCTGTAGTACATATGCCAGGCCTGAGAGTGGCGCTGTCACACTGCTGCAGACAAACACTGAAACTAAAGAAGACGTGGGGCATACGCACGAAACATGTTCAGTGATAACAAATGTGGTGTACGCTGTTCTTCATTTCCTCTTACTGCTCATGGATGTAGAAGGTCTTGCTGTAATAGCCAACAAAAGCTAAGCTAGTAGAACAGTGGGGGGATGACATCATTGGCCATGGTTACATAATGTTTTTAAAATTCTTAATTAAGTATTTAGAATAAAAAAAAATCAGAATTAAAGTATTCTCCTTCAAATTTTCATAGAAATAGTAATTCCGAATTGATTTTACATGGACATCACGTTTTTTCGTCTTTATTCAATTCTGCTTAAGGTCTGGGAATGTTTCTGATTGGACGGGGGGTGGACACGACGTAGTGACATATTTACATGTACTGGAGGAAAACAAACTCCAGTTCAGCGTCTCCAGTGTCTCTGTCAGGGAAACCTCATCCAACTCGGACGCTGCAACTTTAAAATGGTCAGCATTTTTCTGCTTCCGTCCATCCACTCTTTTCATTATTTCCAAATCTCCTAAGGCTCTAATTAAATAAATTGTCTCAGCTCGAGTCCAATGCTTGCTCTGGGGGGGGTCATCCTGTTCCTGTCAGCACAGAATATGTGCATCATCACAACAGGACAAGGAAAAGAGCATGAGAGAATTATTCAATTTAAAATCAAAATAAACCAGCCACCTACTCTGGGATTAAGTTTAAGTTAGAATTATCATTTTTATTCAGTATTAGGTTTATAAGGTCATTTTGAATCTGTTTTAAAGAGAATTTTAGTTTCATTCAGAATTAAAAGGGAATTAAAGCTGTCATCAGGGTTCCTACAGCTCAAGCCAAGTCAAATTCAAGACTGTTTAAGACTTTTTTAAGGCTGTTCGAAATAAAATTTAAGACCCAGTCGACAACGAACCACAATTGTAAAAACAAAACAAACAAACACACAACATGAGTTACCTGGGTTAGGGGCAATTTTAACCCAATGTTTATTTTAAATAAAAGATCACTTGTTGCCTTCTTTTTAACCCAATTTTTATAACTTTATGCCTATTTTGCCCCCATGCATCTTTTTTGGCCACTGTAAGAACCATTTTTGGAATTCTTACATATTTTTTGAAAGTTAATTTCAAATTTAATTCCCAATTTTGATGCCATAAGCAATTTTCCTAAGCCGCTTTTGGATTTTTTTTTTTTGCAATTACATACCAATTTTTCCTTTTTAACCATCCACTCTCTTATTCACATTTTTTTTTTTACCTTCAGTTCAATTTTTTCTTTTTTTTCACACTTAAACTTTGTAGCACTTTTCACCTTTTTTTCTCTAAATTTCACTTTTTTTTTTTTTAACCACCAATTCTTTCATCATATTTTTGGAATGTAGAACCATCTGAAATTAATAAAGATTACAGCCAATTTGAAATGCTTAATTGGAATTTTTCACTTAATATTTTGCTGCTAACATTTTGAGGAGAACTTTTCATTTTTTGCACTTTCCGCTAGACTAAGACAAGATCTAATGCAGCTTTAACAGCCACAGCTTCACTCCCGAGGTTTTAATGAATTAGAAAAAGCATCTTGTTTAAGAGATTCTGGAGTGTACCAGAATTAAATGTTATTTTTGTACAAAAAATACAGACAGCTTTTGAAAAAAGAAGAACAGTTTTAAGTAAATTAAGAAAATACAATGGAGTATAATTTAGTTATACTAAACAAAAGTTATTTAAGACATTTAAGACACATCTACATGATTGTAAATGGGATGTAAGCTTATGTTTATGTGGACTAAAAATACACTAATGCTCTTCAAAGACATTTTTTATGTTAAGAAGCAGATACAGTCATGTGATCACTGACTGCATGACAATCTATTTCACATTTTTAGTCTAAAAAGGGAATGGGTTCAATGTAATTTGTATTAAAGCTTGACTATTATTATAAATCAAATTATGGATATTTCAGTATTTCTAAAGTTGGGGCTGTATGTATGAGGTCTTGAGCTTCATTTCCACACCACATCACCGCCTTTACTAATTGGCTTGAATCATGATCTTAACTCTTCAGTAGCAGGCCCTTTCTACTACAGCATTAGATTGGATCTGATTTCACAACAACAGGCCAATCACCTTAAACTTTATTTTTAGGGTACTACCCTACACAAACACTTCAAGATGTTTCCCAGATAGAACGGCAAAGAACACTCACAGACCACTTCATTACGGCGCCACCTTTCAAAGATTCGTTAATGGTAAAAGCAAGTATCAAAAATAAGAATTTTGGTGCAAATCCTTTGGCTCTAATTCCTGCTAAGTTGTGAACTTTCCACACTGACAGAGGAATACAGATGAATGACTCCCTTGAGCAGTCCCATGTTTTTATCTCACCCCTCTCTCTGTCTGTCTGCTTCACACTTTGTTTCCTCTGGACTTCAATCAGCACAGTGTGTCAGGAATTAACAGAAATAAAGACAGACAAGACACAATTAAGGCATGTGAGTGTTTTTTTCAACCATGATGCAGGGTTGTCAATAAAAAAGAAGCCATCACAGCAGGGGCTGAAAATCCCATCTAAGGTCAAATTTATATTTCTTTAAGCCTTTATTTCTGAGCATAAATAAACTGTGTGTACAGTACTTGTGTACTCATGTCATATGTATACGTATGTTAATGAGAGTAGAATCAGTGTTTGCTCGACTGTTTTGAAACATATAGTACACACCCAGGTGAGTCTTCTTGATATTTAAGTCGACATCCACAGTGCTGTTTATTTCCTCCTCACGACATTTGGTGAATCCTTAAGGTTTACAAATGTATAACTTGTGAGTTTAAATCCTCTTAAAACTCTTACCAAGACACCACCAAAAAAATGTATGGTTTAATGTGAAGGCACTTCTGTTTATGGGTCACAACGATGTGACAAACTGCAACGTTAAAAAATTAAGCCAAAAAGTCGTAGCTCCTTAAGTGTCAACCTGAGACCATCTGGCAAAATACATAAGCTCTGTACATTTTTGTTAGGGCTGTGACTATCTAATGCACTATATCATAAACCTTACTTATGTACTTACTGACATTTGGTGTATCCAACTAGTATCCATTCTGGTTGTGACTGTGTGAATTGATGACTTTCAGTTGACTTTGTTCATGTCTGTGTTTATTTTTACATATTTATTAGTTTATTTACTAGGTACAGTGCGCATTAATGAACACATATTTAGAAAACAATAGCTTTAAATATACTGTATTATAGCAACAATGCCAATTTACATCCACGGTCCCTAGGCAGGTAACACAAAGAGTGATGGCAAAGACACCACACACACAAAATCAAAACACTGAATAGGGCAGTAGATCACAATAAGAGCACATCACAAGATAGAACATTTCTACAACCCTAAAAGTAAGTGGTTACCGGACTGATTTACTTTCAGCCACTGCTTGTAAAGTTTGTAAAGTGACTCCTTGTGAGAGTGACTGCATGACTTACTATTTACATTTTTGTCAATGGAATGGTGTGTTTTGTATTCACAGCTCGACTTTGTAACTGAAATTATACATCAAATGTGAATGTACATAAATACCTCATTTTGGTCACTGCTACTCAGTGACGTCAGGATGTATTCGCTGATATACCAACTGCATCCTTTTCACTCACCTACCAACCACAAAACACTGCAGCTGATGACCCTGCAGCAGCATGTTGATCTGTGATTTAAACAACAGCAATCACCTTAACTATAACTTCCCAAACAAACATGGATTGTCACTCTGTAAACCAAAAGAAAGACAGTCTGTCATGGTTACCGTCACACACTCATACAACACTAATTGGCTTTTGCCGTGAACACATTCTGTGAAGAGTTCAAACTTTTCAACTGACCAAGGAATAGAAGTTGAAATTGTCCGTGATCGTTAACCCACTTTTCTCTGACTTCCATGTAGGTGGCCTTAGGCTGTAATTAACTACTGATCAGTGTTTTCAACTGTTAAAAAGCCTCACACTGAGGCACTGGAGTGTCCACTTTATCTTCATTGGTGCTTTAACATCCATTTAGACTTTCAGCTGAAAGTTTGTTGTTAACACGTATATTAATTAAACCCTAACACTGAGACAGTTATGGCAGTGCAAAGGGGAAAAATGGAGAGGAGATATGTCATCCAGCCCTGTAGAGGCGGGGCAATATATTGACATATTAATAGAGAAATGTGGTCCAGATTTGATTGAACTACTACTGAGGCTGTTTGCATCCATGCTAATCTCTGTACAAGCAGTCATTTCCTGTTATTGTCACGCTCGTAGCTCCCACCTCTCCCTGCTTTAAAGGACACTGATTGGGTTGTTCCACTAAAGGTAAATGGTTAATGGACAGAGCTTATATAGCGCTTTTCTAGTCTTTGACTATTCAAAGCTGCAGGTCACAGTTACCCATTCACACCCACTCACTCACTGATGGTTCTGAGTTTCTATGTTAGTTATTCATCAGTATGTCTTAACACATTCACACCCTTTCATGCCACTGATGCAGCAGTGGGGGCAACTTGAGGTTAAGTGTCTTGCCCAAGGACACATGTGTTCACTCTTGAACCTGCAACCTCCCAATCACACCAAAACACTATGCACTTTAATGTGAAGAAGTATTTATGGGTCACTTGACAAGATGGATCAACCTGATTGCAAACGCTGAATCAGGCAGATCCATCTGCTGCACAAGGTTACAGAGTAAGTATCACTGCCCTAGAAAATTACGTAAAAATGTTGTTTTTGAATAGCATGCCCTGTTTTTGACAAAACTGTAGCCTTACCTCGCCTTACCTCAAATACTCCAGACTTATATAAATATCTACACAGTAAATAGGTTAATTTGGGCCATAGGATGAATGCCGTCCCTGAGCTGTGCAGAGAAGTTGGTAAACTTGTACATAAGGCAGAATACGCTAACACTGCAGTCTTTCTGCTTTCTGTTTAAAGGAGTGGATCGAAACTTGGACATGCTGCACACTGCTCTGTTTGTGTACCCCACAGCTATAGAAGAGCATTTATAATGTGCCCTCTTACCCCTAACCTTTTTTGTCCCCCCTCCTCAGTCCATCTGGTCCTGATGATGAATAGGGATTTACGGAAACATGGCAGAGGCATGGTGCTGCCAGAAGAGTGCCAAGTCAAGATCAGGCCAAGCATGTGTGTGCCTGGATGTATGTGTGTTTTGGGGCAGAGGTAGTGGGTGGATGGTTGACCACAGAGGCCTTAAATGTTTACTTAGGGACCCCAGGAGGCCTGCACTGAGACTCCCTCTTTTCTGATTGGCTCAGGCAGCCTTGCTGTGAGTCGGAAAGGCTGTAATTGGCCGACAGAGGGAAAGAATGAGGGAGAAACATGGTGGAGATGAAGATGAAGCAACAAGCTTTCACAGACGCATTCACTTGAAAAGGACAGACTGATATTGGGGTTACTTTGAGGCCTTCAAGTGGGGCTATTTGCCCCCCTGTTCTTTGTTTCCTTACAGATCAAGCATACTAAGCTCCATTCATTATAAAGATTTGTGAAGCAATTAGACTTTCAAGAATTTGCAGCAGACGGTGCAGCTGAGCAGTTGCACCTTGAATTAGGTTTGCCATCAGTGTTGCAAAGTTTGGTCTCCATTGGAAGCTTGAAGGGATAGTTTGGGTTTTTGAAGTGGACTTGACCTGTACAACACTGCAAAATCACCAGCCAGCTCTGCCCTGTGAAAAAGGGGCCCAATACATGGTGCTACCAAAAGCCTCATAGTTACCCCAAATTTAGGGTAATTCTGCAGAATTTTTTTTTGTGGCTCAACTAGATGCTACCTGGACCTTTTGAAAAGAAATATGAAATACATTTTTGCTTATAAGTTTTTATGATCTAACAATAAAACTTAAGCACTAAATTACTTTTCTACTCTAGATATTTATTTTATGCAGATTTATGACTGAAATAACAATAAAATTAAAAATAAACAGAGTAATGAATGATGCCATAATGATTTAGACATTTGGATTTTAGTTTGTACATGAATTTTTAATTTTGCTCCATTTTAAAATAGTGCTTTATTCAGGTTCTGTGGTGTAAACAAATGCTCTCTTAAGAAGGTCCCTGTGGGCACCTCAGGCTCCTGATGCCTAAGTCACACATTCCCGTTTCTCATGGCGATTTGACTGTACACATTAGCAGGCTGGTGTGCGCTATGATAGGGATGAAAAATCTGACACACCCAAATACACCTTCAGTAGCGCTTCTGGCGCTTCAGGGTATCCGTCAGCTGTTTACAGCGATATGGAGGATTACATTAATTTTCATCCGCTGACACGATGTCCTTTCGAGCTCAGTTGCGTGGCGTAAGCTGAGCCGTCTTGAAGGACACAGTGAAATGTGGAGCATCCTTGTCAGTCGTTCTCTAAAGCTGTCAGGATTGAGCCACGATCATCGACTGAGCTATTATGTGCTAATGCCCGTTCACCTTAGGACTGCTTTAGGCTTCCATGCTACACTGAGGCGGCAATTCTCCACAGTTTTGAACAGTTCAAAACTGTGAATTTCAGATTTCATCACGACCTGCAGCTTTAAGGGCTTTAAGGGCTACCAGGTGCTTGCAGACACCCTGTTGGCTCTCCCCTGCTTTTGTGTGTTCTAAATTTCTCTTTAGCACATAAGTGTACTTTTCTGCACAAAACCAAAATCTACACTATCAGGACTTCTGTCTCTCCCCTCACTGCAGCACCAATAACTTGTCCTTACCCCCCCTTCAAAAGAGACATACCAGTGTGACAACCTGCCATTGATGTTTTTTTTAGCGGTCTAAGTCTGTTGGCTTGGACTAGCAAGCCCAGTGCAATCTACTGTTGTTACACTGCAGAGCTGCTGAAAGCTAGTTCTTTGTAGTGCTGAACTGACTGATCACTTCAGAGTAGACAGTTCAGCAAATCACAGCTGACCAGGTCCAAATGGGGCAGGAGGCCTGAACATGACGGGCTCTAACAAGCACATCTTGGACAGAGAGGGAATGCAGCTGGATCAGGGTACTCAAACCAGGCGTTTTTTTGAACATCTGTGATTGTAAACATTCTCTCGCGTCACCAAAACTGAATTTATGAACCTGAGTTAGGACAGAGTGTGGGCTCTTTGACTCATCATGTGGTTAAACTTTGTTCTGAATTGGGCTCCAGACTTTAGCTAAAACAATGCAGAGCAAACTAGAAAAAGAAACATGTTTAACCATCAGAGTCTCTATACAAACTACTTTGACAGTGTTCATCCATCAGAAGGTTGTTGAGTTCAGCAGAATAATGGCACGTTGGCTTTTGATGAGAGATGGATTTAATGTTTAAGTCAGAAAGACAGATGATCAAAAGTGAAGGGGCAATCAAGACAGAACATGAAGAGAGAGAGTGGGAGGATCTGAGGGGGAACTTAAGGCAGAATGATAAATGCAGAAAATGAGCGATAATTGGTCATAAATGGAGCGTTTTAGTCTGACCAGTTGTGCTTGCTTCTTGACAGCTCTCTGCTATAAATTCTTGCATTGTATAACATGGTCTCGTCTGGCCTCTGACACATGGAATTCATACACACGCATTCAGCCCCAGACCCACACACAGACACATACATTCTCATGACTGAGCAGCTATACTAGAGGAAATTTCAGGACAACGGGGGAGTTGTTACAATGTGAGTCATCCAGTCTACAAACGAAGGTTCTGTTCAGATGTTGAATTTCTATTTTATCCATTATGGTAAAGAGTACGCAGCTTTACTTACATAGTATATTATGGCCCTTTTCCACTATCACGCCTTGGCCCTGCTCTACTTGGCCCTACTGGATTTGCAGCGTTTGCTCTGGTTCGAAGCGAGCTGAGTCTATACTTAAAGATGACATCACTGACTGCCTGCTACTGATTGGTCAGACAATGTCGTCATCGATGCCCAAAACAAGACGGGACCTAGGAGGATGAGAGCTTCTTCTGCTATCCTCTTTCATTCGGTTTGTGACAAAAAGCCACAGACCGGGCAGCAAGTATACTATCGCCTCCAAGTCCTTCATTGATTGTGATTGTTGTGTCGCGCTCAAAATGACGTGGACGCAGTGTCGACCAGCTGTTTTATGGCGACCCCGCACCCTGGTAATCAAAGAACCGGGCTTGTCACAAAACAAGTAGAGAAGATTTGGGTCGAGTAGAGTAGGGCGAAGGTGTGCTAGTGGAAAAGGGCCATTTGACTTTACTTACTTAGTACTTTTCTATTTTGCTTCACTCTCAAAATACTAGTTCACCTTTCACTTGTTTTTTTCCGCTGGACATCTTGACTATGGGCTGTGTCCGAAATGGCATACTAACATACTACTCATACTAAGTGTGACTTCAAAATGAGTATGTATTGCGTTCACATTAGATAGTATGAAAAGATCAAGTGTGCGAGAAATACCCGGCTGTATACTATATCGGAAAAAAATGTTAAGTATGCGAGGTGGGCATACTAGTCAAACTCAAACACCCCATAATGCATTGCGAGGCCCATAATGCATTGCGGCATACATTATGCTGCCGACCGACCATGCAACTGACCGGTATTAAGCTAAAAATCAGCCACTAGCAAACTTCCCGTTTTCAAAATAAACGCATCTTTTATTATCTCCTTTTAGTTCATTAATGCTTTATTAAATTGGGCTCTTGTTTTGTAGCCGACCGGAAATTTCTTCGATAGCATAATGGCGTGCATAACAGAATGTCCGAAATGTTGAAATGAAATTCGTATCCGTGCGTTTAATGGCTCAAATGACCTCATTTTGGTTTTCTATGTGGCGACTTTCTTGCCTAAAATGCTCTCTGAACTTCAAATGTGGCGAATCAACAGAGATATTTGATAGCCTGGTGTGATTCCGATTTTTGTCGCCGGAGGTTTGAAATGCATTATGGGAAACTTAGTAGTATACTACAGTGTGAATGGCTGGCATTCTAATCATACTTATAGTATGTAGTATACAGTATATATACACAAGTTTGTAGTATGTAGTACGTTAGTATGCCATTTCGGACACAGCCTATGTTCTTCTATTCATCCAAATAACTCAAGTGAGCATGCTTTTGTTTTACACTGAACGCACACTGAGGAAGTCCGGTCAGACAAGCCCCCAAGGAAGAAGTTACACACCACGAGAACTGCAGTTTTGGAGATGCTCTGACCCCGTCATCTCGCCATTACGATTTGGCTGTGCACCTTTTTCCTACATCTAACTTTGGTCGCAACTTCTGGGAATTTTCAAAGTTGGAAACTTTCCATGGGAGTGATGGGAAATTAATGGTTATAAACAGGAATAATCAAACCTGAATGTTAGCCCTTACCAGAGATTTAAAATATAGTTGCTATAAAGTAAAGTTCTACTTGAGGTGGGCATACTAGTCAAACTCAAGCACCCCATAATGCATTCACGAGGCCCATAATGCATTAGGCATACTGATATGCTGCCGACCCGACCATACAACTGACGGTATTAAGCCACACATTTGAGCCCATGGACATGAAGTAAAACTTAAATTGATTGTTATGGGGCATTCAGATCCGTCCTTGCTGTTTTACCACTGAGAACGTTTTGTTTTGTTTTAATATATAATAAGACTTTCTCTATAATCAGCATGAAGGTTCAGTTCATTTCAGCAAATGGTACACGACTATACAATGTATCCCAATGTTTGGTTTCATGTACCGATTTCACCCATCTGCCTGAAAAGGCTCACAGAACTTCACACATGTAGTAATCAATTTATTCCGTCGAGTTGTCAGGTTGTGCCAGGGGGGAACTTAATGCATGCCTGCATATATTAAAACTTTGTAAGTGGTTGGGGCTTATGTGAATAAATATAGATGGTCTGCGACCCCATACTTTAGGGCTTAGGTGTGTGATCAGTTAAATACTGCAACTTCTTTTGAAAGTGCACTTTTGTAATTGTTGCACACGCCTATGACATTCAGGACAAATACGAAGGGGCCTCAGTATAACTTGTTTAACACACATTGAGAAGCCACACAGTGCACACAGAACACCATTACATAAAATTCTCGACTGAGAAGCCTAAGCCGCGTCTACCATCATCACGAAATCAGGACTGGGTTAGTTGGGACAACTGCTGATCTCTCATGTCTTTGCAAAAGTACAGATGCGTCATAATAACGGTTGTTCTGTATAAACAGGAATTTTTACAAACTGACTTATAGTCCAAGAGTCGAAGTAACTCATGTATAGAAACAGCAAAGTAAAATGTTTGGCCCTTTTCAAAGTAGTGGAACGACTTTCCATGGTCACCATCACATTGGACTTACTGGATATACTGCCTCCTGTGTTCATCCCACAGCACTGAGATGAATATCCTTACAGGACATCACTGGATCGCTTTGAGCCTATTTCATGGATGCGTTTGTTAAATTGATTGTTTACAAGACGGACATGAGAGGCATGCAGAGCATGTCAGGGTAATCTGGATTGTGACAAAGCCACAGGACCGGCATGATTTAAATGTTCTGAACAAATTATATTTTTAAGGTTTTAGTTATTGTCAGCGCTTTCAAAATAAGCATTGTTAAGTCGACCAGCTGTTTTATGGCGCACTCAAGCACCGCTTATAATTCAGCTAATGAATGCCTTTTCTGATGTTTCTGCTTTCTGAGCACTTCTAGTTTTTTAATAGGTGCCAATGTCTGAGTTTACTGGGAGAACAGTGATTTTCTTTTGGTATTTACAGGCCAGCTGGACTTTCAGTGCCGACAAGTCTTTTAATATGTAGACACATGTTGTTTTCACATACTTGCGAATAAGCTCTCTCCTACTTCACATGGAAGTAAAAAAAATACTGATAAAATCCTTTTGTACCAAAGTGGATGAATGTGAATCTAAATTTATTCTGACGTGGAGGCCAGAGTATTTGGCACACTGCTGTGTGTCTCTGAGGTCCTCTACCCTCAGACTGTCCTCAGATTGCACCAAAAGTTGGAGAAATACTGTGAGTGTTGCCCTCAGGAGCACAGATTCCCCGTTTGGGTTGTTGTCTGCCCAGCAAACTCGCAGAGGCGCAGCTGTAAATAGCCGTGGGTGCGGACAGAGAGTTGGGCCTATATTTAGTGGTTGGACTTGACTGGTAGGACTTGTCCTCAGATCAGCTCAGTGACCAGGAAGACTTTGTCATTGCTCGCTCTATACAATCTATTCTAGGTTATGGATGCAGACGTTGCATTTCTCTACCATTACTGTCAGTGTGGTACAATTATGCAGCAAAGTCTGTCTCTGTATCTCTGCGTGTGATGTTCAGGTCTAGGGATGTAGCGATATGAAAATTTTGTATCACGGTTATTATGACCAAAATTATCACGGTTATCATTATTATCACGGTATTGTTGCAGTGTGCTCAAAATGTTCAAAAAGTACTTTTACACAGAATTGAAATCTCCTCCGTTACTGTCCACCCCCTGCACTTTAGTGTGCTATATCATGGATCACATTTTCACCTACCCTGGGATTTACATCCCTATACATGAGCCACAGCTAATGTTCAAATCTAACAAGTATTTTTCATTATTATGTAATTAATAATTAAACAGTGTGTAATTACAAGAAAAGAAAAAACAGATATGAACTTTAAACAGAATTCTCTTCATAAACAATTGTAAATGAACATGTTCAAAGTTTTGAGATGACCAGAAATAAATGTAACCTATTTTACATACACTCATACATTTTTGTTCACCTACAGCATTTGTGTCCATGTTACAGCTCATTAGATTTTTCTTTTTTCTTTTCTTTTCTTTTTTTGTTTTACTGATGATAGTCCCTGAAGCAGTTAGCCCCCTTCATGACTCTCCTCTGGTCTCCCCTATCCCTGATAGATCTCCTCGTCATCTCCTTTAATATTTACAAATTATGATTAATTAAAGAATGATACTCATGCTGTTAATTACAAGATTTATACATTATTTAGACAGAAAATACTGATAACCACCTGTTATTCACCCAGGTATGGCTCACTGAATCTTCTGTCTTTCTCTTCCTCTACGGCTCGGTCAGTTCATTTACTCGAGGAGTTACGGCAGTTTTAACCATGCTCATCTTTTTTTTTCGCCGCAGCTTCATGTTTAGACAGGATGACTGTCTTCTATCAGTTTCCCCTCGACATCCTTGTAAAATCCAAAATTCAAACAGACTTCAGAGTCCATTTTGAGAGGAAAGGTCTCCACTGTGGGCTCTAATTTCGTAGACCAGGCGCAAGCGCGCCTGCCTGCGCCGCCTTACTGGGTGTGACCTCTTTGCAAGTTTCCTGCAGTGCCAAGAGGCGCCCTCATGGCGCACAGAAGAGGTTGCGTCCACGCCCGTCTCTGCCTCTCCGCGCAAATGTCAGAATAGGAGGAGAATAGACGTGAGTGGGATTATCACAGCCGATCGCTGTCTTCACCAATCAAATGAGCGCCTCTCCTCGCCTTTAAATGCGCTGCGGCTGAGGCGCAGCGTCTGATTGGTCTGAATTTTCCCCGCCACAGCGGAAACAGTGTGCTGGAAAGACCCAGCAGTGGAGACGCTGTCCCTTCAGCATGAGAATGGACAGCGGGGCGCGTCACCGTGTGGGCCAGCTCCCGGGACAGATGTAATCTGTTCCTTTGTCATTAATAGGAGTAAAAAAAATAGACAGTTACACCACAGCTGGCTTATCCATTCATAATACTTGTGATCCACCTGCACTCCTGGTTTGTCATCGCCAAATAGCAGAGCCTTTGGTGATAAACTGTATACTCTACCGGTGTCTCTGCCTCATCCTCCTTGCAATAATGCTCTCCATCTTTTTACATCACGTTAAAAATAAAGACTAAAATAGAGGAATATGGGAAATCACGGGCAAATCCTGAGTGACAAACATTTATTTTCTCTCCTTTTTCTTCGTCTTTTTTCCCCTTTTTTCTTTGAATTTAATGAAATGAGAGAAGCCAGATATTTACTCAGTATCAGATGTTAAGGCTGTTTATTGTTGACTTGTAAGATGTGCATCAAACTTTCAGCTGCCGTCAGGTTAAGTTTCCATTATGACAAACGGCTTTAATCTGACATCAGATGTGACGGGAAGGTTAATATAGATATAAATGTATGTGCTGGTTTAGACGGGGACATTAAATAGTGATTGCTGTGATTGTTTATTGCGTTAAAATGTGCCTGACACTTTGGAAACCTGCCTCTGAGGCGTGCGCACATGTCAACTTGTCTTTTCTCAATTACGGCCTCAGGAGGATGCAAACCTCTTTTAGAGGTTTAGAGTTGCACGGCGAACTTTAACTATGCTGCATCTGTTTTGGCACAGAAGAGGCTTCACTGTTTAGACAGGATGAATCTCTTCTATCAGCGCTTACACCTATGCGCCATCATCCCTGAGTAGCGTAAAATCCAAAAAATCTCAAACAGACTCACCTGAGAAAATTACAGTCAAGTGACTCAGAGATTCAGGCGCAAGCGCGGAGGTGCGCCTGCGCCTGCCTTGGGCGGAAACTGGTGTCGAGCCCAGCGACTTTGCAAGTTTGCGCCCAGACTAAGAGGCGAATCAAACAATGCAAACTGCATGCGTGCCCTCGTCAAAACGCTAATGAGAGGACAGATACGCCAGTTCAGGCTTTCGGTCAAAGAAACGCATCAGCGTCGTTAAAATTACTGAAGACAGTGTGGTGATCAAACGCAATTATATGACCAATTTTTATGAGACCACGGTAATGATTATCATACCATTTTTACCCGCCACAGCGGGAGTCAGTGTGCTGGAAAAAGACCCAGTAGTGGAGACGCTGTCCCTTCTCACAAAGATTCTTGCTGAATTTTGAATTTGAGGAGTTTTAAGAAATTTTTTACGCAACTTTTAAATGAACATTATGATTTGTTACTTTTGGTGATGACCATGCACAGGATAATCATATAAATTTGCAGGCACACTTAGATCTGTGGTGCATTGAATTACCTGCCTTGCATTGTTGAGTATTACAAGTTCTTTAATCAGCAGGAGACAGACTTCTACCATCAAAAGTCTGTTTTATGCATTTTATAAATTTTGTAGCTTACCGTAAAATACCAAATAAACGCCCGGTCCCAAATAAACGCCGGGTTTAGCAGTACATTTTGACAAATAAACACCTGTTCCAAATAAACGCCTGGTGTAATTTGTTCACATTCTCCTCCCTCTGTGTGTCAACAAATGTATGTTGGTGTGAGACGCTCTGTTTCGTGACAGTGCAGTTACACTCAACGTCCACAGAGGGCACAAGAGAGCAGAAAGACAGAATCTTACATACTCGGGCTTTGAAAATTCAACGAAGAATTCTCCATGTTCCTGGTGCAGCGGGAAAAAAAGTACAACCTTAACTTAAATAGCAGTCATTCCTGATCAGTATTAAGAGTGTTGAGAGAGTGCTGAGTTGAAAGAAGAAGACAAGAGTGTAACAATGGCACTGTAATCTTGCCTTTAAAATGTACAGGTGTTATTCATACTGGTGTAAATAAATAATTTGATTATATTTACCACATTTTTTCACTTTTTGCTAAGCAGAATTTTTGTGCAAAAGGAATTAAACGCCTGTCCCAAATAGTCGCCTGGTCCCAAATAAATGCCTGGTCTGCTCAGTGATTGAAGCAAATAAACGCCCCAGCTACTATTTGGTATTTTACGGTAATAATGAGATGTGTGAAGGATCCAGCAGGTTCACACAGGGTGATGAAAATGTCAGTATATGCTTGTATAGGACTTGTACCATAAAGAATCTCAGTGGCCTCTTTGACAGGCAGAATGAATCATTGTTCCCATGAGCACTCAATTCTAAAAGTGGCAATTTACACTTCTGTCATTCTAACAGTTTTTTTTCAATCAATCAAGGAATCAATCGTTATTTGAAAAGTACAAGACACTTCACATAGAGTAGGTCAGCTCCATACTCTTCTTTCTTTTTGTCAGTTATCTTGTTTTTATACGTATTTTCTTTTCTTTTTTTAAAATTCAGACCCAACATGAATTCCTATTTTTACATCAAGATTAGTCACGAGGAAAAAAGAGAATAGAAAGAGGATCAGAGCTTTGTGAATTAAAAAAATTTCAGCTATAAAATTATCTTATGGAGATTGGAAATAAAATTCTAACAAGGCACAAAGAGAATAACCACTGTCAGCTTCTAAATGCCACTGCTGCATCTTGGCATGATAATTAATTATGCCCTGTTTCGTGTTAGGTTTCGCACACAGCAGCTGAAAATAAGTGGCACCCAGAGTTTGTGCTCACAGGTCAGGGAGAAGAGTGTGAGTGAGAATCACAGCGAGGGGGGAGAGGGTTTTTTCACATGTGCATGTCATGGAGTCCAACTGATAATTATAATCCCAGTGCTTCTGTCTCCCTCCTCATTCTCCCCTCTGTCTGTCTGTCTGTAGCATCATGGCCATCTTCTTCTCATCCCCCAATCTCCTGCTTCTTCTCCTGGTCTCCTCTGCGGATTGGCTGTCCACACCGGGGTCTGCCTTCCTCGTGCACCAAGACCCTCTGACGTCATCAGGTAGGCAGACTTAAAAAAGCTTGATGCCAAACAAGCAATTCCTCAGACAGTTTTATCAGTTTATCAAACATTAACAAATGGGATTGAGGTTGTGCGCGCGACCCGCTGACACTGCAGCTGCTGCTGGTTATCAGGACTTATGTCAGACATCAGTTGCAGAATGCCATGTTTGCTCAGATACATGCAGAAAGGTTCACTTGTTGAGCAAATGCCGCACTTTTCCCGGTTTGGCTTGTCAAACAGGCTGCCGATCGATAGAGCCAGGGTAAATATATGGCCGGAGCGTCGCTGTCAAAGTCCAGGGACAGGACATCGGGGGGAGACAGGATGTTCAGCCAGCTCAAGTTAATTAGGTGAAAGAATGTTTGTGGCAGAGGAAGCAAACCAAACTTTAATTTGGATTCTATCCATTGGTTTAAATCTCAGAAGCAAATGATGGCCAAGAAATCTGAATGAGCCGCCATGCTGTCATTAACAATGTAACGACTTAAGCTGAGCTGCATTGACTAAAACTGGCTAAAAATGTCGCACCTTCTCAAGTGTTTGAAGCCATGAAGGATTTTGATGACAAGTCAAGAACAGCACGTGAGTTAGCACAACACACTATGCCAAGATGAAGCAACCCCAAAGAAGATTAAGTGTGACCGCAAGTTTGGACATTACCCAACTTTTAGGGATAAAAAGAGTTGTTTGATTCTGTGAGGTCAGCATTCTGTATTTGAAATAAAAACTCTGGAAACAATGCCAATGTGAGTCTCAATCTCTTAATTTAGCTGATTTATTTTACACTCAATAAATGCACAGCATGCTTTTGCCACCAGTGGGATCGAAACAAGGAAAACTACTTGTCGTGATTGTGCCAGCTCAGCCCAACTCTGCTGGTTACTTGTTTTAAATTTGACCATTTAAAGTCAGAAAACACTAATTTTAGACAGAAAATACATTGTATTATGGAGCTGAAATGTTTACGTCAAAACAACCATAAAAGTAAACATATATTTTTGTACATCATTTGATACATAAGGTGTTTTTGGCAACTGATAGCCCATCTGAGGACATTTTATCATTTCTCTCATTGTATTCAGATGTTCTTTTTTAGAAATTTGTTGATCATATTGATTGGATAAAGGTATCATAAAAATATATCAATATGATACGACAGTTTTTAAAAGGTTGAGGCTCAGTTTCATTGATAAATATACTTAATGGGGAGAAAAGCTTTTAAAAGTATCTTTTTTGGTTTGTGCTGTAAGAAAATCACTCAGAACAATCCAGAATCACATGCAATGAAGGCTTCCTTTAAAAGAAGGGATCCATTTGGGTGACCAGGGGGAAACCTACAGGGGTGAAAATGGAGGCTCAGGAGAAATTGTCAAAATCTGTAGTACCTCAAGTGTCCACTTGAGGCTGTCTGCAGAAACCTGTTTAATCCTTAAATTGCTAAGTGTGATTGTTGGGTCAGGTTGACATTTAACTGTTGTAAAACAAAAAAAGGCCTAATCAGTGCTTCTGTTTGGCACAATATTTACACGTTGAGACGTTGCCTTCACTTTAAATCTTGGGGTGTATACATTGCCCTCATACCCGTTATTTGCGCTGTCTCCAGAGGTGGTATTGATATTGTAGACTGGTGAGTGGGGAGATGCACATTCAGCAGGGGAAAGTTGCACTGTTTACTTATGTAAGTGACTTTGTGTGTATGGTACGCCACATTGCATTCTCTTATTCTCTTCTAAAGCCATAGTGTGCTGAGAAGAGGCACTGTTATCATGTTGTTAGAATTAACGTTAACATTTTTCGGTGTCATGATAATGGAGCTTTGTCACTGTGCTTTTGCATAATTGCACTGTGAAGGGGTCTACAATGAGTTCATTGCAATAACAAACACATTCAAAAAATCCATTTTGATAAATCTGGTGCTACATTAAGATTGATTAGACCTTGTGATTTGATAATGGAGGCCTCTTTATGACACACAAAAGCAAACTAATAATTTGCAGCATGTGTTTAGTTCCAGATAAAATGATTAATCATACCTTAAAACAATTTTTAAAATTTTCCCAAGCAAAG
The DNA here is from genome assembly GCA_036419115.1 of Scarus forsteni. Lineage (NCBI taxonomy): Eukaryota > Metazoa > Chordata > Actinopteri > Labriformes > Labridae > Scarus > Scarus forsteni. The sequence goes on from JAZDUH010000066.1 coordinate 17,894,150, forward strand.
ATTATTTTTAAAAGAGTCATCTGACCTTCAAAAGAGCATAAACAGCCTTTTGGTTTAAAAAGCCTCTAATTCTTAAACATGTTCATGACGAGGCAAGCAAAACTGTAAGATTGAAATAAAACTATAACAACTGCAGGTCTCTAACAGGAAGTTTAGAAATAATGTGTTTTTGTATTATTTATCAGCCTTATTAGTAGCACTGGAAACATTTGGCATCATTAAAACATTGTCCTTGAATGTAGATGAAGAGTTGCTAACTTGTCTGTGTATTCTTAGACCCATCAGCTGAGGCAGTGGCCTTAAATCTCTCTGAACTGTCTCTGTCACCTGGAGAGACCTTGTGGGAATTTAGTCACTTGGAAATAGGATTCATCAGAGGCTCTATTCTTACTTGAAACCTGTATGTGATGACTTGTTTATCTTGTCCTCGTGGTCCCTTTGAAAATATGACTTGAACATGTGTGGGCATTTATAACATGACTTTAATACTATAAAAGTTAATAACAGTCAAGACAACAGCACCTCAGAAATCTGCAATATTGGTGAAACAAAGATGCAAATATTAACAGTTACAAGCAGGAGAATGCCAGCTCACCTTTATTACTCTGTGATAATGAATGAATATCAAGTCCTTTACTCTTATTTTCTGCCTTTATTCATTACACATGAATCAGAGTTCAGTCTTGGTCAGTTTAGTGAACGTAATCAGCAAAATGACGCAGCAATTGAGTGAGCCAAATATGTTTCTGAACCTACTCAGAGGACCAATGTGGTGCAGAAACACCAATTATCCTGTGGACATATTGTTCTTGTGCTCTGCTGTTTGTCATGTTGAAATCCATTTTAGGTTTTCCAAGGGAAACAAGCATCGAGCCAGTCCTGAGGCCAAAGCAGCCAAAAATATTTAGTTTTTCTGTTTCTGATTTGGAATCAAGCCTTCATGTAGAAAGGCAGTCAGATTCTTGTTTGGAGAATCTCAGTTCAAGCAGCAAAATCACTCACGTTTGGATAGTGAATCAGCAGATGAACAGTTGTGTTTGGCTGTGTACTCCATTTTCTTTTTGATGACTGCTGTTTTTAATTATGGTTTCATCAGTGCTTGTTTATCATAGAGGATGAGGTGTGCTCTAAATTAGAGCATGACACGGGAGTGGATTTTCACTCCTGTCCCGTCCCACTCCCAGAGAAATAAATCCCGTCCCGTCCCAATCCTGGGCCGGAGTAAAAAAATTAGTCCTGTCCCGTCCCACTCCCATAGAATGACTCCCACTCCCGTCCCGCTCCCACTCAAATTTACTCCCACTCCTGTCCCGTTCCCGTTTCAATATGTGAAACGTAAACACCATGGCGCAAGAAAGGCTTTATCGACATTTTACACAAAAAGCAGCCGATGTGTAGGCCTAATGTTCCCTCAAAATGTGAGCAGTTTGATGTCAGTAGTGTCTCTTATATCTCTGTTGTTTGATTTTCTTCACTGTGCAAAGAAATATTTGACTCATCATTTAAAAGAATTTAAGCTGTGATTGAAATCACAGAAAATATTGAACACAATCATGGGGCAGTTCTTTCAGGTTTTCCATCTGTTGTCTGTCCTGATTTATCTGTGTTGTTTGTGTTTACTTCTGTAACTGAAAGGAAAACACGTTTTACATTAGATTAGATTAGACAACTTCATTTTTCCCAAAGGGCCTAAACCCAGACCATATATACATTTACAAACAGCGAACATGTACAGTAATAAATGATAATAATTAAAAAAAAAAAAAAGTCAGTAGGTGACAGAGATGCTCGTTGAAACATATCGGCCTTCACAGAAACGATGCACATTAACAAAAAGCATGTTTTATGACGTTTGTAGTTCATGATCTAACCAAGCTAAAATAAGGAGAGGAAGTGGTAAATTGTACATTTTTATCTCAGGCCTTTACATTTTTTTCTAGCCTATATTAATGCTCAGAGAGGGAGGTTTAAGTGTTTATAGTAGAATAAACACATTATTTGTGAACACAAAGTGGCAGCAATAAAATAATTAAAAACTCCTATCATTCTGGGCCTGGGAAGATGTGACAGTTTTCTTTTTCATTCATGAACATATTCATGCTACATTGATGTAAAAGGGGATGTACCGCGGTCGAGCGCCCTGGAGTTTACATTATTTTCCTTACTTCAGTTTCCCCGGGCGCTTGGACCGGCATTTCCAGATGTGACGCCGTCATCACTAACAGACGTCTCTTTCTCTTTAAAATTAATCTCCTCGTTTCCTCTCTTCATTTCCCCGCGTCTTTGGCATGGAGGGAGTGAGGATGAAACTTCGGTGCTTTGAGATGCAGCTCATGTTGCTTTGTTGTGTGTGTCGCTCACCGGCAGCTGAGTCTCTTTTCACTTCCGGTGGTGACAGGAAGTCAAACCACTTGTAGTTCTTTTATGTTGCTAGCACGGTCAAGAGTGTTGGCTCTCACTGAGAGATGACTACAAAAATGGACGCATCTGTTCATCTGGTTGTTTAACATGGCTGAAAATGATCACCTATTTATGTCGCTCCTGCTCCCGTTGTTTTTTTTTCCCGTCCCGTCCTGATCACGGGATTGATTAAAAAATGACTCCTGTCCCGTGGGATTCCCGCGGGATTCACGTGACCCATGGGAATTCCCGAAAAATGTCATCCTCTACTCTAAATATCGTGAGAGATTTTGTTGCTCGGTTTGGTGAATATGACGAGGTTTCTCCTCCAAGTTCTCGTGCCAATTGTCAGTTTGTGCTTGAATAGCTGAGATTAAATTTTGGCAAATTAAGAGCAGTGGTTCTTAACCTTTTTTTAGTTGGAGCGCCGATTGAAACTGAGAGGAGTTGAGCTTCCTACAGTCATACACAAAACAGTGTTGAATTATCATCCAAAAAACATGTTGAATTGTTTTTAAAGATAAAACTGGATACAATATGTCTACAGTCAAGTACCTGGTCTATTTGAAGGACCTTTGAAGAAGTACACAGTAGGTGTGTTAACATTATTTAGTTGACACATGTAAAATGAACTCTGACTATTCTGACCGCCTTTCACCCTCCCTGGGCTTACTGGAAGTCTTTGTCTTCAATTCTTTTAAACGTAGGTATTTAATGAATTTAGAGCAATACTGACCTCTGCTTAGAGATGGACAATATTCAAGTTTAACTGTATCTTTGAATATGATTAATTGGGTCAAAAGTTTTTTTTTTTTTACAGGAGGACGTTAATTAGCTTTTATGGTCCAAAATGTTTACATCATTATGTAAAATGAGAACATGTGAAGGTAATATTTATGTTTTGTAAAGAATTTATAGTCACATACCAGGCTCTTATTAACTTAAAAATGTCATTATTTTGCTGTTGAAAACCCACATAACCTACCAGTAAATGGTACTTGGTATGTGGTTATTTCATATGAAAAACTTCTCATTAAAAATATACACCTATGGTAGAACGCTTTATAATTACTTGAAATACCCAAATCAAGAATAATTGACTTAATAAATTATAATTATGAGTGTACTATATCTTACGGTTAAGTTTGGGTCCCTGGGTGAGTACAAATTTTTTATTTGGTTCCTAAGTTGAAAATTTTGGGAACCCCTGCATTAAGGTTTTAAAAGACTCTTAAAGAATGATTGTCAAACTCAATCATTAAAAGGGGCCAAAATGTTAAGTACTAAAGGCGCGTTCACACCGGACGCTACTTGTACTACCTCGGCAATCACTCTCCATTCAAAGTCAATGTACAGCCGCGATGGGGCTGGGCTAACCCTCCCGCGATGCGACGGCCGCTTTTCACACTACCACATAGCTTGTCGCACGATGTTAGGGTTAAAAAAAATTTGATCTTTTCAGACGATGTCATGTTTGGCTGTGCGGCAGCAGCCAATCAGCAGTGTGTGCACGTGTGACAGTGCCCGTGACAGACAGTTTTTCATCCGGACTACAGAGGAACAATTTATGTCCGTGTGGGAAACATCAGTCAGTGAGGACATTAGTTCCGCCGAGATGGACCGTGGGAAACTCACAGATGATGCTGCTGCAGGGCATCAGCTGCAGTGTTTTGTGTTTGATAAGTGAATTAAAGGGATACAGCTGGAATAATGTCCGCTTATACATCCTATTATATGATATATGATATGATCGCAGTGAAACTCGAGCGCACGTGATGTCACCGAGCGACGGCCGACAGCAAGGGCGACCAAAGTGAGGTCTTTATGGATGTGCGACGATACGTTAGTGGGCGACGCGATTTTGGGTTGCTTGCGGTGTGAATGCTGCATAAGGCCAAGATGTGGGCCAAACAGGCTCAGCATTAATTTAACAGTCTGAAACAGAATATGTTTAAATTAGAAATATCAATGTCAACAGAAAACTTAATATCAGGCAAGGTTAAAAGTCACCAGTGCACTCATCTGCTGACCACTGATCAGAGTGATAGTAAGGTGTAGGTGGAGGGGTTGATGCTCATGTCCTGTATGGCAGCTGTTGCAGTGTATTGTGGGATTTGTAGTAACAGTGGGGAAAGTACAGATTATGAACTAGTTATACAGAGGGCCATTAATAGAAGACATAAAATTATCTCCTGGGCCGTATTAAGTTATGTCCAGGGCCAGATTTGGTCTGCAGGCCATGAGTTTGACATATCTGTGATAAAAAGGATGATGAGGGTTTTTTTTTATTGCAATGGAGAATTTTAGCTGTTCTTACTATTTCTTGTGCTCTTGAAGAGTTCTGACACGATTGAACCTTTTTTCTGTCCCTTGTTGCCAGCCAGTACTGTGTATCCTTCAGAAATTCAGCACAGATGAGGTACACAAACTCAAAGGACTGACAATGAACCAAGTCCACTCAACATGGAAAACCGGGGCACCGAGAGCAGTTCTATTATATACTTTATTTTATATAATAAGGCACCAGATTACTTCAGTTTATTAACTGGGCTGGTCTGGCAGAAAAAGGTTATAGAAAATGCCCTGCTACATCAGAAGCACTGGTGTGAAACATACAGGCCTAGGTGTGTCTGCACTGCACTACATATTCATTTGAAAACCACACAGTCCTGAGGTCTTTGGCCTCCAGCTTTGTGACTTTCTGTTTGCTCACAGACTGTAGCATAAGTCTTTATCTGTGTGCGTTTGTCGATAAGCTCACAGACAAACCTCTGAAAGCCAGGTGAGGTCAAACCATCAATCAATGTGACTGGCCTGCCTCCTTCGGTCGTTAAAATGGCCTCCAGCATGCACTGTGGCTCATGGTCCTCCTCAACAACCGTTAAAACATCTGTAAACACAAAGCAGCCGCTGATAACACATGTAAACACACACAGCTTGTGCCTCTCTCATACCCATTAATGTACAAACAGCAACACTGTTTGTCTTAAATATCTGGCCTTTTACCCACGTCTGTCCATCCTCAGGGAGACATGTAGTTTGTTTAGAATAATCAAAATGCTCCCATATATGATTTTTCAAGTTTTATTACACATCTGCAGAATAATGAACCAGGTTGGGAGGATTTTCATTTGAGAAATAGTTCTGCCTTGTGCCGTTACTTGCAATATTTCTTATTTTTTTGAGAAGTTTGTTTGGTGTGGGGTGGTGTGAAAGCAAAAAAGGAAAGACCCTTTGGCTTTCCTGATGTTTTGACACATCAAGTTTAAAATCAGTGTGCAGCAATTAAGCTGCAAACCAACATCACATGCAATAATCACAGGTAGGCTTACTATTGCTAAAGCAAGATGCTTATATTACAGTTATGAAAACTTGATTGTTCTTTTAAACAACCCCAGCCATCAATGTAATGTTAAATGTGTTAGATGTGCAGTATTTCTATCACTGTCACTACTGCTGTTTTCAGTACTACCTCAATACTTATTAATCCTGTGCAATATAAGCATATGTGACATATAATCATCTGTAAGTACTAATCACCAGTTGCATCATTTCTTAATAATTATCCTATCTCATATTGCATACATGGAGTTTCAATTGTGCTGTCTGGTAGGTTTTTATTCATCTTGTTTAAATCTTGTACATATACTTCTTACAACCATTTTATACTTATAACTTTCTGATTCTAAATGTTGCTGATTTGGAAAGTATGGAAACATCATGATTTTGGTATTTATTAAAAGGATTGTCTTGTTGTCTTTGGGCTTTTCAAGCCTTTCCTCAAATTCTGTTGCCTGTTTTTCTTCTCCAGGATTTTTTATGTCTGTTGTAGACTCAGCCACATTACAAGCCAAGAGAAGGCGTGTGGAGGCGCTCCTATATATTTAAAGGCTAACCAGATGATTACAACCGGTGATGGTCATTTGTCTTCATCTGTCTCCTCACACACAGACTTTCTTTCCCTTCAAGCTTTTCTTATCATCAGTATCTGTCTCTGGAGGTTTTTTTCCTCATGCTCCAGCATCGATTTTGCTGAGTGAGTCTGTGTTATTGGCTCCTGAGCTGGTTACCAGCAGTAAAAGCAGGGAGGCTCGCTCCATCTGGCTTCTATACACAAGCTTTGGTTACATCTGCTTCAAAGAGGAGCACCCAGTGGGTGTGTTTGTTCTCAGCAGTGAATGTTGGGGCCTTGTGTGGGATATGGTCTCTGAAGTTAAATGTAAAGCTGTAAATGCTCGCTGCAGATAATGAAAAGGAGAATTTGTGCTTTGTGTAATGTATTTTAATTGAAGCATAGTTGCAGAGAACAGGATGCAAAATGCAGTGTTCTACATCAACACATCAGAAGTTTAGTCAGGTTGGAGGCTTGCTTGAGGGAGTAATGGAGACTGAGAAGACCCGTAGAGAAAGATAATATGGAGCCTTAAAGCAAAACTTGAATGTAAACCAACGTCTACAATCACGTCTGCTCAGGGGCGCTGCCAGAAATTTGGGTCCAGTGAAAATATCTCATTTGGCCCCTTCCCAAATCAGCTATTCAACATCTTTCAAATAAGAAAGTTATAAATAAATGGTTATGGTGGAATAAATAAAGAATGAATCATTAAAGACAAACTGTTCTATTTAAGCATTAAAAGAGGAAGAAAACTCTCTTCAGCTGACAATCATACTTTATAAGTACGAGGTATTTTCCTGGCTTTTGGCATGTTTTTGTCCGTCAATGAGTCCTCATGAATCTCTGATCTTCTAACCCTGTCATTTAACATTTATGCAGATTATTTGTCTTACCATAACTTGCCATTTCGAAGACCCAAATAATTTATTGGGATTGACGCCAACATGCAGAAATGACACTAAAATCCTCCAATTAAACATTTCCAAATTTGATCAAGTGTCCCCATGATTATGTGGATTTGCAGTGCATGAGTCGGGACAATTAATATCATACTCCATCGCCCCTGAAATCAATATTTTAATGCCTGAGTCAGTAAATTAATAGTCTGACATCAGTGGACATTAATCATACAGCAAACCCTTAACCTAATTCATCCATAATTAATTGTAAAATGCTTTTAATAGCAACCTCTGGTGCATCTAATGTGGTCAGAGGAATGTCGGACTTTCCTTTTTAATGAGTCCATTTTGTCCAAGGTGATTTTTTTTTAGGGCGCCTCGATAGAAAAACAGTCCAGAAACACTGTGCTAATGGGATTTTTTTTGGCAAGCAATAAACTGAACATGTAAAAAAAGTTAACTGCTGTTCTGTTCTTTTAAAGTACATGTGGAGTTCAGATTTACTTTTACACCTTTTCTGTGTTAAGCAGAGGTTCACCTATAATTAAAATCTATGCCTGACTTCTGGTTCAGCTATTTTAGGTATTAATGAGGCTGCAAGCTAGCAAAGCTATGAGCTAGCAGGTTGACTCAGCATTTTGAGTTTCTTTTCTAGTGCTTTATTGTTTATTTGTTGTAAGAGATATATTGGTCATTTTGTTCTTTGTTTCAGTTTTTTAAAATTATATTAAAAAAGTAATTTTTAAATAAATAAAAAAAAGTCAAGCCTTGTACTTCTTAGAGGATTCTAACTTGTAGCCTAAGCTAACTGTCTAGCTTTGAATTAGAGCTGGGTATTTCCATCAACCCCACGATATGATACGAATCCTGATACTGAGGCCACGATACGATATGTATCCCGGTACATGTAAATTGTGACCACTGACTACTCTTTTAACGGAATTCCTGACAAAGTTTGTTTATTATTACAGGAACAAAAAAAAAAAACAAGGATGAGTTTTAAATGATTCTACAACTTAAGAAACTGAAATTCAAAGATGGCAGACCTAAGTTTAAATTTGGAACATGTGTTTCACCATGTAGCTTGGCTTCTACTTTGACCTGTGCCATTGTCAATATGACTTTAAGTGTATTGACAACAACTGTTTAAACATTGAGGCCGTATCGATTCTGTAGAATCCGTATCGATACACGTATCCTCAAGGAGTGCATGATGATATTTTGCCGTATCGATATTTTGAGCACAGGTCTACTTTGAATATCAGCAACTCTTTGAAAGGACAGTATAAATACTATATAGTAGACAGAAAACTGCAGTGTGAACCTGCCAGAAAAATAATAAATACATAATAAATTAATTACATTTAAAAGATAAGTAAAGTCATGGTGCAGGTGTCTTTCCCTCAGCCTGCTCATCTTTATTATCTCTAACTTGGTCTGAACATGACTTAACAAAGGGCTGCACTGTGGGCTGTAATGGCATTACAGAAGATTAACATCATTAGTTCAGCCTGATAAATCTCTGGGACCAGAACAAGCTGACTTTAGATCGCCGCATGGTTAAACACCCTCTGTGTGTGAAGCTTCAAAGCTGTGAGGGCTGATGGGAGTCATGAGGATCAGATGTTGTCACCTTAACTTTAACCCCACAGAGAAAGCCATAGGTTATTGTTTAATGCAAGGAAAAGGCAGCATGTATTCGAGGAATCAGACAATGGCACTTTGATATTCTTTGTCGGTTTTTGTTCCAAGGGTTTAAATCCAGAGTGTGTATGTTTGTTTCTGTCTGTGTGTCCCGGGTTATTTATACCAGCTGTTTACATCCCCTTGTTTGTATCTTGTTGCAGTCTCTCACCTTTCGTCTCTTCTCTTCTGACCAACTTTGCAAGCTTTCTGACCCGCTTGAATCCTCCGCACAGTCTTTAACGTTCACCTAAAATACTGAGCTCACTTCTTCAGGTCGAAGAATAATGTGCCTGTCAGAGGCTTTAAAAGAAGTGGCGCCAATTTAAATTTTTCCAGAAGGTCCTTTCCGTCCTCTCTCATAATCCAAGAAACCATCTCTGTAGAAGACAAATGATGCTGTCTGCTGCACACACAGATGCTGTGTATGCATGTGTGGGACACTAAGAGGACTTGGCATGTGCAGACTAACAGACACATTCATCCCGTTTTCATGAGAGCAGTGTGAACAGCCAAATTCCCCATCTGGGCCACAGAGACACACACACGTATGCACACAACGAAGCAGCAAATCAGATAATCCTGGTTTATAATATTTTTTTCTTCTGCTATATGTACTGCAAGTTTTTGGTGAAAGTAAACCAGATGCATGAAGGAGCTTTACAGTAAACATCAATTAGAAATATGACTAAAATATTTTTTGTTATTGTATAGCTGTTTTCTATCATTATTAGTCCATTTAGTCCTTAAACTCTGAACTCCTCCGACTTTTACTGCACACTTTAGTCCTTGGAAAGCCCCGTTAACTCTAACATGAAGGAGTGTAGACAACATGCTTTGGAAAACAAATTGATACAGACACAAGTGTGTGAGTATCCACAGAAATAATGGTGTCGTATGGGCCTTCTGGACACATTTGAAATTGGATCAGAGAGTGAATAAATTTCAAAACACCATCTTTGTGTTTCAGTATGCACAACAGATGCACACAATTACAGACATGAGTATCTCATAGCCCCACCTCTGCCTTGTCTGTCAGGTATAAGGTTGCAAAATTTCAGAAATGTTAAAAGTTTGAAACTTTCCATGGGCATTTACAGGACTTTATGAGAATAAATGCAGAAAAACCTGGGTTGTACCAAACTGAAAGTTGACCATTAACAGGAATTTAAAATATAGTTCCAAAAATATAGTTTAGCATAATCTTGACCAAAACAACCAGATTTCATGCAAGTATGCTGGAGAATACTTCTGCTATTCCTCAATCACATGCGCACAGCACACTGCATACTGCAGGGGTATTGAGGCAGCACTCCCTTCATGCACTGTTTAGTCCTCCATCACATGACCAAATGATCATAGAACCCTGGACTTTTAAGCTAAACATTTAAGCCCAAGGACATAAAGTGAATCTGAGATTCATTGTTGACTAAAATATTTAAAACTTGATAAAGTTCTACGAACAAATATTTTAAATGTTATATTTTTTATCGTTTTCTTGTTATTAGCATTCACAATAAACACATCGCAAATTTAAATCGGATGTATTGCAGACACTGAAATAAACTTTTTAAATATTGTCAAGCAAAGATTTGTTGTGTGATGGCCCAGCTTTTACATCTTTTGGTGTGTTCAGGAAGCTTAAGCTGACTATGAGCTACCTGCTGAGTTTTTGTGTCAGGAAGAGAAAACGTGTCTTGAGATTCTTTAAGATGAAGAAAGAGCATGTCGCAGCCACGGTTGTTGTATATACATACACACACACACATATATATATATATATATTTTTTTTTTAAGGGTGCACCGAACATTCGGTGCAAAAACAGCCATATTCGGCCTTCGGTGGAGTGAGCTAATAACAAGGCCGAATAGTACCCCCCCTCAGTAAGGGTCAGACACTCTCTTATCCACCCTGCCGAAAACAACACAGTCACACGGGGTTAAACTCTTGACGAAGCTCCGCTGCACTCGGCCGTATAACTTGGATGAAAAGCTGACGGCTAAGCCCGCAAATAAGTGGAGGACGAAAGCCTAAACTATATTTCACAGAACACACAGCCTGGTCTTTGAATTTAAGTTTGCCATCAACGGTGTAGAACCAAAACTACTTCCACACAGCTCTCCACAGAACAGTTAAAGCCCACATTAGAGCTGTTTATGTCCGCTCCGTCCGCTCCACTCGGAGCGGAAACTCTTTGGCTCGAGAGAGCACCGGATGTGTCTGAGGTCAAGCTGCGCTCTGGCGCCCTCTGTTGGACGGAACGGTCTACTGCTCCAGACCTGATGTGTCGCCACACTCAATATTTTACATTCAAATATTTATTTACAATTCCATTACGGATATTTATTCCCATATTTGATCGGTTATTCAAATATTGAATATAAAGTGACAGCTGTAAAGCAGTATTGTTGGTATTATTGGTCTATTGGTATATATCCATCAGTGTACATTCATATTTTTTAATGCATGTTTTGTTTTGTTTGAAGGCTTAATATGAATGAAAAACTTTGTTGGGCTTCTTTTGAAAAGCAAAGGCTACTGGAATATTAAAAAATGTCATAACATTTAATAAACAATTACTTTCTTTTAAAAACATGTCTAAAAATGTACTCTAAACTATTAATGCACTATCAAAAAATATAGTGAACTACTTTGCCGCCGCATTGGATATTCGGTTTGGTATTCGGCCCAGCATTTATTTATTATTCGGCTTCGGCCACAAATTTTCATTTCGGTGCATCTCTAATATATATTTAATTAGATATGATACTGTAAAATATATGCATTCTAAATCATTTGTTGATTCACTGGTGCTCATAACATTATTGCGATTTTGAATGCACACACAGTGTGAAATGTACAGTCTTTGTCTCATACCGCGCAGGCATACCTTGCACACTGACCAATTCAAGCATCCGACATCACTTTACCATGCATCACACACCACTGCATTCTCACTTTCTATTCTGCGTCAGTTGGATATCTACCTCCCTTCCCTGCTCATTCCAGTTTCCCACTTCCATAGTATGACAACTTTGGCTTTTATTTTGAAAGCAGAGTAATGATAATTTGCTGCTTTGTTATTGAGTGCATTTGTAAAGCATTTAATTTCACCACTTTGTGCTTCTTCCCTCACATACTTTATAGTCTAATAGGGAACAACTGAATTAAACTGTTTGGCTGCTGCTTGCCAGCGTTGCATAATTTGAGGACACATTTATTAAAGAGAGTTATGGAAGGAAGACTAAACTAATCTAAAGGTACCCATTAGTAGATTAAAAATACTTAAGTCAAATAAATTGCACTACGGCTTGCAACATTTACAGAGTCTGCTATGTACCCACTCCTGTTGTGATCAAATTAAGACCTGCATTGAAGCATTTGGTGTCCTGTAATTGTGTTTACGTGTGTCAGCAAAGAGCAGGGTACGAGTTATGTGAGTGAAATGATGTCAGGGACAACCGGTTCGACTGTTCAGCTCACGCTTGTTTGTTCTCTCCAAGCGTGAGGCAGTCAAATCAATTATGGGCCGATGCTAAGACCAAGAGACACTTAGAGACAACACTGTGTATGTGCCTGTGTATGTTTGTGTTATGCTCCATAGTATGGTTTGAGCCATTGGTCAGATATAACAAAAAAAAAAGTCAAGCACAGGTAATAACTAAACAAGAATTATGAGTTATGCTTTAAAAAAATAACAAATGTGCAAACATGAAAGCACAAACTAAAAACACATGTACTTAAGTTTTCTCATGTGTCAACCAAAACTGGAGAGCACTTTCCCTCTCTAAATGAAGTCAAGATACAGCTGTCTGTAAAAAACACAAAATGTAATGAACTGCAGTCGTTTAGTGTGGGAACTGAAGTGCTTTTTGAGAATAAAGCAAGAAAAAGAGGAGTAATGAAGCCAAAGTTGAACCCTAAGGGACAGGATGCAGAGAGAGAGGTGGGACAGATAATGAATCACCTCCACAGACTTTGAAATTCTTGCAGAACCAGTTAGAGGCAGCAGCTGCAGATAAAAGGAGTCAATGCTGTAAAATCAAATGTTTGTTTTATGATCATAATTGAATGCTCAATATATCTGTTATGTTTTTAGTAGGGCTGTCAGACACTCAGACTTGCATTGTCATCATTTGCTAAATTTTGATGGATTGTTACAATCGAGGGGCTATCATTTTCTCCCAGTACATGCAGGGAGTTTCTCCAAGTACTCCAGTTTCCTCCCACTGACCTATGACCTGCTTGCTAGGCTCACTGTTGACTCTATGGCCCATTTCACACCGGATGGATTTGTACTTTGGCAAGCTTATCATCAAGTCAGAGCTTTTAGACTGGAAGCAATTCTTCCACTCTGAAAATCTCAAAAACACAGGGCTTGCCTGTTTCTGACAGGAGCTACACATATTTCTCAGCCATAACTGAAAGAAAATCATAAGTAAGGATTCATCTGGGGGGAATTCATAGAAAAGATGGAAACCATCCAATTGTTCTATCTGTCTATGCCTCTCACAGTTAAAGCTTGCCTCCTCCGTGGAGAAATTCCCCTCGTGTGTCAGAATTCTTTCATTATCAGGGTGATATACATGGAAAGATAGAGCTGTGGCAGCGGAAAGGTGGGTGGAGGCTGCAGGGTATTCATACGCCTGGTGTGAAAGCTGTGGCAGCACTTTCCAGAGCTGACATGCATAGCAAATACACACCAACAAAACGATTCCAATGTGAATGGGCTCAAGGGGGCTTTCACACCTAGCATGATTGGCCAGGATCATATCATCTCTGGTTAGATGTTTTGGAACGTTAACTTCAGTTTGTGTGGTGTGAAGGCTAACGTGAACAGACCAAAGAATCAAAGTCTGGTCTGCCTGAAAACAGAGGGTTTCAGATTGTTTCCAAGTGGACCAGACTTGGGTTTACAGCATTTATGAGAGCCAATCAAAGCAAACAAGGACCAAACAGGACAAGGAAACCAAAAAGCAGGGCGTTGTGGATTTCATTTGGCTGCATGTATCACAACCAGTGGCGGCTGCTGGTCAGTCAGGGAGGGGAAGCTCATTTTTTTCTGGCCTACATCATACATTTATTTATTTATGTAAATGATCTGTGACCCTGTTGTACCAACTAGGTGTCTCCTGGGATTTTATTCCCCAAAACCCACTTTTGACCAGACAACACATTTTATTTGTGACAGCACTTACAGTGAGCCAGCTCACCTTGTCATACCAGGAATGCTGAAAAGACCTGTCTCTTTTCCCCACCTTTTGCACTAAATCAATCTTAGGAGTTGATCTGCCCTGCTGTTTGACTCTAATTTTCTCTTCGTAAGGAAGACTATCAGATGGCCTCTCCAAAATCTGGTCTCCAACATTCATACTATCTGCCATGACGTGCAGCTTGCTAGCAGCTGGAGCTGCTACGTGAGACCACTGTTTGACAGGCTGTGAGTGTGAGTGAGAGGGAGAGAAGCTCCCCAGCCACAGCTGCTCGTTGGTGAAAAGAAAAGGTGGCAGGAGAGAATCTTCAAACACAACGCTAGTCGTTTTTAAGAAAGATAAAGTCGCTGGTGACCGACAAATCCTCCGAATCAGTCCAGAACAACTGAATGTAAAACTTAGAAGATACACCGGTGAAGGGTGAGCCTTCAAGATTGCTGATTGGCTCATTTCACTGTCAATCAAAAAAGGATTCGGCCTCAGACAGATCATCCAATCATCATGCAGAAGCTGAGCGTCCAGGCCAGCCCACTGCCTCATAGACCCCCAGAGACGCTGAGCGTCCGATGGGCGGGACAAAGCCCAGCGTTTATCCAATGACCGTCCAGTTTCCACAGTGGAACAACCCACTCTATATTTAAGCGCTGAAGTCTGAAGACGCTCAGCGTCCGACTGTGTTGAAGCGCTGGGACGCTGCGGGGATGACTGAGAAGGAAGTCGCGCCAGTTACCTGTGATAAGTAGCTGATTCTAAACAAAAGATGAAGGTATTCTAGCGCATATTTAGTCAATGAAATGTACACACAGCAGTACATATCACCACTTTTTTGGGGGACATTTTAGGGGAAGCTGAGCTTCCCTTGCAGTCTTAGAGCAATCGCCACTGATCACAACAGCAAGCCAGCGACACATTCACTGACAATATCAAGCAGAGTGACTAACGTTAGCATTAGTTAGCACCTCCTGCCTCCAGTTCTCTTAACAGGGCAAATGACGGCAAATCAGTGAGGAATAAAGTTCCACACAGCTCCAGTCATTGTGCAAGTGTCACCTGACACAGTCTAAATGCAGTGTTATCTTCATTTTATGTCACAGAATACTTCTGAAGTGCTTTAAGTTAAAAGTTGTGATTGTTGTGTAATGACCGGATGTTAGGAACAAAGACTGGGTGGCTATAGTATGCATGAGTTGACTGACTTTGGTCTGCTTAAAAAAGTACAGTGTGAAAGAAAACCAAACCAAGCAAAAGTTACAGAATAAACACAAACATGGGAAAATAACCGACTACTGATATTAAAGTTACCACTTGCAGAAGCCACGCAAGTTGTCTTGTGCCACATTATACAGATAACTTTGGGGTGGCAGTCAGCATTAGTCTGGTAGTACATACCATCAGTTGGAAGGTTGAGGGTTCGAGTACAGCTCCAGATGTCACATGTCAACATGTCCTTGGGAAAGACACACACTGCTGTGTCAGTGGCATATACATGGGTTTGAAATGGTGTGAATGTGTTAACTAATACTGATAAATGAATTACATGGAAATTCTGAACGATCAGTGAGTTAGTCAATAAAATAACACATTTAAAGGAGCAGTGGTATCCTTAATCTCCTTTTATATAACAGTAGGAAGATGGCTATGGTGTTGTACGGTTTGGTCCAGTTCTGTAAGCAACTATTGATGTTTTCAGCATACTGTTATGCTTCATTGTTTGGTACACATCTGTTGGGGTTTCAGTCAGAGGTTGAAGCTGGACAAGCTAAGTCTACCAATCAGGGTTAGCTGTAACTTTGGAAGGTTAAAAAAACAAGCAAGGCCAGAGTTTAACAAACAGTACCAATTTTATCGTCCAACAGGTTAAACCAGACCACTGTAGCTAAAAGCAACGCCCCTAAAGAACAAAAAAGCAAGGGATTAATCCACTTCAGATTTAATGAGTTGATTTTGGACGTTAAATGCTGTGCTGACACCCTCTGTCTTTTACTGGAATATTAGCTTTGCCAGATCCGCTTTGCAAGAGATTCAGATTGAAACCTGAACACTCTCTCTTTGTCTTTTCACATTTCCCTCACCTCAGTCTCACTTTGGTTACCTTTCTTCCTTTTAGCCGTTAATTGATGTGTTATTTACCTTGAACCTGCAAATGAGCTGGAAAAGGTGGCATTTCATGCTGTCATCGCCTCATTTCACCTCATGCGTTTTACAATACTGATAAGACCTGCTTCAGTCTTTCTAAGCACTTTCCTTTTTAAGAGCCATGTGCCAGGTAAGGATAAGAGTGCTTTATTTGGACTTTTACTGGATTTTAAAACCCTAATGGCTTGAGTTCACATCAGGGTGGATAAATGGTCTCCTATCTTCTGTGTGGACTCAGGTGTAGACATAACAAGACTGATGGACATGGATTAAAAGGATTAGGGCACGTACGTGCACACACACACGTAATCAGACACAAAATGAACACAGTCCAGTTAAATTATTGAATGTCAGCTGGCTGGTACATAAACAGGATTACTCCTTCCATCATGTAGAGTGTTTTTTATTATTGCATGTATAAGGTAGGGTGTAGGCGCCCTGCAACAAAATTATCAGCATCTACATGAGAGATAGTCGATGTGTTGTCCCCTCTGGCTCATTAGCTGGTTACAACTTCAGAGGTTTTCTGTTCATGCTGTTGGAAAAAAGTGTAAAGAGAGGCTTTGTTGATTCAGCAATTAATAGCACAACACTGAAGAAGAGTGTGTGAAGACAGCATGAGGTGGAATAAAGGTTCAGGGAAACTTTCCCCTTCTGAATCTCATCAGATTGGCCAAAAGTTGTGCTCCAACTCACAAGTGAACTTTGGCTGACTTCTCTGACCTATAGCAGCAAAGCCATATCATCCATGGATAGGTCAGCTCTGACAGACCCTGTCTTTGTGCTTTGCGAAACCTACCTCAGAGGAGAACAATGCTTGTGAGATTTCATTAATAGACTCCTCATGATAGTCATGTTTGAAAATTGCCTATTTTTTGTCAAGGCTAGCTGGTACTTTGCACTGCATTTTTGGAGCTTCCCGGAGAGTCACAAGTGATTAGGTGGATTTTAACAACAGCAGACTGCCAAGTTGTGTTTTTGCTGCTCAAACCTAATCAACATTTCATTAAGTCTACAGACTCTGCAGTCTTTTGGCATTTAAAACAGCATCCTCTCAAACATTTGTGTTTTTTGTGTGCTTACACCTCAGTCACTTTGTAGAAAGAATGGTATGTGCATCTGACATGTTTTCATCATGCTGTCACACCACACGCTTAGCATGCACCCTGCAGCATTTCAAGAGACCTCTGTGGCTCTGTGAGCATGTGGTCTTTTATTACACCTGTTTGGTACTTTGTATGCAATAACAGATGTTTCTATCTCTCTTTCTGCAAAACAAATCTACCTGTGTGCACAAAAAGTCAGGGATGCAGTATGCATTTTATTTTTGTGTCATTCCCTTCAAAAGCATAATCATCTGTCAGGATCTTGTTATTTAAACCATCTGAAAGACTGTGTGATGCCTACGCCTCCTCCTGTCTCTGTATTCCACTCTCTCGACTTTAACTAGGGGTGGGCGATATAGCAAAAATATATAATGATTTTTTAAAAACAAAATCACGATCACGATTTTATCATGATTCTTTTTTACTTTGATTTTTCTAGACTAATTTGCATGTTTGACCATTTTATCCCATGTTTAAAGCATGTTATAAAACATCTAAAATCCTAAACGAAAAAAAAAAAGACAATTAAAGCCAAAGAAACTTTCTGAACAGGTTCTTATTTAAATAGTGCAGTTTTAATAAAATGTGCCATAAATGTAAACATAAAAGGTAATGAACATCAATATCAACATTATCTCTTAAAGTGCAACAATTTAAAACAAATGTTATCTAACTGCAATGTCTATAATCTGAGTGAATAATACAGCTGCTTTAGAAAAGATTTCTGTTCAGACTTCTTCAAGCTTTTGTCTCCTTTTTTCTTTCCGCCATGGCTTCACGCAACATAACCAAACAGGAGATCCCACCATGCACTGTGCTTAATGTGCTACAATTGGTTAGTCGGGTGCGCGTCAAAGTTTCTGCGCCCACACAGACGATCTGACGATCTTTCTGCTTTATGAGATCATCCCTACGTTATAATCCTTAACAATTTAATATCGTCATATCGCACACCCCTAACTTTAACCCATTCAACTTTTGTTTAAAGTTTTGGTCACATTGAGGTTGAAAATCCTAAATCTTGAAACCTTTTAATGAAGAAAGTGTCTCTGTCAAAGGAGAGATGCATCTCAACCCCAACTTTGCATTTATAAGTTCATGTTATCATGAATTGTTGTGTGTTTTGTTCTTGTTTAACTTATTTCTTCAGGTTTAGTGTCTGAAACAGGCTCTTTGATGGAAGCAGCTGGAATTTGTTGGATGGGGGAGGGAGGCCCATTTGAAAAAGCAAAGCTCTGGCAACCAGGACAGTGTGCAGATGATGAAGGAGGGAGGGTGGGAAAGGGGAAGGGAGGGCCGAAGAGCTGGAGGCACAACAGCGTAGGAATGCAGTGAATGATGAGGTAACACTGGCATCAAATGGAAAGTAATCAAAGTAATGGTGTGAATAAATTATGAGCATTTGCATTCTGGCTTGGCTTGTGTTCGACTTTTGCAGTTGCTTCATTGCAGTGTCTTATGTAGGAAGTGTGTTGAAATGCGTGCACATTGTGTACATGCTACATCTCCTAATGCAGAGATGTTAAAAAGCACTCAGTTAGTCTACAGAGTGATCTTATGACAGTGCCCTGGTGCGTTAACAGAGCAGTTCTCCCCTCTGCCTCGTGTATGTTTACGTTCTCACCCTGCGTGTGATTTATTCTGCTGCCACTGGAGGAGGGCCATGGGAACAGAAATCGATGATACCTCGAGCTGCTTATTTATGGTTGCACCAAACCCAGAGGCTGGAGGCTGGATGAAAGACAGGCCCCCAAACAAGAGGTGGCGGGAGAGGGCATTCATTTGTGATGAGGAGTGATGGGTGCTGATAGAGAGGCGATAGGGGCCGAGTCAGGGCCTCAGGGTGAGGCTGTGGATAAAGGGTGCCAAACATATGTGGACAGATGTAAAAGTTGTACAGGCATGATGACTGATTTTTGTTGCACACAACACCCTCTTGTAACAAGCTGTTTTCTCACTGACATGCCACTCAGTGGTTTACAGGTTTCTGAGGCTGTGTTGATTATTCTCCGCTGCAGATTGTGAATTGCCTTTATCCTCTGTCAGCAAGTGACATTATCTCTGTTGCGCCTCACAGAGCTCTCTGCTTCTGTTTTGTTGGCATCTAGTTGTTTCAGATGGCCTAAGTCTAGACGATATTGACTGAAAATCATATCTTGTAAAAATATTTGCCAGTATAACCAGACTTCATTTCTACCTGAGACATTGGCTAAAGATGTCACAAATACAGCATATTTCACTGTTAGTCTCTGTAACAAACGGTATTCTTAGTAGCAGATAGCCTTTGGAGTAAAAATCTGATCCATTTATCCATCTAATTATCCATTTAGTTATTATACAGCAGTCCATCCATTGTCTGCCCAATCATTCATCCTTCCAGCTAATCATCCAGCTTGTAATCCAACTGTTCTTCCATCTATTCATCCAGCCATTTTACTCATCTGTTCTTTCATCCAGCCATCCATCCTTTTATCGTCTGTTTACTGATTTGAGATTGACATGTAATTTTTAAAAATGGGAAAGTACATATAAATAACTATTGACATGTAAATGCATGGGATCATAGCCAAGTGGCTAATTTCCATCCCATCCCATTAGCAGGTTGGTGTCAACACATAATGATCTGTTTAATCATCTTGTTCATTTAACTACCCCACCCATTCATTATTTTATTTAACTCTGGTTTTGTTTGTTAATGCTGGAGCTTTGGCTTCGGGCTAAAAACAGTAGAATATAAAAGCCACACTGCTGGCTCATTGCACAATACAAGAAACGATCACAGACAAAACAGACAAAAGGTAAAATTCTGGTCAATTGTGTTAGAGATACTGTAACTTTAGGTCTAGTGGAGGGCTTTCTTCCTTTGCTGATCTCAGGAAGCATTTGGCAAAGTTGTATTTTTTAATGTATTTTTACTGGCATTTTGTGCCTTTATTGATAGGAGAGAGAGACAGTGGATAGGCTTGTGAAAGGGGTAGAGAGAGTAGGGGAAGACACTCTGCAAACTGGTCACAGGGGGGATTCGAACCTGGACCGGCAGAAGCAAGTACATGGGGTGCCTGGTTGCTAACCACTCCACCAAACCAGCACCCCGCAAAGTTGTATTTTAACATAGAAAATAAAAAACTCCTCTTCATTTCAGGTTAACTTAAAAAATACATTGTAACCTGTATTACTGACACTTGTACCAAGTAAAATATTCATGTTTTGTCTTTGTTTTCTGTAATGCCTTGCATTACTACGTTAAAGTAAGAAGGAATGCATTACAGTAATCACATTACTTTTGTAATGCATTACTACCAACACTGGATTTGGATCACTGTCTTATATTCCTCTCCAGAACATGCAACACATTTTGATTATAGGCAGCCTTTTTAAACTCTGTTTGCTTGACCGTTACCCATCAGCAAATGGACCAACAATAAATCTGTTCTTCTCCATAGAAATGGTTTGAGTTTGATTTCTGGAGGTTGTGTGATCAGCTCAGAATTTCATTCATCTAAAAAAATAAATATATGCACAGAGTAACCCATCCAGGTTGCTACATTCAGTGACACCAGGCTAAATGATGGTGCTCTAATTTGGGATCATTAACTTCAGTTTAATTTGGGCTCTTCAAACATTGTGAGAAAATGCTGCTTGGATTGATTCAAACAGTTCAAGTTTGACTTTAATGGAGATTATATTTATCAGTCATTCTGCGTTGACAGATCTAAACCTGTATCAATACATTTGATCAGTCTACTTTTGTTTGTCCTGTTTCTCATCCTCATGTCTTTTTTTTGACTCTGTCTTTCTTCAGATTTGGTTAAACCACATTTCACCGAGTGTGTGTCCAGGGAGCAGGAGACGTTCAGGTGTTGGTGGAATCCAGGTGACTTTCACAACCTGTCCTCACCTGGAGCGATCAGAGTCTTCTACCTGAAGAAACAGTGAGTGTCGCACCTACTTATCAAGCAGTTCATGTTATCGATCACCCAAAGAATTAAAAAAAAAATAATAATAATAGTAACAACCTGCAGGTGATGATTATTTCTTACTTCTCATCTTTTACCTCTCATTGTTCTTCTCCTGCAGCTATCCTCCCTATGAATGGAAAGAATGTCCCGAGTATATTCATGCAAACAGAGAGTGCTTCTTCGACATGAATCACACATCTGTCTGGACTCCCTACTGCTTGCAGCTCCGCACCTCAAACAACGTTACCTTTTTCAATGAGTATGACTGTTTCACTGTGGAAAACATCGGTGAGTGACAAACACTTCTAGAAATATCTAGATTCATTGATGTGGGAAAACATGTTTTAGGTAAAAACTTCATAAAACATGGAGATGGTCTCAGGTACATCTTGCATTGATTTTGGAAATGTAGCTTTAGAGCAGAGATTAGGACACGAGTCATACCCAGGGGTGACATATGCCACCCCCTTACATTGGGAATAAACCTCTGCATTTGGTGCATTAGCAGCCAAACTGTTATTAGACTAACTTGGCACCTGCAGCAGGCACAGATGGGCAGGCTTGAGACTTTTCCGGTAAGCTTGCCCAAAACAATAAAGTTTGACCTTGAATGTTTTGAGGAAGCATGTTCTACAATGTTACAGATGGTTAAATACGCTCTCACACTCCCTTCAACTGCGTTCTCTCTCTTTTGCTGCACTTATAAAGCTAAACTGGACACTGGTTAAAGTAAGGGGAATGATGGAGTGTTTTCAAAGCAAGGGTCCCTCAGATTGCGAGTTTGGGTGCACATTTATGCCTCTCCTCTCAGGGAAATAGTCTGGTATTTTGGCCTGACTGTAGTGCATCGCTACTTGCAGCAGGCGTTTCCACAACCCTGAGTGCCGACTTGCAGGCACAAATACAGCAGAGCAGTTATGGAGAGAGACTGGCAATCAAAAACGATTTTTACTTAAAACCAATCATACTGCCATTCACACGTTTTGAGGTGTGGACATTGTGCCTAATGGTTTCAACATTTATTAAGAATGGTTGGTCCTTAGTCATTACTGGTGCGGTTGTGTGTACTGACAAGGGGCCAAATTTGAATTATTAAAGGTCTGAGCCTCTGTTAGGTCCCCTATTTCCCTTTATCAGCATTGGATGGGAGGTATTAACAGTATGGTGGCCACAATCATTTGGCTACATATTTCCTGTTCATAAATGATTAATCAGCATTTCTGAGACTATGTTGATTCTCAAAAGTCTAGAGGCACTACCAAAATACAGATGCTACACTTTTTTTCTATCCTGTAGTTCAAATATGATCATGTAGTTTGAAACAAACAATGATAACTGGAAAAATATTGATCTTAAGGTAGAGGGATTCACAACAAATGAGTGGGACCACATCCAAGCTCTAGTCTATGGCTTATCACAACATTTCCAGGAATTGTTGTTTGCTGTTGCATATCAGCTTAGTGTCACATATTTGTCAATATCCCAGTAAATATATGATACAGAGTGTTTACTCAGTCAATGTTGTGATGTCTGACAGTCTTTATCTCATCAGTCCAGCAGGAAATGTAGATGGATACTGAAAAACTGCATGTCACATGTTTTCATGTAATGTAAAAACTTTTGTGTATTAACGTTGCTTAAACATACTCATTGATTTTTGGCATGTCTTGTCAGATAATACAGGGCTGTTAATTTTTAACAACTGAACCCACAGTCTGGTGCATCAGAGTGTCTGCTTATTAATGCAGCTCTGTGAGCAGTACAACATTAGATCAATTCTTCTGTCAGCATGCTTGTATTTGATTTTGACGAAAACTGCCACCTTTCACAGCACGACTCTATTTAAGTTGTTGTATGCTGGTTTATTTTGTCTCTGTATGGAATATTTTGCACAAGTGAACAGTAATCATTTTTTATGTCCCTGAAAAAATCTGCATGTCCTTGGAAGCTGAAATATATCTACATTATCATGTATGCTAGAGGAGAAAATTACTGGAAAATTGTTCCATCAGTCAGCTGATTTTATGAGATGTTTTTCTCATGGCAGTTTTCTGCCCAGAGCGAGGGTAGAAACATGAACAAAGATACACGTGTAGAAAAAGAAACATAACAAAATGAAGAGAGCGTTTGAATTCTCTCATGGTTTATACGTGATGTCAAACTGTTATCATTGCATTTTATGCCACTAGTTCAGTCCAGATCAACCCACTTTATCTGTGTGGAACATTTTAAAAACAAATACATTTACCAAAGGGCTGCAAAGTTACTGAAAAGCAGCAAGAGAAAAGAAATGAAAGAGATAAAACCAATGTAAATCTTTAAAGTTCTAAAAAACAAAAGAAAACTATGGATGAACAATTTAAAATTAAAGAAGCACAATTGTGCATTTTTACATCACACATTTATACTTTATCAACACTTCAGCTTCTTCTAAGATGGCTTCTGTGACAGATGTAAATTATTCTTCACCATTTCAGTCAGAATATTAGGCAGCTCCCCTCCCTAATGAAGTGCATAAATGTATCCCAGAAATGGGAAAATAGTTCTTGTTTAAGATTATCTGCTGAGGTTAAAAAACACATTTTGATAAACCACTACTTGATAATTGGTCTACATCTATTTGCTTTAAAGAGGGATGATGTATGCAAAGATTGTTTAATTTCCTTTCAAACTTTGGCCTTATAGATAAATGCCTTAAATTTAAAAAATGCTTCCATTATGTTGTGAACGTATAAGAACTTTTGCATTCCCTTCTCTACCTGCAACAGAAAATCTTTAATATTCCAAATACAATGACAGAAAGTTTAGTTTTTTCTGACCCTTGTACAGCTGTGGTTGATGTCCCTTGAGTCATAGCTTTGACTTTCAATGTTCTAAGTCTAAATATACATGACAATCATAATCTAATGTATCCTTCAACTAACATGGTGGCTTCTTTTTGTTTGCACATAGTCAGATACTGTATGTACAGTTGGTTCTTGGACTTTGTTACAATCCACACTGAAAGTAACCAAATACCAAATAACCCAATGTATTAATCTACCATCAAACCTGCTATCAGCTTGATTAACCTGGCAAGTCCAGTTCATCTTATTTCAAGGTTTTTAAAGCAAATCTTCCAATATTTGCCACAGAGCAAAAACATGATTGTTATGTTAACTGCAGACTTGTCTGTCTCTCTATTTGGCCCTGCAACTGTCAGGAAGCCAGTTCAAGGTGTACCCCGCCTCTCATCCAATGTCAGCTGGGACAGGCTTCAGTGACCCTGAAAGGGACAAGCGGTGTAGCTGACAGATGGATGGATATTTTTTTTTACAGGAAATTGGACAGACATTTCTGCTAAGACCTGAGTGTGGCACAAAACTATTCTTCATCTGTCAAGAAAAATGCAGACTGTGTATCTGAAGTCATTCAATCATGTGGCCGTTTTGTGTTGTCATTCTTCTCTGACTGAACTTCTGCCCTGTCCCTTGCAGTGCGCCCTGACCCTCCAGTGTCTCTGAACTGGTCTCTGTTGGAGATCAGTCGCTCCGGACTCAGCTATGATGTCATGGTGAACTGGGAGCCCCCGCCTTCTGCCAACGTGGGTGATGGCTGGATGCGTCTAGAGTACGAGATCCAGTACAGAGAGAACAATGGCACAAACTGGGAAGTTGTGAGTCCTATCTCTTTACACTTCCTTGGAAATCTTCTCCAACTTGTATGCTCACTCGCACATACACGGTTACATGCCCCGACAAGTGTAAACACACACCACAAAACTTCAGTCTCAGTGCACATGCTTAAGCTCACACTAATGCAAACATCCATCCACCCCCTCTCTTTAAAGTATAGAGTGGGTGGGTCACACAGCCTCCGTGTCATGTTTCCTTCCCCTCCTCCCATGAACACTGCATTTAAAAGGCAGTGGAAGCCTAAGCAAAGCCCTCTGGGAAAACTCAGCCTCTGTGAAGGAAGTGAAGGGAGGGATCTGTAGGTCAGGGGCCATGGGACCTTGAACAGACACGTATTCATTACCACCAGGCCAGCCAGCTCAACAAATGCAGCCTTGGATACTGTTTAGGAGTCATCCATTATAACAGAATGTCCCACATTGTGTGCTCCAAAAATACATTAACCTTAACCCGAACCTTAACCCCGAGGTAAGATTAGTGTTGCTGGTACCAAAAATAAACATGAACCACATCAAACCTTGCTTACATTAGATATCAGGTGTTTCAAAAATGACTTCCATACCAATGCAGCAAGACTGTTTATTAGACCTCCTTCAAGCAACAGCCAGGAAAAAAAGTATGAATTCTTTGGGTTTTCTGACCATCAGATCAGACCACATGTGAGAATGATACCACAGAAATGCTTTGAGGGGTTCTCCTTAAACCGCTCCTCATGTCCACTTTAGCTCAGCAATCAGGTGGATCATGAGTCAGAGGCCAAGGTCATTTGATCCTATGGTAAACTCTGATTACAACCCTGATATCTCCAGAACACTTTGCAGGATGATCTACAAACCTCACCTAAACACTGACCTAAGCCATAGGTTTTTGACATTGTGTTTTAATAATAATAATAGTAATGATAACAATAATAATAGTAGAAAGCACTCTAAGAGCACAAACCTCTGCCATGGTAGTTTGCATATTACTGTAACACCTATAACCAATAGCTTCATGATAAAGTTAAAATCATATGATTCCTTGACCCTAACAACCCACACCTAGCACTTGAAATCATGTTACCATTTTTATTAGTTCAACAGTTATCTAGCAAAAATTATTGTTCGCTGATGGTAGTTATCTGGATCAGTACCAAAATCAAATTATTTTTTAAGTTGGGCGATTACCAACATCTCCTGAAAATTTCAGCAAAATACATCCTGTAGTTTTTACACAATTTCACGAAGAAACAAACAAACATACAGTGGCAAGAAACATAACCTTCTTGGCAGAGGTTAATAATAATATCAGGGTTGTGTGTGTGAAAAGGGTTTTGGTAGTTCAAAAGTCAAAGTAGAAACTGACAATAATGCTGGTTGCCGTAATTCTATCAATTCTTCTGGGTTTTACACATTTTACAAAATTGGGGAGAATAACATACTGAACACTAGAAAAGCACTCTTATACAGTTCTGGATCACCACATGCTCCGATATTACATTTGAGTCTCCGATCATGTCTGCCTCCACTGGCACTGCAAAGGAGGCTGGGTAATGTAGCGACATAGGCTTGAAAAATGTTGACATCAGTTTGCAAATAAACTACAATTCCCATAATGATGAAAAGGAGTGGAATTCTCTTAGCAGCCTTGGAGAAATTAATGGACTTTGCCCTTATAAGTGCTATTTTTTTTGTCAATCTGGATCACATCCAGATGATATTGACCGTGATGATAGAGTTACATTTTATATATTATCATGTACATTTTTAAGCAAATCCATCGAGTGATGTCAGAGATATGATTTCTTTAAAATACGGCCCCGTGTTAAGCTAAGTGATTTTACGCAAATTTAGGGATTTCTTTTTTTTTTTTTGCATTCAGACAACTATGTGAATCACCACCAAAATGTAATGGCGTCTTCTTGGACCAAACCACACCTCTGGTAAAAATTCATGTAAATCCATCTTGTTGTTTTTGGGTTATCTTGCTAACAGACAAACACACAAACAGACCCAGGCAAAAACATAACCTGAAAATGCAGCTGAGCAGTTTTGTCATGCAAGATGAATGAACCAGTCATTTACTGTACGGGTAACAGTCTAAATACACCATCAACACTACCATTAAAACCATCCCTAGCCCTTTATCATTACACTGTGCTTTCATTCTAGCAGCGATATTCCAGGACCATGTAACCAGTAAGTTCTCTTTTTGCTGTAACTTAACCTTTTCATCTTTGTGTTTCTGTGCATCAGATGGATTTGGAGTCGCACACCCAGCAAACAATCTACGGACTACAGATAGGAGCAGAGTACGAGGTACACATCCGCTCCAGGATGAAGGCCTTCACCAAGTTTGGAGATTTCAGTGAATCCATCTTTATTCACGTGAATAAGGTAACCGAAAAAGGTAAGACTACTGAAGGTGCATCATCGATCACGACTGGCCCGTTGTTGGGCTCACGTTTGACAGACTGGGGCCACCATCTTGAATAACTGGGAGGAGTGTGGTCATGATGACATAAGGTGAAATCTTTGTTTCATGTGTTTGTGTTTCAGAGTCTACCTTCCCGTTCATATTGGTGTTGATTTTTGGGATTGTGGGGATCCTCATTCTCATCATGCTTATTGTGGTCTCTCAACAACACAGGTAAGGATGGACAATCAAGAGTAAGATAATCCAAAGTGTTTCTATCCACTGCTTAAATATTAACCACAGCCAAGGCCACATGTAGGGCTGAATTTTTCACATTGTATCTGCCTGAACATAAGCCACAGTGGCAGACATCAGATATATGTCTGTGCAGAAATAATCGCACAGAAGAAGGCTAAGCATACAGCACTATCAGGGTTAGTCTGTATATTAAAACTAAATGTTTTTTGAACATGTGTGGTTGTGAACTTATCCTACCAGTCATCAAAATAAAAATATGAAACTATTTAAGACAAAATATTACCTTTATGAAATCTACATTGTATTCCTATCTCTTATTTTTTACTTTTATCCCTTTACTTTAATATTAGGGCAGTAAATATGTTGAAATTTGAGATGTAATGGGGCAGTAAATTTGTTGAAATTTCAGAAGACAGATTGGAGAATGACATGTGGTAAAGGAAGTTGAATTTCAATCAATCAATCTTTATTTTAATAGCACTAATTCATAACAAGTGTTATCTCAAGACACTTTACAATAGAGCAAGCTGAAGACAACCTTTTTATGGATACACATATATGAATAGATACATATATTCATATAATTCATAAAAAATATACATGTATATACAAATACATACATCGAACACCCAATATTGATCCATAGAAAAAAACCTCTGTTTGGCAGTAGGAAACCTTGAGTGTGGATCCCACATGAACGCAGGCCTTAAAGGCTAAAGCTTCTATTTTGAGCCATGCATAAACCCACAACAAGGCTACTAGCATCCCTCATGCGTTAACTTTATCGAATGGCATCTGAGAAGGGCCCAGCCATGTATGCTGGCCTAAACTCCAAGGTTATAAAGGTGTTTGAGTTTTGATTAGATATTATTTTTATGTCTTTCGGTTTTCTATTTTAGTTCAGCTTCCACCAGTCTTTTAATGCCAAGTAGCTGAGTTGATGTTTTTTATTTGTGAAAGTGCTTGATTTGAGTTCAGTTTGTTGTGATTAAAGTGTGTTTCTTTCATATTTTGGTGTCATAAATGTACCAATTAAGATATTGAAGCATAGAAAGGAGTAACAGTTCTAACCTCTGCAGTCATTAAACTTGTTTGAAATTAACATGTACATGCCTGAGAAAAGTTGAAAAGAAAGACCTTGTGTAACCCTGTTTGCTTGTGTCACAGATGAAAACGAGGACTATTTTGATCAAGCTTTCATTTTGATTTAGAGAAATTGAGTAATTTCAACATTTACATTTAAAACTTAAAGGATAACTTCGGTATTTTTCAACCTGGGTCCTATTGCCCCAAGTGTATGTGTGTATACGATTGACGGGTACAACTCGTTTTAAAATTGGCTCAGCAAGGCAGGATCCGCTCCAGGATGATAGGGGGCAACTGCATCCCGTATAAGTTTGAGCATTAAAAGTGTTTATTTCGAAAAAGGTAAGACGATCGCCGGTGCTACCTCTCTAATTAGCATTGACTGGCCCGTTGTTGGGCTTCACGCCCTCTGACCTGTGTGACGCCATCTGTGGGCTTGTTGAAGAAAACAGAGGAGCCATGCAGTGGTCATGATGACATAAGGTGGAGCTGCTTTCATCCCGGAGGACAGTTGGAAGTTTTACTGCAGCGGTATCATGGCTGAATATTTACCAGATTTCGATTGTGGGGATCCTCATTCTCATCATGCTTATTGTGGTCTCTCAACAACACAGGACGAGGAGCTGCTACAAACTCAAGAGCTAACGAGGATAGCAACAGAGGGCCAAGGCCACATGTAGGGCTGAATTTTGCACATTGCTCTGACACACACATTTACTGTTGCCCTAAATCCTCTTCACTTTTTCTCTCGCCCAGCCAGTACAGACTTGTGGCCTACCGTGTTACAATGCTAATTCGAGAGCTAGCACTGGCATCATAAAAAATAAACATTTACACAACACATACAATACTTATACGTATTGTATGCATAAAGACATATTAGTTATACTTACTTTATGGATAGTTGACCATTTGGTCCCTGTGGTTTCAATCTTCCAATTTATTTTGGGTACATGAAAAAGGTGTCCATCACTGCCCTGTTGATGGATACACATATATGAATAGTTACATACTTTCTGTATCATCCCACGACACATAAAAATATTGGGCAACAGGTCCCACTACAACACAGACATTCTTCCTCTGTGGGCATAGAGTCACAGCAACCACAGGAGCACCACCAGTCCGTTAGCTTGAGTTTGTAGCATGCATAAACCTCGTCTAGATACCCTCTGCTCAAATAAATGGCATCTGAGAAGGGCCCATTATAATGAAAAGACTCGCTTCACTGCTGGCCCAAATCTGGTTAAATATTCAGCCATGATACCGATGCAGTAAAACTTCCAACTCGGTCTTTTAATGCCAAGTAGCTGCATGGCTCTCTGTTTTCTTCCGCAACAAGCTCACAGATGACGTCACACAGGTCAGAGGAGGTGAAGGAAAACGCAATGCTTACAATGCTAATTAGAGAGCATACAAAGAAGGAGTAACAGTTCTAACCTCTGCAGTCATTAAACTTATTTGAAATTAACATGTACATGCCTGAGAAAAGTTGAAAAGAAAGACCTTGTGTAACCCTGTTTGATACTGAGCCAATTTTAAAACGAGGACTATTTTGATCAAGCTTTCATTTTGATTTAGAGAAATTGAGTAATTTCAACATTTACATTTAAAACTTAAGTGACAAATCAGCCTGACTTTGTGCTACTTCGGACTATTAGGGCTATGATTCAAGGGCTACTTGATAACATCAGAGCTGATTGATTAGACCTCACACGTTTACCTTGTCATCTCAAGAAGAGAGCTGATGGAGCGACTGCTAATAGTTATTAAAGACTGCATCATAATTGTGGTCTTCTAGCTTGTTCCAGACCCACTGACTACAAGTAGATTATAAGTTTTTTTGGCTCTACTTACCTATACTGAAGCTGCTATATAACTTATTTACTCTTGTGTAGCTGAGACTCACATGAAACAGACGGAAGTGTGCCACTCAAACAAGATACAAAGGATGGCAGAGAAACACATATATTTTGGACATAAATGAAGTTTTTGCCAAAACTCCCAAAATGCCAGCCACTGGCTATACTTGGAGATTGACTTTAAAGAAACATATACAGTAGTCCCCCCTCCATCATGGGGGTTTGCTACCAGACCCACTCACAATAAGTGAAAATAAGTTTAAATATACCCGAGGCATGTTTTTGTAACTTTTACAGTACTTTTAAAAGAATTTGAAGGTCTTTAAACACACTTTTTAAACAACAACATTAATGCACAAAACACTAAATATAAGCAGAACACCAGTCACTGTAGAGAGATGAAGAACAAGCAAACATCTCTCCTCCTTGTGAGACGTGAAGCCACGTGATACACAACAGCCAATCAAAAGGAAAAAAACACAGACACTGACTGAATCAGTACAAACAGGCATTATATTGTGACGCGTGAGATTCATACTCATAAACAATGCTGTAGAATGTCACAAAATGGCAAAATTGATGCAATATCAAAATTAATCGGTCTTACAGAAAAAAAAAACTTGAGATACTGGGACTGTTAAAAAACTATTGAAAATGTAAAAAGAAGCATCTTTCTTCAGCATGTCCTTCCTCTCTTCTCCTCTTGTTGCAGATTAATAATGATTGTTTTACCGCCTGTTCCTGCTCCTAGAATTAAAGGCATTGATCCCGAGCTGTTGAAGGTACGTCCACGTTGCTGCTGTTCTTCTGCCTTGTCTGTCAATTTCTTATGTGAACAGGTATAACACTCCTGCCTTCAACATATATTTATAGATGTACATGTCTCCTGTATGCATGCTGTGAGTGCTATTGTATGATAATTGCTGATACAGTATGTAACCAGAAATTGTCCTGCTGTGTAACTGTGATGCAACATGAAATTGTTCATCTCAGAACTTTTGGACAAAATATTAATATAGAAAACTCTCGCCTCATGGTCAGATTACTTTTGCAAGGCTTTTTTTATTTCACTGTAAAAGACTATCAGCAGTTCTTGAACTGAAAATTAGTTTTTATTATTCAGCTCTTTCAAATCGAATACATTTTAGACTCTGAAACGGACCAGAACAACAGCTGCAACTAAAAACGACCAAGGTCACTGGGCCTCACATTAATCAGTTGGACATGATATTAGAGTTCATGGTAGGGCTGTCACTGTCCCACAAATTCAACAAGAATGGTTTTCAAGCATACACACTGATTTCCTATCTTGCTGCGGGTCATAGTTTAGTCCAGTGGTTTTCAAACTTCTTTGCCCAAGGCACAGCCAGGACAAAACCAGAATCCCAAAGTACACCACATTCACATCCATGAAGACTTAGCCTCTATATTTGTATCAATATCTCATCAGTCTGCACATGTTTACTTGAGTCTACTTAAGACAGATACAGACAGACACACAACCGTACTGCTCTGGGAATATTTCAATTCACATATATACATGAAGCTTCTCAGCACTTGTTTCCTTTATGTTTCATTTGAAGACAGCATGGCAACATTTAATATAACTTAATCTGTCTTTACGAGCCAACCTTGTGAGATAAGGATTAAATCTTCAATATGCAGATTTAAACACAACAACAAGTTGACAGTTGAAGGGTGGGCTACCGTGGTTTATCTAATGTTTGATGCAGAATCTTTGCGCACTAGTGATGCCATTAAGTGGCATTAGGACCAATGAGACTCTCACTCTCACTACAAATGTTGAATGAATACACACATACAACCACAAAGAACGAGCACAGAAGAACGCCTCACTTCTCCTGACATTTTAGAAAAAAAAAAAAAAAAAAAGGAAATAGTAGACACCAGAAAAAATAATTTAGGTAAAGATATAACAATATAACTACACATTTTAGGGAGAAGGAAAAAACTGATAATTCTAAAAAAAATTTGTTAATAATTAAAATAATGCTATTTTAAATTAAATTAATAAACAATATATCAATGTACAACAAGTTATTAAACAATTACATGTTGAAATAAATTGCAAGGATCCATTTTGTGTCAAACCAACATTTCTGCAGCAGCTTCTTCATTTGGAGACCCTGAGGTTCATTTATCTGACACACTGATGGTCCTGTTTCCACATCTATTCCAGCTGTTGACTGCAGGCAATGTTAAAGGCATTTTTTTTGGTAGTTTAATATAGAAATTTAAGCATACGAACAGATGGAGTAGATCAAAATATGATTCATCAGATGCTATGTAGTTGTCACGATGACACTTGGATAAAATGTAAGGAAGTTGTCAGATATGATGAGCACACTTTCCCGGCACCTAACGAATTTAAACTTCTTTTTGGACAAACCAGACTTTAGAAACAGTCTTTTATGGTTTGGTTTTCTGTGTTATGTTGCAAACATCAAGAGCTTACAGCTGCCAACACATGGAATATCTTATGAGTGTATTGATTATATAATGTGTTGTGTAACCATTGTTTTCTGGCCACATTTACTTTAACATCTATTCAAAACAGACAACACTGAGGGGCATGTGGCTCAGTCTAAACCGTTTGAACGCCACATCTCCCACTTCCAATCATGGCATGTTCTCATCCGTGTCAACTATTAAATAAATGCACACATAGATAAACAACTTAATGGCGAACATGCTCTCTTTTTTGTGCAAGTGAACATGGACAGGAGCAGCACGGAGGGATAATGAGATGTGAAGATGGTCTTACTTGTGTTGTGTGTTTATTATAGTCTGATGATGTGGGATGCATTTAACAGGCAGCCTGCTTTCTCTTTTCAAAAACAAACCTCACCCCTGGACCCCGGAAAAATAAGTCCTGATTTTAAAAGAGCAGCCATTTCAAGCTGAGACAAAGGTGAAACATGTTTGCAGCTGAATTTCCACATTATACACAAGCTGTTAAAGAATAAGAGGAGGCAGGGCGTCTCTGTGAATGGATGTTTTGTGCACCCATTTCGGTACGCTCATACAAATGCAAACTGTTTACTCACAGAAGGGGAAGCTGGACGAGCTGAATTTCATTATGAGTGATGGAGGGATGGGCGGACTACCGACCTACGCGCCTGACTTCTATCAAGATGAGCCATGGGTGGAGTTCATCGAGGTGGATGCAGAGGATGCAGATGGTGGAGAGAAAGAAGACAACCAAGGTTCAGACACCCAAAGGCTCCTGGGAGTGCACCAGTCTGTCGGCCATCACATGAACACTGGGTGCTCCAATACCATCGGGTAACCTACAGATTTTATGTTAAAGCTCCTTTTTTGAAGTTTGTTGTAACACTGCACCAGTTAAAAAGTATAGCCTGACTCAAGAGCCAGAAAGTCTGTTACCAAATGCTACTACCTATATAATTCATCTATCATGGAAGTGTTACTGAGGCCAGCAAAATGTGGGGGGTTTGTGTGTTTTTCAACTCATAGGGCCACCTATTTCCACCTGATTCAGGTGTCATAATGCAGTTTATACCATATTATACTTCAAACCTTCAATCACTGTCGGTTAATTCTGTTTCAAGTGTTAATGTCGTTTGATGCACTGTTGTTCTTCACCTACTTTACATAAATCAATACTATCAGTCACATCCTGTCACTTCTATATCCACAATCACTTGTTTTTATTATCACGCCACTTTCACAAGTGCACAATACATCACTGTATTTAATTAAACTGGACTTTATCCACCTTTTTATTTCACATTATGTTACTGTATTTCATCTTTATTGAACCCTCATTCTGTTGTATAATAACTGTATTTCTACTTTTATATTTTAGGTATTTAACTTTATCAATTCTTATTTTTTATTTCTACAATGTGATCTTCTGCTATCTGAGAGCAGAAAAAACAGCTCAAAACCAAGTCTTTTGTTAAAAAAAAAAACTTCCACCATGGTTAGTCAATGGTTTTAACTTTGACAATATTTTTACATTTAGTTTTAGTCTTTTGCCTAAAATATATTTTAATTTTGGTCATAATTTAGTCATCTAAGTTGATTATATTTTAGTGTACTTTTAGTTGATGAAATCTACTGTAAATTTAGTCGCCCTAAAAATGAAGTGTAAAGTGTGAGGCATTTTTTTATGTTTCCTTGAATTTCTGAAGTCATGTTTTACACTTGGATCCCGCCACTGAGAAGCTAAAGCACCTGTGATTGGATGTCCCTCTTAACTCATCCAACCTTTCCACACTACAAAAGTAGCTGTGACTGGATATATTCCTAACTTATCCCTACTTTATAAATGACAAAAAATGTCTGATTGGGTTTAGCCTCTGTCATACATTGTATAGTTTATATCTGTTGACAAAAATGTCAGTGAAGTCAGTTTTTGTTTTAGTCCATGCGCTCTTGTTTGGTTTTGTTATAGTCTAGTTTTCGTCAGGGAAGAAAGGTTGATGATGAAAATAATTAGTCGACAAAATGAACACTGTTAGTAACCTTACAGTATCAATCCCCCCTGTTTCTACCTTTCTCTTCCAGCTTCCCTGATGACGACTCAGGCCGGGCCAGCTGCTATGATCCAGATCTTGCCGACCAGGACGCTCTGACGCTGATGACCACCCTGCTGCCAGGCCAAACCGAGGACGGGCAATCCTCCTTTGAGGAAAGAGCCCAAGAGCTGGAGAGACCCCTTGTTCAAACCCAAAGTGGAGCGCCTCAGACTTGGGTCAACACGGACTTCTACGCCCAGGTGAGCAACGTGATGCCCTCTGGAGGCGTGGTCCTGTCTCCCGGCCAGCACCTCCGGATCCAGGAGAGCACGCCAGCTACAGAGGAGGAGAAGGGAAAAGAGCACAAAGGATATGAGGAGGGGAAGAAGCCGAACCAGCTGCAGTTTCAGCTGCTGGTGGTGGATCCTGAAGGGAGTGGGTACACCACAGAGAGCAGCGCCCGGCAGATCAGCACTCCCTCCTGCTCCCCTCCACCAGGCGAGGGGTATCAAACCATACCCCCTCAGTCGGTGGAGACCAAACCAGTGGCCACAGCAGAGGGAAATGAATCTCCTTACATTCTTCCTGACTCTCCACAATGCCCCTTCTTTGCACCTGTTGCAGACTACACAGTGGTGCAGGAGATGGACAGTGAGCACAGTCTGCTCCTAAACCCCCCTCCCCCTCGCCAGTCTCCCCCTCCCTCCCTCAAGGCTCTACCCTCTATGCCCGTCGGGTACATCACCCCAGACCTGTTGGGGAACCTCACACCATGAAATGACAACTCTCAGAGGCCTTTTAAGGTGTCATTTTGTTTGACCAGGAGGTTTCCTGTATTTACAAAGGCCAGATTCCTGTTGAAACCAAAAAAATAAACTCGCAGCACAGATTTTGGACAGAGTGTACAGCTTTGGTTTCAGAGGGTTCTGAAAAAAAAGGAATGATGAGCTGTATTTTGACTGTATTACTTCTGCAGAGTCAATTAAGTTGATGCAGGGGCTGAAGAAACGAACGTCATAAGCCAAATACGCAGTTTGCTTTTTGTTGACATTCATGCACACAAATAGAAGCTTGCGGCGGTGGTCGTAATGAGTTTAAAAAAACATCACCCTCTGCAGAACTGTATTGGTTTGCATTTTTTCTCAAGCTAATCATAAAAGATTGATACAGAAGCCCTAAGCAGACGTGAATTCATACATTTTAATTACATCATTTTCTGTTAAAGAGGAAAGTTCAGTTGTTTTCTTGAGATTTCAACTTACACTCTGGTTATCCCATTATACAGAACTGTCTGTTAACATTTACATTATTAAGATATCTTATCTGGAGATAAACAAATACTTGTTTACCCAGATACAAAGATAATTATCTCACAATTCACAAAAACTAAACAATGCCATGGTGCAGTAATGAGTTCCAAAACCTTTAACTGAATTAGCATTTTAGCATGTTCAGTTCTTATATCCAAAAATCAGCACTCTTTTTTTTTAGTAGGATTTATGCTTAATGCCTCAAATATGTGACATCTGTGGGTGACCCATCTGTAGTTTTTCATCTTTTCTTGTTAAACCAGAAAATATGCCTGCCACTGCCTCACTTTAGAGTTACCCCACCAAGTTGCTAATGAGGACTTCAAACATCATCATTTCTTGTGGTCTTTAAAACAGGATGTTCAACCTTCTCTTGACACAGCCATGAGCACTGACGTCATCAGATCACTAGAGCAGAAGAGTCGTTAATAGATTAAGAAAAATGTGAAGTAAAGGTTCAAAGTCAGTCCGCCATGTTGTAGTTCCATGAGAACCTGAAATTAGCTTTGCACTTTTATATAAAAAGATTACTTGCACAAAATATTGAAGTTGTATAAGACTTTTTTCATCCATAGAGCTTATTTTCAGCGAAACCAAAAACATTCCACTGAAAACACCTACAGGCTTTCGTTGAGGGGATCGATGTGTTGCTAGCATCCTGGTTGGCCTTATTTACTTCATTTTCTGGACTATAAGTCACACCTTTCTTCTTAGTTTGGCTGGTCCTGTAATTTAAAGTCAGATGTGACTCATATATCAAAATATACATAACATGTTTTAAACATTAATTCATACTGGCTGACATGAAAAAGGAGTTAGCATTACCGTCTACAGCACAGAGAGGGCTCCAAGCCAGGCTTGACGTAAACAAAATGCCCCCAAAATGAAAACTCTATTCTGTAGATAACAAACTACAGCCAGTAAGTACGCGGCGGAAACTCAGTTTAGAGTGAATGGGAGAGACTTGTAAACCGTGTAGTTACATCTCCACGCCCTGGTAACTGCCAAAGAGATGAATATAAATGAGGCAGGTGGGCTTTCTTGGTGTTACCGCCTCATGCAATCCAACCACCTCTCTATCAGAGCACTAAATAAATGCCACTTATAGTCCTGTGCAACTTTTTTTCTTCATGACACATTTTTTTACCTATGCAACAACAAGCAGGAGTGACTTATAGTCCAGAAAATTTGGTATGTGATCCCTGCACAGTTCTACTGTATTGGCTTGTTATTGTGACAAACTAGACCTTTACTAACTCAACAGGCCTATTGGTTCTGGTTCAATTTCATGTTTGAAGTAAAAGAGGCAAATAAAATAAATATCAAAGTGATTAACACGCTGTAGTACCAGTAGGCTAGGCTGTTAGCAATATCATCAAAGACGCATGAAAATAGGACAACTGTACCGTTGTCCTACATAATAGGATATTATATGTTTCAAGAAATACTGTGAGAAAAATTGAATGTTAAGCTTTACCTTTTACAAAGTTGTCCCAGTATACATGAACACTGTCAACTGCCCCCAGACTGAAGACAAAAGTTTAATTTGTACTCATTGAAGTCTAGACAATCCTTACAGGTGTGATGTTTGAACAAGGCTTTGTGTGTTTTTCGGGAAACTTTGCACAAATGTCTGCTTTGGATAAAAAATAGATTTGTTAGGTCAAAGGTTTAAAAAGCAAAGTTTGGTCAAGTGTTCATCCCATAACTCTAGGATGAAGCTACGATGCTGTGGAGGCCACAGGTCAAATTAGACCCAGGTGGTAGTTTTAAATACCTTTATTTCAAATTCTCATATTCGGTTTGAATATTGTATCTACAGAAGAGCAGAAATTATATTCTGGCAAAAAGAAAATAAAACCAACTTTAATTAACTCAAACTTTACCTCTAGACTCTTGCATTTTCTTCATGTCAAAAATACACCTGGAGCTGGTAGGAAAAAATATGGGTAAAGTTGGAGTAAACTTCATGTCTGCTTGCATTTACTTGCAGCTAGTCCTAAAAGAATACGTGAATAGGGATAAAGAAAAGCTAAAATCTCAAGAACACAACCAGAAATGCCTTCTTACACAATAGAAACCCAAACTGCATAAGTAGTAAGGATCCATGTCTGCATATGAATTCTGTAGATTTGAGCAATGATGTGTTTACGTTTCAGTCCTGCTGGAAAATGTCAGTGTGTGATTGATGGGGAAATCACAAGCACATTCTCGTCACCCAGCCAACACAAACACATAGATGTCCCTTTGCTGTAAGATATTTTTTATAGTCTAAAATTTCTTCATCATACTATTTTAGTAGATCTTCATTAGAGATATATTTTTCTACAAAAACTGCATTAGCTTACAAAAAGGTCCACCTTTAAAAGTTGAATCTAAAATGGGAACTATGCAGTTAAATAATGCATCCCTGCCTCATTTTGTCTGATTATACCGTAGGTGTTTTAGTTTTTGCAAATTGGCCAAACTTGTGTGGAATGATAGATATTTTTTGTGCACGTTTTGCCAAATAGATACTAACAACTGACTTTCAAAAAGTCCACTTGCTCACTACTAGATGTTTTATTAGGATCAGGAAGAATTATGTGAATGAAACTACAATAATAGGGTTTAATGTGAGAACAAAAGGGAAAAAAAAGACATTCCTTCTCTGTATTAAGGAACACAGAGCCAGTCTGCATGTCCAAACGTGAAACTTGATCTAAATCTGGTTTATTTATTTTAATTTTATTTTGACATGAACACAAAAAACATGTCACTCACTGAAAGAGAAGACTCAGAATATGTCAGAGCTGTGAGTACAGAATGCGCCATAGTACACCAAGTGCCTTGCTCAAGGGCACGATTATATAGTTATTTAACATGAAGGCTCACAGGGACACACCCAGCCAGCAGGTTTCTCATTTCAGCCTCTGACGACAGCCAAAGCTCACCTTTAAAACCAGCACTCATCCATAATCATAGTCACTTGATCACGGTAGCATTCTGCTTTTTAAGCTCTTCTCTGTCCTTATTTTCACTCTTTTCAGCAGCAGCTGGAACGATTCACCAGCCTGTGAAAGCCTTTACTGTATCTAGAAGAAATATCAAGTGCCAAGTACGTCTGCCAACAATCTGTGCCGAAGGCGTTTTTAGTGGATTGTTGCTTAATAGCTTAAGTATATTTAGGATAAGTGCATTTACAGCAGGCATGGGCAACTTCTGTTACTACAATGGACATGCAAGGAAACTAAAACAAATCATCAAATACCTTTAAATTACATGATCGTAACTATTTATCACTTAAAAATACAGTATGGAATTACTGTCTATATTATTCTGTTGGCACATAATGAAAAAAAAACTACAAATACAGTGATGACAAAAAGTTATGCTGAGTTTAAATGAAAGTAACACATTTAGTTTCTTTTCAAACATATTTACTCATGCAAAATTGTTTCACAGGTTCAATTACAGACAAATATGTTCACTAATTTCTTAAAAAGAACAAATTCTAGCAGAATTTTAAATGTTTTTATGGGGATGCACGAAAAGCATTATTGCAGATACTGCTACTGATATTGTTGTCAAGAGCAGAGAGTCTTTATGTATTGTAAAACTGATTTGTTGCCTTTGATATGAGAGTCTATTTGTGTAAGGAACAGTTGTAAAATAAGAAAAACAACATCTAACTTTAAAAAATGAACTTGCTAAAACATGTACCCATGCAATGATAATGAGGTGAAAATATATAGCACATTTGATCATTTTTACCAATATTACTGCCAATATATGGGATGTGGCTGCTATGTATGGCTGATACATGGAATGCAAATATTGGCAAAAAAATGTATATTGGCTGATACCAATACTTAATATTTTAGGCCAATATCTGGCCAGATAATATAGTACATCTCTAATTTTTAGGTTGTATATGGTTTTGTAGTGGCAAACTATATTAAATCTTGGAAACCTTTGCCAAATGTTTGCAATTGGTT
Source organism: Scarus forsteni (assembly GCA_036419115.1). NCBI lineage: Eukaryota > Metazoa > Chordata > Actinopteri > Labriformes > Labridae > Scarus > Scarus forsteni. The sequence goes on from JAZDUH010000066.1 coordinate 17,934,508, forward strand.
TGATGTTAGAAAAGTATTCATGAGCTGCACTAAGTGAGAAGGGGGCCTCATTTGGCCCCTTTTCCCACCTCATGATTTAAAGTTTGCATTCCTGTTGTTCAGGGATGGGCAACAGGTAGCCCGAGGGCCACATGTGGTACTTCGTCTCGTACACTATGGCCTGATAGTTTGAAATATCAATGGACCAGTTTGGAGTCGACGTCACAGTGGCATTATGGCGGATGTGCACGCATAATGGTGGCAAGTTTAAATACAGGGAGGTGATTATGAAAATGCAGCTCAGAATACTGATAAAAGGATAAAAGTGTATTAATGTGCAACAAGATTTCAAATAGGAATTTGAAAAATCATTTCTGACATTACAGTCACTAAAAGGACTCCCCAAATCAAAATACAGACACTTATGGCCGAATCAGCAGCAGAAGCAATGCATGCTTTAAGGTATTTACAGTTTTATAACATTTATTAGACAAGTGTCTCTTAGTTTTTTGGTAAAATCATTGTTTTCTTTGACTAATTCAAAGTAACAAAACTGAATGTGGCCTTCGTGGTGAACAAAGTTGCCCATCACTGCTGTGCCAGGCCTCACTGTGCCCTTATTCACTGCAAAACACCAGCACATGCTAAAAACACGACATCTGTGCAAACTCACTCACTACATGTTTATATTCCACCTTCCTGAATGAGTCATAGTAATTGGTTAAGTTGTGCGGGTTACGTTTTCTGTTACCAGTAAACTGTAATTAACATTATCTAATCATGCTCATAAAACTGACCAGGAATTCAAAACCAATCGCTTGGAAATGTTCCCCCATAGTTTTTGTTGTTGTTGTTGTTGTTTTATAAATGACTAAAACATGGCCATTACAGAGACATAAATGCTGCTCTAGTGCTAGTTTAGACACATTAGCTGCAGTGTAACCTCCGCTGTGGTTCACTGACATTGTGTGATTTTCATAATGGCCTGTGTGGGCAAGAAAACAGAGGAGAAAACCTTTTGTAAAGGTTTGAGTCTGCTCTTTGTTTGTCATTCTTTGAACACTATGAAAACATATTTTGACAATATGCCTGTGACAAACACAGCAGCATGGCATGCTCAGCACAGTAAGCTAACCTTGGGTCAATAAAGGCCATACATTACACACAAAGCATTTTCTTTTCAGCATGTCTATGAATGAGTTGGACACACTTGTCTTATAGCATCTAGGTATCCTCAGAGAGGGCTCACCTCAGCGTAAACAAAACAGCTTCTTCTCTGAAAAGGAAACACCCTGCCTTTAAATAGTGTTCCTGTTTGAACCATCCCTCAGAAAAAGCACGACACGCATAGAAAAGATGTTTTTGTGTCAGACAATCTCACAGTGTGGAGAGACAAAGCAAGAGCCATAAACTGATAATTCTTTAAAATGTGAATATGATCAATATGTGCCATTTCTCTTTCTCTCTTTCTCCTGATAAAGCTCAGTGTTCTGTCGTTGCTGCCTTGTGCTGATGATACCAGCAAATTGATGCTGTTGCAAAATGTCTTAATATATAAATAGTGCTGTAAGATTACAGATATATGAATATTTTTATGTCATTAATGTTACTAATCACAATATATTGCTGCTCGGTACTTGTAATGTTTCCTGCATTCAGCTGTACTGTGACGGGAAGGGAAAACACGAGAAAAGTGTTTGATTTCTGATTTCTCAAAACTGGAGGAATGAGATGGTTTGATTTGGTTCAGCTATCAGTAGCATTTCAAGCTGCAACAACATCACTATTCTCAGACTTTGACAGTGTTTACACCCATCCAAAGATACACTAAAGTGCTTTCTGTATATATGAAGGAAGGTCAGATATTGGATAAAGTTCTGTCAGGTTCTGTTTCAGATGTACAGAGACCCTAAGAGGACATGGGAGAAAAATCTGAGCAAGATTTCTGGTGCATGTGAAAATGCCCTGTGCACAACAGAAACTTTTCTGAGCATGAGAAAGTTTTCTTTGTCTGCAAAACTAAATCTCTGATTGAAACTTGATGAGGTAGAAATTTAAGAAATGCTCGTGTGCACATGAGAACAAGAAAGAAATTTGTGAACATGTTCACTTTAATGCAAGCCTGGAAAACTTTCTCATGCACTTATACTCTTTCATGGATCCACGTAAAACTTTATCACAAGGATGTCAAACTGGTTTAAGTAGTGTCTGGGCTATGATTATTAAATAAAGAGTTCTATGATTAAAGAGACAAAAAACAAGAGGGACACAGATTTTATAGTGCTTAGAAAAATCACACACGGATCAATGATAAACATGCCTCTTTTAGATTTGAATTTGGCTCCATTAAGCTTTGGAAATTAGGAGGAAAAAATAATTGTGTTTGAAGAAACACAGCACAAAACTATTTCCATATTTCGATCAATCTTTTTAGAATGTTTTCACTTCAAATATTTCATTTGTCCCAATTCTGGATGCAGTTTCTGCCTTAATGTTTCTAAGAGCCACATCAGATTACTGATATGTCCTTAGCTGACAGGTTTTATCTTTCCTCAAGTTGACCTTGGCTGCTCCTGATTGGATGCAACCATCAAGGAAGCAGAAGTTGGGGTCTGATTGGTCAACATACTAAGAGGATGCTGTCACTCCCTTTCACGGTCAGTTGGGGGTTGACTGAGTTTTACAGGCAACAACCTCCAGGGCTGTAAATGGAGGCTCATGCAGAAGTGCCACAGCCTGAAGTACCCCGAGTGTCCACTTGAGGCAGGCTGCAGTAACCTGACACCTCAATGATTGTATGCAGGGAAACAAATGCTTTTCACTGCTTGATTAGAAAAAAGCTTCAGTCTAAGGCCCCTTTGCACGACAATGTTGTCACCAGAACTGGAAAGGTTTTTCCTTTGGGTTTTCAAAAGCGCTCCGCGTTCGCACGGATTCACAAAAAAGACTGGGAACACTGTCACGTGCATGCCAGGCCAGTTGTTGGCGATGTAGATTTGTTGTGAAACTGCGGTGTTTACAACACATGTGAAGACAAACTTCTCACAAAAAACAATGGCGAGTGGATGCACGAACACGCAGGAGTTTCTTGTCTGGATAACAAATCTGACTGGATATTTTTATCAAACCAAACACAGTAAGCAGCTTTGTTGTTGTTTCTGAGATGCACGTGCAGCCTTCATCTGAAAGAGTACGGCTTAGGCGCCGCACACCGTAATTCCCCTGAACGTGCTGATTCCCGTTCTCACAGAAACAGATACCAAAGTGTCTTTGAAACTTTTCACTCTGGACCCTGGTTTCTAAAGTTTGCAGATTCAGACATTCTCGTGTAAATGAAGCGCAAAAACACAACAAAAATTCTCAGTTCTCATTGTCGTGTAAACAGGGCCTAAACTATAACACATGGTAAGATGGCCTTAAGTCCCGCCTCAGTACAGCCTTCCTGTCTGTAAGAAGATGGCATTAAAGTTTGGTTGCAAAGACTCCTATGACACGGCATCCTCCTCCTTTTGTTGTCTATTTTATTCCTAAATGGGGGTGCTGGTGATCCTATGGAGTTGAGAGCGATACACTTTATTTCGGGCAAATAAAACTTTCTCGTGAATTTGTAAAACTCACTTGGAGCTTGTAAACTTAATTAATAGAGCAAAAAAAAAGATCTCATGAGCACAGTCATGTTCCTTGTGCGTCAGAATCTATTTTTTTCTCATGTCCTTTTGGGGGCTTTGTACCAGCTATACTGTTGTGATAGTGAAATTGTGCAAACTGGAATATGCAATGTAATTTTATTAAGGAAAATCCATGACAGTGTTTTTCTTTTGTTTTGTTTTTTTTACAGTGGTAACATTGAGGGAAATAAATACGGAGGTGCTTTATATTTTCTGTTCCTGCTCTCTGTATATACGTATGTTTACTGCATCGTGTTATCAAATGTTCTGTCAGTTCACAATGCGCTCATTTATGTAGTGTAAAAGTTTGCAGCTGTAATTTCATGCTTTTAAATGTTACAGACACTTTAGAGAAAGCACTTTGTACTCATATCTGATGTTTCAAATGTTCAGATTTTTGTATTTTGGACTTAAGTCAAACTGTTGTCATAAAAATCAGCATTATGCTCTTTATTCAGCACAATAATCACAAAATGAGGAACTTTCAATATCAATAAGCTTTTGTTCTACAGAGTTCATGTTTATAGGATGTATTTTACACTACCAGATTGATAGAATGATGTACTGTAATGGAGTGTTTAGTGTTTGCTTTAAGATTAATAGATATATGCAGAGCCTTTTATGAAGTCGTGTCAAAGTAAATGCAGAGTATAATAGTTATAATGTAGCTTGACACTCTTAACAAAGTTCCCACAGTGGGATGTAAGCATTTCATTATTGCCAAGTGCATTTAATGGGGCTTCATATTTTTGTAAGGATGTCTTTTGCCCCCGAATTTCTCATTTATGTGTCTAACCCGAGGTAGACTTTGTCACCAGGGAGTAAATTGAGGGCTGGAATTTGAGCTGGTTGCCACTTTATATCATAGTGCCAGATGTTTTTCAGTATGATTTGGGGGCAAAAGTTGCATTTTTATCATGAGTAAAGCATTTAAAACCTGTTTTTTATCATTATAAAGGTTAGTGGCTCTGGTCAGTAGATCTATCCATATGCTACGTGTCCTCAGACGTCTCCATCACCTTATCTCACGGCACTAAAGAGTCGACATGAGTAATGTGTGTGCATTATTACCAAAAATGTGTCATACAGACTCATAAAACTTGAAATATTCTGCATGTCAGTTCAAATGGGCTGCAGTGCCGGCCACAAGAGCTAAAAGGGTTGATCGTAATTTATCCGTTTGCATTGGCTTCATTAAAGAAAGTGGCCTTGCTCCATTTCAGTCATAGTTTTAATCTCTTCTTGACCCTGGAGCCACTGACCTTTTTATGTTTTTGTTTTCAATTTAAGGCCAAGAACTGTTTTTGAAATTGTTAGTGATTTTATATTGTCCTCTAAACCGATGGAGCTTTCTGGTGTTGTACGTATGATCAAAAAGCCTTCAGCAAGTTACACAATAAATGTAAATACGACATCTTGGTCCTCTTGTCTGTGTTTTTTTTCTTATCAGTTGAGGCAGGCCAAGTTAGACTTTGAGAGAAAAGGAGTCAATGTGGTCGAGCCTTTATGCTCGAGATGCAGAAAAAGGAGTTGAAATCAGGTTTGTCTTCAAATAAAACATGCTACAGCAGCCCTACTCAATTAGCGTCCCAAAGGCAACCCTCGAGTGGCCCGAAATCAACGTGAATGGTACTTAGGTCTGGTGATAGAAACAGATTTTACAAAAATTCCCACATTATTACAGACATTGCTTGCAACACGTTCTGAAAGGCTGCTATTAAAGGTGCTATGAGGAGAATCTATTACCGGTGACATAAAGACTCCGCTACCCATGAGCACGCGCGGTGACTGTCGTAATGCTGCGTTCCAGTAACCTCGGAAATGGGAGTGACATCATCTCCGACTTATCCCCGTTCCAGTTGAAGTCTGAAAAAAACATGCCGATCTACCAGGCTATTGTTAGCTGTTGTTAGCACGCCCTGTGTTGTTGTATGAAGAATGTGATTATCACTATGGCAGCATTTTTATAAATACAAGTCTAGAAATACTATGTATACAGCTGATCTAGAGCGACACACCCCAGTCAGAAGTGCAAATAAATGGATTATTACAGGAGCTAAATAACTGTTCACACTGGGGGCAGCCATCTTCGATTGTCAACTCGGGGGTGGCGAGGTTTCACCGAGTTCCCAGTAGGAAATTCAGACTTCGGGGGACATTCCAATTGCAGTTTCCTACTCGGAACCCAGAAATTCCTACTTCTGACGACAACTGGAACGCACCAAAGACATGACTGAAGTCAAAGCGTGTGTTTGTTTGTTGTTAGCAGCTCTGACCTTCCTCAGAACTCTGCATTGCTTTACAGCTTCTTTTTTCAACAACTTACAGGATGCAAAGCGACGAGGTAATGTATCTCTTTCTAGTTACGTAGTGGTAGTTTTTGATGTGTGACAACAAGCAATTTTTGGAAAACTTATTATCGTAGTTGTAGCCGGCTATATATCGCTACTTACAGCCCAGTGCTCTAAGACATGTAATATAAATAATAAAATAATATAAATTTGCTCTAGTTTTAATCGTCTTGTTCCCAAAGTTGAGTATCCAGGCCAGTCCAGCCCTGTCCGACCCGACCGGAAGGCTAAAGAATAGCATTTATAGATAACCTATTTTGATGCTATAAAATTTTATAGCAGACTTTTTTGCAATTACTCAGAAACTCCTCACAGTCTCTTTAAGCAAGTTACTTTTAATGCACGTTCAAATGACCAAAAGATAGAGTTTTTCAATTTTAATCACTTTTTTATGTTCATACGCACCTTAATATCCGCCTGTCAAAATGTGTTGAAGTTTTCTGTTTGAAGTGAAAATTTTAAAGAAACAGTATTTCAGCAGAAGTTTAGTTGAAGTGATGCTCTTTATTAAGTTCAAGCCCTTTTTGATGTGGCAATAAATTAATAAACATGTTTGTTTTCTATTTGTGTTTTTTAAATGGTTGACTTTGCTAACTGTCTGCCAAAAATGTCTGGCCCAGCTCATGTCCTAAGTCTGAAAATCTGGCCCCACTGAATTTCTAATTGAATAGCCCTGTGCTTCAGACTCCATTAGTCAAAAGAGGGAGATAACACCAATTTTTTTTATTTCTTTGTATAGCCCTGTTCTAAATGATGCCTGGTCTAAACAATAACCCTGTGTTACTGTTGCCCTGTGATTTGCTGGCAACTGGTCCAGGGTGTACCCTGCCTCACCCCCGATGTCAGCTGGAATAGGCTTCATGCCCTGCAACCTCAAAGGAGATAAGTGGAATAGATGATGGATGGGGACAAGGACTATTTTCTTTTTAGCGCCTTAGGGTTTTTTCTGATTACATATCTTACCCATTTCCTACTCCCATCAATGCTGGCTGCAGCTTTCTGACAGCAACACACACACACAGTAGAATGAGGAAAGTGGTCAAATCTTTAAACTGTATTTAAAGATTGGTTGAGTCGACATGATCACCCTGTGATTTTAGCTACACATGAATTAACAGCTCACTGAGTAAGGCTCCAGCATGTGCTTCCGTCTGACTGGTAGCAAGGATACAGGTGACAGCATCTGCCTCAAGTTTTATGTTCAGCTCCTTTCCTTTAATTTAACTGTTACAAGACACAATATTCACACTCCTGTGATGCTGAGTCTCCAGAATGGGAAGAAAAATTCGACTCCAGGGACAGGTACAGAGGTGGAGTATTGGTAAGAGATGGGCAAGAGGGGACAGGAGTGCACTGTGAGCATGTGTCTCTACCTATGTGTGTGGAGAAGGCACCATGTCCTGCACTCCAATAACATAAATTGACACAAATGATTGACAAACAAGCCCAAATTTCAAGTTGTAAAATTCTTAAGTGAATCCATTAACCTTTCCAGCTACCTTGGTCATGGAGGTTATGTTTTGTCTGTTTGTTTGTAAGCATGATTACGTAAAAACTGCTGGACATTGCTGAAATTTCCAGTAAATGTTGGTAATGGCCCAACATAAACATTACATGATTTTGGTGGTGATCCAGATAACTGCAGCTCAATTACTGTCTAACTAATAAAGATATCAACATGATTTTAAATGCTAGGTGTGGGGTCTCAGGGTTAAGGAATCACACTATGATGGTAACTATATCATGGAACTATTACTGAGAGATGTAGCTTGTTAATTCATTACTTATTCTTTTCTTGTGATGAAGAACCGTCTTTAAAACAAAGAAACAAATAAACAGGAGACCTCTCATTAAAGGTCAGCCAACAGATGCAGAGAATAATGTTCATAAAGTCAGTGAACATCCTGCTCTGTGTTTAGAGTTCACATAAGCAGGGATTTTGTGTTTGTGATGGAGATAAATAGGAAGTGTGTGCATGTATATGTTCAGAGACTACAGGTTAAAGAGTGCACACTTGTTTGTGAAGAACACAGAGGCACTATGCTTATGTGTGAATGAGTTCACTGGTATATGTTTCTGTCTCCCCCATGTTCCCTCACTCACTGACTGCTGGAGAAAGCGGGATTGAAATCGGCTGCAGACACAGTTGTGCATCGGGGAGAAAGCGTATCGGACAATTAAGATGGAGGCAGTGTGTTGCTCGGCTCTGTGTGGGGCTGATTGAATCACAGAGACAGCCACTCACAGCTCTCGCTCTCTGGACATTGAAGGTAATTACCCATAAGTCACTGTTCCCCTGTATTGGATCTTCAGCCCAATTACGCCCACACAAGCAGTCCACCCCTGCCTCATTTATTACCTCCGGATGCTTGTTGACCTTTGCAGACACACAGACAGACAGGCAATTCAGATAGTTTACACCGAGTCAAGGGCGATGCACTTAGAGTCTTAAAGACAATTTGCAGGTTTGCTGATTTACTTTAACGTTATTATGGAGGTGTGATGGGATAAAATGAGGAGCATCCACCTGTGAGAGCAGTTAAAGCCACTCTGTACAAGTACAAACAAAGAACAAAACAAAAGCCAGTCTCCTGTCATATTTTTCTCCATTCAAAGTTTATAATGACAGAGAGTCGTAATAAGAAATGAAGCATCACAGATGCCTAGAACCACCATGCAATTAATCTGCACATGTTTTCTAAGATAAAAAAGTTAATTCTGATTGCTATCTTGCAACATGTGTTTATTTTTTTGCTATCTGCGAAAAGAAATGCTTGTTTTCAAAGACACTGTGCTAATTTATTCATATTTTGAAGAACAGTTTTAACTGAAATGAATAAGGGATGATAGCTTTACTGCATGATCTGGGACTATACTAGGGTTCAAAATAACAAATTAAATAGTCTAATTGCATTAATGTGCTATTTTGTCATTCTTGGCATACCATAGTTACCAATGCCATTTAAATGCAATGAGGACCCTGATGCGCCTTTTGAATGTCTCATTTTACAATAAAGAGGTAATGTTATGCTGGTTTAAGATTGTTATGTCCATTAGTGTGCTTTGCATGTAGTCTCTACATGATTGAGTACCTCTGCATAAGATAAAGTCTGCAGCATGAGAACATAGACTTCTCCTAGACCAACCACAGTTTTGTCAGCACTTCAAATCCAGTGACATGAGCATTGATTGCAATGCAGTGCAGAGCATAGACTGTAAAAGGAATGCAGAGCCACTAAAAATGTCACCAAGCCACCCTGAACTGACCAAAACCCAGAGAAGACCCATCAGTCAAGAAGAGCTGACTGGGCTGCCATGAGGACAGGATCTTTATGTCTACAGAATGAAGGTAATGGGTACTCAGTACAGTTAAGCTACTTTTTTTTCAGCATCAGCCATTTTAAACACTCTAGCAGTCATCAAAATAAAACTTATGAACCTAAGCTAAGGCAAAATACAGGCGCTTTAAAAAGACTGAAGTGAACAAGTCAGCAGTTTTACATGAAAAATATTTATTTTTCTTCCACTTAACTTTTTATTACTTTTTGATCCTTCACTATTTATTTATCTTTTGGATCATTTTTAAAAAATATGTTTTCCAAAGACAATATGCCTTTGCCAGTGTTTTTTGTTATTTTTTGTGTTTTCCAGCGTGAATAAAATGGCATGGAATGATTTAGATACTTGAAGATTCACCTCCTCTTCAAAATGCTTCTTGGTGAAATGTTAATTTTTCCCCAAAGAAAGCCATCCCTAAGATAGAGGAAGTCCCCAAAGGTGTATCACATTTTAGAATTAGAAGTTTATGGGCATTAAGCGTACACATAAATGCATTTACTACTATGAGTGATTATGCAAAGCTACACCTAACACAGTATATAAAAAGTAAAATGTAACTTAGAACTTAAATACATAATTGTGTATATTGAGACAAAATGCCACTTTGTGGTCATACATTTGGGTCAAATGTTTTAAAAATAAGGTTACCCACTGAAACAACTGGCTTATACATCACAGCTGTTTTCCTTTTAACTATAGAGTGCACTGCACAGCTAAGTGCACTCAAAACACCCAGTAGGCTACTATAAGTGCACTATTTTCAACTTTTAGATATTTTAATATCATATTAAATATTTTAATGTCATTTTTATCACTTTAATGTTCTGGACAACTCACGCAAGCTACTTTCAGAGCTTCTAAATGCCCTAAAAAAACTTTAATTTCCTTCAGCTGTTCATATTTTAATTCTACTTCTAACTTGTATAATTTATGATGTTTATGTCACACCACTGCCTCAAATCACACCCTAACAAAACTCTTCTGAAAATAAATCAAAGTACAATCTGTGTCTTAGAAAATCTGGAGAACTTTGACTAAGGTTGAGGAGCTCAGCACCAGCCCACTTTAACCCTGCGCGTAGTCAGACCTGTATTCCTTTTAACAGAGACCATGAAGTAACACACAAAAGGAACTTAACGTTACAGTCCTGAGTAACATACAAAAGGAACTTAACGTTACAGTCCTGTGCACACATGAACCGCAACTTCATGCTGGTTATCAAGAAACAGCGACGCTTGTTTATGGTTTTCCCCCAAACGTCACAGGCTAACGCACAACATGCTAACCGCGGCCTAGCATCCGGGCGTTAGCCTAAACTGAAGGGTAAATGGGTGGGTTAGGAACTAGTTATATCCAGCCAAATGTTAAACTTATCTTGACGTTTAAGAATGCTCAGACATTGAAGTTTATCCTTCAGACTTTCAACAGGTAACGTGAACACTGACATGTTGTGCAGTTACCTCTGGTTCACTCCACTCTGCTGTTAGCAGCATTAGCTCTTAGCAAAATAATACACAGCATTAAAATACTCACCTTTCCATCATCAGGTTTGGTGACAGATTGTTGGCACTGAGCCTGGATTCAGGAAAAGTCTGGCTGCCAGTCCTGAGTTACACTGACTGAAGTTGAAGAAGCAGTGAGGTGAATGGCACACATACAGGTTTTAGCTGACTGTAGCTGCTCATTCCCTTCAGAATTAAAATTAATTCACTGAACCCTTTGGTCCTCTAATGCTGGTACCATATATGTGACGATATATGTGACTGTTTACAACCACCAACCGAGCAATGACAGGTTTTAGGTCTAAACATGGTGGGTGCCAATCTCAAAGAAACTTCTCAAGTCATGGGTGGGGATACTCAGGTAGAGGTAGGCTTATGCAAAAAAAAATGCTTGTTAAGTAATTTGTTCACAGACTGAACAGCTCACCAAATACTAGGGGTGGGCAATACTGGGAATTTTGGTATCGATCCGATACCAAGTAAATACAGGGCAAGTATCGCCGATACTGACACTTTTTACATGAAATGTCATGATCATTGAATAATTTTGTAATTTTGCCTTGAGTTGGTTGATTATGATTATGGTAAAACACAACACAAAGATTTTAGGCAATAAAAATGCTTTTTATTAATGAACCACAACAATAGAACGAAATTTAATTTTTTTTTGAATAAAAGTAAATAATTTAAGAAAAAAAATCACAAGTGCAAAATAACAAAAAAAGCAGCAATGTGAAAAAATATATAAATATAACAATGTCAGCATCACAACAAAAAATACCTTCCATTGCACAAATAAAGTGTAAACTACAGTTAACCTTAACCTTTAGCTTTCTGCTCACAAAGCCCTCTCTTGGGTTGCCCTTTTGGCTCTGTCTCCATATTGACAACAGATATAGCCTATAGGTTTTTGTTCAGGAACAGTAACATGTTGACATAGAGGGAGAGAGGTGTGCCGCTTAGAAGCGGCGGTCAGAGCGGAGGAAAGTAAAGTAAAGACGACATAAGAGAAACTGCAGTACAGATCTCATAACGCTTGTATCGATCCGATACCAAGACTAAGTTTGGTATCGATACTATCGATATTAAGATCGATATGCCCACCCCTACCAAATACAATGAATTTACACTTATGCAACCTGTTAAATATGTTCTGTTGTCTTGTCTCACATGCTGTGGGCTGGGTGGAAGGCCAAATACCTAAAGATGTGTTCAAAATCATTAAAAAAGGGATTTTTGCTTGACCGGCTTGTTTATGTTTTGTTTCATTCCCTTTCTGTCTTTCAGCCGTCTTTCTCTTCAAGAGCTTCCATGCACTTTCTAATGTGTGACCTTTAACCCTGTGTTGACTATTTCAGGCTGGTACTGGACATGTGATGCACGTTTTGCCCTTGTGACCACAAAACCAGGGTATTTTGAGCCATGTAGGAAGACCATGTGTCTTTGCATGCGAGATACAGTAAAACATCTTGAAGTGGGCCAAGAATAATGTGTCTGATTATTAAACATATAAATTAAAAAGTCACTCCATGTTAAGAGTTAAAGTGAATAGACCCTGCTATAAAATTCTCTGGGTGGAGGTTTCAAGAATGTGGTTAGCCTGTACAAATGAAAATGTGGCCTGGGGGTTACACGAGGCCCTCTGACTCACTCAGTATGGCCCACGAGTTAATTTAAAATATGAAATAACTGTCAACATGCAGAAAACAAAAATAGAATTTGCCATAGCATACCAAAAACACATTTTTTTTGTCAAGAAATAAGCAGTGTACTTGATGTCCTGTTTTTTTACGAATCTTGTATATGCATCAGTGTTTTTGTATATTTAAAATATAACCATAAGTAAAAGTAGTGGTAAATATCACAGTAAATATCACAGTATTTACAAAGGAAATAGCTGCCTTGATTTCCATGTTTCTCTCTTAAAGTCCAGTCTTACTATTTTAACTTGAAAATATTTTTTGAGTTTTAGTGTCTTAATTATTATTATTATTATTATTATTGTTATAAAATTAACATGAGTCCCTTTTATTTGATCAAATAAGCATAAAAGTTGTATAATAAGTAATGTGCATTTTGTACTGTGGCCCTCAAACTGTGCATATAAAATGAATGTGGCCTTGACATAGTTGTCCTTACTTACCTGAAGAATGAGGAGCATTTCTGATCTGGAGCTTTAGCGTCATCTGCTGGTGAATGTTGGGTAAGACAGTTGAGGTTCACAAACTCATTCAAGAGCAAAAACACTTGTTTGAACTTACCTCAGTCAAAACTCTGGATAATGTTTTTTATGGGTTTATGGGATGTGAAATGGTGACATTATTCTTATATTTTGTCATCTATTTTGTACTTGAGCAGTGTTTTATTTTGATCAGCACAATAAAGGTAATGTACAACATTTTTGCTTTGTTTTTTTTATTGGGTTGCACTTTTTGTGTTTGGATTTTATTTGTCACTACTGATTTACCAGACATCAAAGATGCATTTGCTTCTTCTGATGCTCAAGTTATTTTACTTATTTTACTGTTTAAATGATGACAAGTTCCTTTTACTCTTGACTAAACGTGCATTCTCTTGTTGTATCTTTAAGATGCGACTCTAAGTGCAAGATAGGTGCAAAATGCCAACCATGACACTCCCATCAGACACCAAATATTCCTAAGGCCTGCGGTTCTTCATATGCAAGAAATTACAAAAACATCACCTCACTGTCATGTTTATTATTCTTAAATTGGACAAAATAAAATGAATCTCAGACTGTGACTCAACCATCTTTATTCAGCTCTCAGTTTCCATCTTCAACATTAGCACAATACATTCTCTGTGCAGGCATCAAGTATTCAAGGTGACTCTCGTCTTTCCACAGAAACCGTCATAAAGTACAGAGTGTATTCCATCAATCATTTAGAGCTCCACTCTGGTTTTCCTCTTAACCTTTCTAAACAATTAAGTCTTGTTTTATTTTAAAGTTTTTTTCCCTTACAAATGTGTGCAATTTGCAATCTATAGAAAATCTGTGAAAATGCTATGAAAAAAGACCAGGAATGTGCAAAACTTAACATTCATAATGTGCAGTTTTATGGAAGTAAATGTGTTTACTGCTGTTATGTGTGGTTCGGAGCAAAGAAGTTAGCTCACAGTACTGGTGCAAAGTTTAAAGTTTGACTTTTGATAGCTTAAACGACTTCTTCTTTTAAGTAACTTTAAGGACTTCATATTCCTACAATTCGAAATGTGGCAAATGCATTTTCTGCTTATTTTTTCTAATTACTGTTTTAAGTAGATGTAGATTGTCTATACAAGTTTTTTCACTTCTTACATAAAACTTCTTAATGATGTTCTTCCTCTCAACTGCTTTTTATCTCCTCAAATATCTTTTACTGTTTTAAAGTGTTTATCATGTTTATGAATGACCAACCCCGCTCTTTCCTGCCTGATTTCAAACAGACGCCACTAGAGCGTAGTTTCTGCGTCTGGTTTCATTATGGATGGAGAGAGCACACTGGAGGAGGCTGTTGATAAACATGACAACCACATAAACACCTAAGACAGGAGGAGAGTGACCCAAACGGACATGTTGACTGGCAGAAAGGTGAAACAAGTCTTTCATAGTAAACCTTCTCATGTAACGGAAAAGCTAATAAATGCTTTGGGTGGTCTATTTATTCCTTGGTTTACTCTACTTCTGTGTGATGTTGGACTTCACCTGTTCTTCAGTCCCATGCTGTCATGGACCACCCTCCTCCTCTCTCAGGGTAATACTTGTTGGTAAAGAGAGCGCTGAGCCCCTGGTGTTTGTGATATCAGAGCCAGCTTACAGCTGCTCTCACCCTCAGCTCCCACCAAGGGGTCAGGCTCATGGAGCTGACTGAGGCTGCTGTCAGTCAGCAGAAGGCGAGCGTCACTGTCAGTTTTCCTGAACAGTGCTGGTGAAATCGCCTGTCAGCCCGCGTCACTGTCAGGAGCTGGGCAACTCCATGGTACAGTGTCAAAGACCGACTGGCAGCTCGCTCCCTACATCGCCGAACAGCTTGCGTCAGTGTCAGCATCAGCTAGACTTAGGAGAGGCTTCATTTTCAGAGCCTGCTGTCCCCTGTCAGCTGTATTTTTTCTTTCACCTTGTCTTCTCTGCTACTCAGGGCTGTGAAGGGGCATCTCCCTGCATCTGCTCCGTCTGCTGCACCTGCTGGATCTGTTGCATCAGCTGCAACTGTGCGAGGAGCTGTTCTAAGTCTGGCTGATATTGACCCAGAGACAGATCTTGCTCCTGCCCTCTTTCTCTAAATCTCTCATGGTCACCCCCATGGCCACCATGATCTCCATGGTGATTTTCACGACCACGTCCACGAGGGTGAAAACCATGACTATCCCCCTGATGGCCATGACCATGACCCCCTCCTCCACTATGACCTTGGTCGCCACCATGGCCTCCATGGTGCTGACCATGGCTGTCATCATGGCCATGACCACCATGCCCACCGTGACCACCATGACCACCATGACCCCTGTGACCACCATGACTACCATGACCACCATGGCCTCCACCACCATTGCCATGACCAGAGCCATGGGGATCAGAACCATGTCCCTGATGGTGGGAACCATGACCTTGATGGTGACCTGCATCTCCCTCTGGAGGGTTAACATCAGGGGGCACATCTGGTGCCCTTGTGCACTCCTCTGGTGGCTCAGCACTCTGCAAAAAAAATAAAAAGTATTCATTTTACTACTTGTGTTCTTTGTTTAAACTGGAACTAAGCAACAGCCTGAACACTTAGGTTTAATCATCTTAATGTGCATTTGTCCATACCATGTAAGTGCAGTCTCCACAGAGGGATACACAGTAGGCATCTCTTATGGCGCTCTCCACATGGCCGAGTCCAATGATGGAATTTGGAAGTGAAATGTGGTGGGTGAGACGGCCGCACCTGATTGAACCAAGATAGAAGAAAGAGTACAGTGAGGAAAAGAAAACAATTTAATGATCTGACTTGCCTTGAAAATTCAAATCTCAAGTAACTTACCGGTCATAGATGAGAAAGTCATCCTTCACTCCGTTCAGTGTCTGCCAGACGTTGGTCTGTCCCTCTTCCTGTTTGTACAGTGAGATCTTATCTGACAGCTTATCAGCCAGCAAGGGGTGCAGGCGCTGTGCCTGCTCGCCCTGGTCATTGATGACGATGTAGTTTACGTCTTTCAGGCCCCGACGTTCAAGCTTCTGGCGCAGGTGCTCCAATCTGATCAGTAATAGAAAATTTTGAATTAAAAACACTTTCTAAGACAATAATAAGAGAATATTAAACATTAATTTTGGACAATCTGATGTGGTTTAAACAACAGGGGGAAGCATTCATGAGACAGTGAGCTAACAAATACTTCAACAAGAAGACAAGGTGGTGCACTTGTCCATGAGTTAGTCACTCATTTGTTTCTTGGTTATTTATCAGACAGTTACACATTTATTACCAAGTTCTAATTCCAATAGAGTGGTCTAGGGGTGATGTATCTTTATCGGCCAACCCGGAAGCTAGCACTGTGTTGGTTCCCTCGAGTGCAAACTTATTGAAAGCCTAAGAGTTTTCCACTGTGTTTTGGACAAAAATTTTGGATCATTTCAATGGCAAACCAAAAATATGAAACTTACATGGTCTGCTTTTTGTGGTAAAAACAAACAAACCAACTCACTTTGTTGGTTTTATTTGATCCTTGGTAAGATTCTAATAAATTCCTCTTTCATTTTCTTGTGATTTTGCCAATTTCTCTTGTCCGACTTTAGTTAGCTGCTCTGCTATTACCCTGTTACATTGCAGGTAGTTACCAAGTTTATAACCAAGTTCTTTTCAATGTTTTGTCAGTATCAGCCACCATGGTATGTTTGTCAGTAACCCTGCCTTAGTTGCTCATCTGTTACCAAGTAACTGTATCTGTGTAGGTTAATTATCAGTAAGCTCCCCCTCTGTTACTTGGTTAGCTATCAGTTAGATACTCATTTGTATGTGATTCTGAAAATTGTTTTGAGTCTTGTTATTAATGTTACCAACAACTCTGACCCTGCGGCTTGTTGCCAGCAGGGCAAGCCTTGGAGAGAGGGCAGTAAAATTTAGTAGACTCTGTAAAAAAGTATATGATATACCTAAACTTATACAATGTAGTTTAATGTTTGTCTTTAATGGACAAGAGTGGATGACAAAAGGTCAAAGTCTGCTATCACATGATGGCCACATACCTGGA
This sequence comes from Scarus forsteni, assembly GCA_036419115.1. NCBI lineage: Eukaryota > Metazoa > Chordata > Actinopteri > Labriformes > Labridae > Scarus > Scarus forsteni. The sequence goes on from JAZDUH010000066.1 coordinate 17,951,578, forward strand.
AGCCTGCACCAGGCAGAACATTCAGCTGGCCTGGAAGAGGGCCACCACCGTCACCTTGCCTATGGCCCCCCTCATCGGCTCCTCCTGTCCGATCTGCCAAGCTGGTGGCAGCTGACAGCGTCGCCCTCCCCCTCCATCACTCTCTGCTCCGCCCCCATGGAGCAGGCAGAGAGTGAGGAGCAGGCTGAGGCACGCCCACATGCCTGCGCTTCCTCCTCACTCCCCCAGTCTACTGGAAAAATAAAGAGAAGGGGGAGGAAAGGGGAGTGAGTTTAAAAAAGGAGAAGACAGAAAGGGGAAAAAGAGGGAGGGGAGATGATTAGAGATTAATCTAAGTTGGCAGACAAAGCTGGGCTGGTCGTACAAAAGGTCAAACAGGGGTTATCTTCTAAAGTTTTGATAAATACCAAAGTTGTTCTTTGACCTGAATGGTTTAGTAAAGTTTTTTTAATCGGTGCATGTGTTGCTATGAGACATTTAAACTCTGAGCTTTAATAATAACCCAGTGCTCACTCTGTATTTATTTCAGAGAGAACGCTGCAGTTATACAACTGAGAGCAGACATGCCCAAATATGCATAGGGTGGACCTGCATCATCCTTTGCCAGCGAATGATAAACCTGCATCCAGTGCAAAGGTGAGCAAACCTATGGAATAAGAGTAACAAAAAAGTTCTTTGCAAACTCAGCAAACTCTTTTAATCCAAGAGATAAGTCAGAACAATTTATGTTTTGAGACTTGATGTGACAAAAGTGGCATCAAATCAAGAATCTCTGCATAGTATCATAAATATGACAAGCAAATAGTGTAATAGTGGTTATCAAAATAACTTGGAACACTGCATAGACCCCTAAAAACAAGGCTCAAGTATCTTTAAAAACATCTTCCTTGTATTAAGCATTTTTCATCAGTGTATCACAGCAGTTGTATACACATCAATGTATATTTTACTTGTAACTGAATACATCAAATGCGTAAATTCTTGCACTTACCCCTCCGTCAAAAAGTTCTTCTCTCTCTTCTCAGCTCTGTGTTGCTTCAATCCTGGAGCAAAAACAAGTCTCTTCCCCTTCCTCTCCCCCTCCTTTTATACTCTGCCTGTTGTTTTTCTCTCTGGTGGGAGAACAAAGTTCACTCCCAGCTCCCTGCTGATGCCTACACTTTTTTTCTTGTCTAAAAGTGCAGAAGTTCTTCCTCTTTGAATGATTACAAATCCTGTTTTTAAGAGGAAAGTGCTGTGGAGTGAGTGGTAGATGGACAAAAGTTTCTTCAGGACATTATTGTGAAAGGAGAAACTGCTTTCTTGCAGCTTGTTGTAAATATATATGTAAACAGTAGTGGCAGTGCACAAATTTGGCTTTAAACTGACTGCTATGGAAATGTAAAATGAATATTATAGGTGTGTGTTTTTGGTTCCTATGAATATTGTGCAATTTGTTTTTGACTTTTGGAACAAAGAGGGGGAGGGGGAAAGGACAGAGGGTGGGTCTTTAGTTGATGTCCAAAATGTTTTTGCAGGGTCGAAGTAAACACTCTGGGACTTAGCATGAACTTTCTGAGAAAGTGTAAGTACACTAACTGTGAGTGCAGATAGAAAATTAAAAACAGGCTAATATAAAGCACAGAAAATCTGAGACTGTGAGGAAATAATACTTTTGAGTTCAAATAAACATGCCATGCAAATTCAAAAACAATCATTTACAAACCCGATCTACAAGGAGGGAGCAAGTTGGGACAAGTTGAATCCTAAGACTTAATCTTGCATAACGCCGCATTAAAGCAAAGCCAATGTGTAACAAAAGCATTTAAAGTGCATATAAAGTATATGACCTCAAAGTACAATCAAGAAGATGTTAGTGTCTGTCTGCATGCAGCTCAGAGCAATAAGCCCCGTCTGGAGATAAGAGCATGGTCTTGTCAAGACCAGCAACTTTCTGTGATGGAAAAATCTAAAAAGAACAAAATTAATCTGTACTTGCATCTCTTGCAGGTATAAAAACTTTATTGTCAGTTAATGCATCATTTCACATGTACTTATACATTAAATTTAGAAATACCAGGGATACAGAAGGTGTTATCAGAGCTGATACCAAGCTTAGTACTTTTACTCATAAAACAGGGCAGATACTGTACTGGAGATGATTTCACGGTTTTGTGTGAGTTTCTCTTTGAGCAGCTGGACAACATGTCTGCAGTTTGATTTTTAACAAACATGAGGATAACAAAAGTAGGCCTGACTGCTAATCTCATTTACAGATTCTGCACTGGGGTGTAAAATCTGTGACCTGAGTGTCCTGGTCTCCACTTGGAGTCAATTTGTAGCTATGCTGATGAATATATCTAGATATACTGGTATTTATTGGCACATATATTTGTAGATATATTGGTCCATCACAAAACAGGAATCAAGAGCGTATGCAGGTAATACACTCTAAACAGGTGGAGCATTATCTACACTAATGACTTGGGATGGGTATTGATAAGATTTTATTGATACCAATACCTTTATCTAATCTGCGTGTTGATCCAACTCTTTATTATCCCCTCTTTGTTCACTGTGGATTTCCTTGGGGGAAAGTAGGCCTGTAATTACGCTGGACAATACCAAATTTACATGTAAAATATAGCTTTATAATATTTTTTTAGCTTGAAAAGTAAGGACTTACAATTACTAAAATAACAACACTGTTACAGTTACCAATGAAAGTAACACTAAGTAACGTTTTGTCCTAAGAGAGCCCATCATGGTGACGTGTTTGTGCAGCCACCAGCACCAGCAAAAGTTCACAGCATGGAGAATGAGTGACAAAGGCTGCATTTTCAATAACTTAGTGTTACTTTACTTTTAATTTTTGTCTATGAAATATGGCAAGAGCATTACTAGTAATACAATTTTTTAAGCAGTTGTAGCATATTTTAAAGAGTTGTGGGAAGGGCCTTGGTGAGCAGAGGAACAAGAAAATGTTTACTAAAATCTCAGTTTACCAATAAATTGCCAAGGAGGAAGGGAAAGGAACATCTAATGAAGACACTTTTAAAATAGTTTTAACTGCAACAGCATCATGGGGGTTTCCTTGGGTTTGTGCTCTACTTGTAGTCTACTTTGTTTATGGAGACCTTTCAGTGCATCCCCAGTCAACATTCCTTTAGAATAAACAACTTTGTTAACTCCAAACATGGAGAGAGCAAGAGCAAATAATCAACCACACAGAACCTACGCTGAAGTTTTAGCTTTACAGTGAATAAAACACAAACAAAAACATGTTTTTGTGTAACTATGCAAAAGAAAAAAAGCTCAACTATACAGATTAAAGCAGGAATCAGTGTAAACACTAAATGGGATGTGACTTTAGTTGCAGTTAGCCGACTCAGCAGATAATGACATGTGACCTGGAATGTCCTGCCAGGAAAAGCACTTTTTTCAGAGTTACTCATTCACAGTATCAGACACCGTGTTACATGTTCTTTATCAGGACGGACACACTGACCTGCAATATAAGGAGGTAATCTGTAAACCTCAGAAGATCTGAATAGATAACATTTATACACAGTAAAATGTAACTCATAAGTAAAACTCAAGGTTTAATCAGTGACACACGTTGTGAAAGGTCAAATTTCGGGAGTATACCTGACTCTTTAAAGTTAAATGGTAAATAAACTTGAACTTATACAGTGGTTTTCTAGTGTTTTTGACTACTCAAAGCTGCCTTACACCGCAGGTCACACTTACCTATTCACATCTATTTGGTCTCACATTCACTCACTGATGGTTCTGAGTTTCTATGTTAGTTATCCATCAGTATTCATTCATGCCCATTTTCACGACACTGACACAGACGTGGGAGCAACTTGGGGTTAAGGACACGTGGCGAGACAGACAAAGATTCACTCACACACCCAAACCTAAGGCCAAGTTGCTTAATAAGCTTGCATTTGGTATGGCAAGAAGCCAGAGTGTCTGGAGAGAACCCATGCATGCACAGGAAGAATATGCAAACTCCAAACAGAGAGGATCTAACTGACAAGGGGTTGGAACCAGCAGCCTTCTTACAGATGTGCCACTGTACTGCCCCGCTTGGAAACGACTCTTAATATTTTGTCTTTTTCAAGTTTGACAAAAAACACACTGAAGCAGCTCATATAATCTCAGCACAGTTTCATTGATACACTTATTTCAGGGGCTTAGTCAGATAAAAGTTAAATCCTGTAAAGACTCTTACTGCAGTATACTGTCGAGTGAATATTGTAGTGACCACTTGTTTAAAAAACTCAAAGAAAAAATCGAAATATCAAGCTGAAACTTTAACCAAACTTAATGGATCAGTGATGCATGGTGGGGATGTAATTTACACAGGCAAAAGAAGTCCAATGTCCAAAAGTTCTGCGATTTCCAATGGTTTATTTTTTGGCAAACCAGCAAACTAAAGAACAAAGGAGATCACGGCTCCTGCTGCCTCTCTCACGCTGGTAAAAAAACCATAGGCCCACCCCGGTGCATGCTGGCTGTCTGTCACCTACCTACCTAAATAACATCCGGTGCCCACAGTTTGTCATTACCAGACAAACAAAACTAATAATAATAATAAATATGCTAAACATCTAATTATAGAAAAAAACTAACTAGCCAATATATATATTTATCTATATATATATATATATATATATATATATATATATATATATATATATATAAGACAGGAAAATTCAGCTAAATCTAACAACTAATACTTCAACTTACTTCCAAATTAAAGATAAACCACTAAATACAAAAAATAAACATATAGCTCCAACAAATATAGTGTTTTTAAGACATTTTACCTATTAGTGGGTTAATTACAAGGCTTTCAATGGCACCATGTACTGCTATGTATGGGCTACCAATTACCTCTGAATATCTCCCCCTAGGAACAAAGTTTGAAATTCATTCATTGGCACTCATATTTAATAGTGCCTCGTGTCTCTAACAACCAAACCTAAAAAAAAAAAAAAACACAAACCAATCCTTTAATGCGCAGCCATTACTAGCCATTTGCTGATGGCTAGTATAAGGTCCATATCTTCCAATACCGATGTTAAACCGATGCTGATGTGCAAATAGTCAGAAAACTATTCATTCAGAGAAAGTTAAATCCCTGTTTGCAGTACATGCCTTGGTATCCTTCAGTTTTTAATTGCTGCACTTGTTCAGCTATTGATGCAACAGATTATTTTTAAGATCATGTGTTATAATTAATCTTGGTCAACTTGTAATGCTACTTTTGCTCTTGGTTGACTTTCAATGCAGCCATTATGAAGTGTTGTCACTTTAAGATAAAACCATTCCACATAATGGAATCAATTGTTTCTTGGTCACTTAATAATGCTGCTCTTTATTTTTTGGTCATAAACTGCTTGATCTTAATGTTAAAACCCTTTTCAAATTCCTGTATCTATTATAGCTGCTTTTGATTACTTTATTGAGAGTATGCTTTAGTTTTAAAAGTGTTGCCTTCGAAATGTTAGAGCAGCATTAATGTGGCCCTCATGTTACAAAACCTGGTATAGAGTCTAGGATGCAGAATACATTTACTTTTGTGCTTTTGGTCAATGATTCAGATTCATAAATGTTACGGTTGGATGGAGATAATTGTTATCGGTGTCAGTGTTGGATAAGAGAAAAAGAGTATCATTTTAAAAAGTCCGGTGTTGTTATGCAGTACTTATAGGACGCTTTACCCCTGCAGTTAACAGAACATGATCTGACATGTCACCGCGGTCTCTAAGCAACGCTGTACAGCGTCCCTGACGTCGCAAGGGTTTCTGGGAATCGGAGGCCTGAGGCTTGAACGACCGCCCTTTCTGGAGCATCGAGAGTAGAACAGCAGTACATACGTCGAGGGAGCTATAATCGAAAACACAACTGTCTGAAGCTACACAGACAAACTTGAGGTATGTGTACAGGTGGTTTTCGACGCATATTTTGCCCGAAAGCGGCTGTTACGAAGAAATCTGTCTGGGAAAAGTGTATTTTAATGCGCGGTTTGATGACGTAATGTTGATTGTCAAACACGAAATGGCGAGCGTGCTAAGAGGCCCGTTACCCGCAGCTCTCTGGGGTTGCTCAATGTTTATGTCCTTCATATTCAAAACACGAAATTATAACATTGATATGTCATATCCTGGTAAGTCTGGCTGTTGCTGCATATTCCCGCTGTATGTTAAATCCGTTTTGTGTCCTCTTCCGGCGGAAGGTTTGCGAGTGTTGCTAGTAAGCTAACATCAACTAGCCGAGGTGTTCGTGTAGCCGTGATAGCAGCCCTGCGTCCTGTACCGTGTAGTCACCCCCTGCTGCTGGTTATCGCAGCAGTGCATGTCCTTTACATCAGGAAACGTTATTTCAGATAAGTGAGTATGAGGTACGTACATGTTTAAAGCTGATGCTGCTCTCTAGCGCCATCACGCTGAGTCCCCCTAATGCTGTCCTGAAAAGCCCTCTTTACCCTTTGAGCCTCATAATTAAACATTATTTCAACAAGTTACAATTTGATTAAGGGCTTATTGAGAAGCAAATTCAACAAATGCATGTTGAGATGTGCAGCATTATTACTCATCAACACAGATCAAAATCATTGTATTTACTCTTAGTTGATATCAACAAGGATGTTAACATCCACCCTGTCATTAGCATCAAATGTTGCCATATTATCTACTGTCAGCTAGGGCTGTGCGATGTGGCCTAAAAGTAAAATCCACTTTTTTCCCCGAGCACTTGATAGAGTTTTCATTCTTAAAAAAACAATTCCAATTGACAAATTACACTAGTCAGGTTATGCCTTTATGTTATCAAAATTTGTTACACAACTAAGCAGAATTACCCTCAGTTAGTCTAAGTGCATGTCTTTAAATGCTGATAATGTAGTAGACAGGCCTGTCTACACAAACACTGAAGGCTGAGCTATTTTCACAGTGAATTATCATGTAAGTTCTCTAAAAAGTAATAATTTCTAAAACAAATATTATCCTAAACATTAGCCTGTGCAGAACCCGATAGGGCAGGGGTGGGCAACTGGTGGCACGGGGCTACATGCCCCCGTCACCTCACTCAATGTCGCCTATCAATCATTTCCATAGAAAATAAACATAAAAAAATGCAAACTGGAAATATAAAGAAAACACAACAACATCATGAGTAAACAGTACTACATAGTGCACAAATTAGGATAGGTGAATAAAACATTTTGATTAACATATTTCTTTTATTGCATAAAAAAGTTCAATTTGCTTTAGTTATGTGTCATGTTCTTTAAATCATGAATTTTTAATTGTGTTTGAGTCAAAATGATTTTGGTATAATCCTTTTTTGAAGCTTTGTATTTTCTTTTATTTTTTGTTTATTTCAATTTTTTTTTTCCTCATTGAGAATGCCCAACAATATGCAACAATGTGGCCCTCAGGTACTGAAAATTTATATGTGTGGCCCTCTTGGTAGTTATGCTGCGTTCCATTAACCTCGGAACTGGGAAGGGGGAACTGGGAGTGAAGTCATCTCAAAGTTATCAGCGTTCCAGTTACAAAGTCGGAAAAAACATGCTGATCTACCAGGCTATTGTTAGCCATTGTTAGCACGCCCTGTGTCGTTGTTTGCAGATATCACATGAAGAATGTAAATAACACTATGGCAGTATTTTTGTAAATATAAGTCTAACAATACGATGTATACAGCTGATTTAGTGCCAAAAACACAAGTCAGAAGTGCTAATAAATGGATTATTACAGGACCTTAATAACTGTTTGCACTGGGGGCATCCATCTTTGATTGTCAACTCGGGGGTGGCCAGGTTCCCCTGAGTTCCCAGTAGGAAATTCCGATCTCAGGGGGGTGTTCCAGTTGCAGTTTCCTACTCAGAACTCAGAAATTCCGACTTCCAACTACAACTGGAACGCACCTTTAAAGTTGCCCACCTCTGCGATAGAGCTACCATAGTGAAAACTGTATATTGTTGGTTTATTATTTTCAAACTTTGCCACAACTAAAAATTGAAGTAACTCAAGAAAAAGACAGAGATTTTTAATTTTTGAAATCCGGCTGAAAATAATTTGAATTAATTTAGTCAATATTTCACCTAACCCTATCGTCAGCATGTTTACAGTTAATATCAATTTTGCATACAATCAGTTGTGGACGTCCCACTAAAGTAATGACTTTTTTTGTCATTTATTTTTAACTAGGAATGCCACATTGAGATCAGGGACTCATTTAAAAGAGTGTCCCAACCAAGATAAGCAGCAAAACAAGATACAGAAATTACACAATTACAAACCCAGATAAAAACCAGTCAACTCAGAATCACATTAAGTCAGGAGTCAAAGCATCTGCAACCTGAAGGATATTCTTCTTATGCATTTAATCAACCTTAGAAGATTTATAGTGACCCGTTCTCCTCGCTCCTGCAGTACATTCCAGTATGCAGGAGCAGCATAGCAGAAACTTCTTTTATCTAAATTAAAATTACTTTTGGAACATATTGTGAGGATAGGTCTGGAGAATAAGTCACAGGGCAAATACTGTAGCTTCCAGCAATTTTCATTTGAATACAACCATTTAAATATAAAGAAAGCAGATCAAGTATAGTCTGGTAAAGAAGGACTTACTAATGATTTGGTCTTCAAGTGGCCAACTGGCCAACTCGATCATACAGAGTTCAATGACGGGTTAGCACCTTGAGATTTTTTATGACCCTTAAAGCTCCATGAGGAATACCATTTAAAGATTTAAGGCATTGAGAAGACGCAAGTAGATATAAAACATTACCATAAGCAAGCAGAGGCATAATAGTAGTAGCAACACGGCACTTTTTCTAGCAAAAGTAAAATCAAGACTTAAGTAGACTTACTCAAGTAGAAGCCCGGCTGCAGCTTTAACATCTTAACAAGCTGCTCGATATAAAGCTAAAAGACTACAAATCAGAATTCAAAAACCAAATGTATTTATGAGCAGTTTAAAACTCAACAGCACATTTGAGTTTGGAAACACCATGAGGTTTGTTTACATCAGTAATCATGGTACATAGGTAATCATGTCACCTGATAATGAATATAAAGTAGCCTACCATTAAAATGTCTTTGTGAAAATTATCAGACATGAGAGGATCCTGAAAACCTGTTTGAAAAAAAGCTTTATAAAACTGCAACACGGTTTACCAATCATTTATGTAATGTTTTCTTCTGTGATTATTCTGGATGTTTACATAACAACCTTAACTTTTGGTCATAAGACTAATGCAGTTATCCTCTGATCCCTCCAGACAGAGATAAGGTGAATCATGGCGGCTGAGGTGGAGGTAGAGTTGGATGGATGCAACGAGTACCCTGCTCATTACAAAGTCATGATGGATAAACTAAATGAGCAACGACAGCTGGACCAGTTCACAGACATTACTCTGATTGTGGACGGTAAGAAGATATCTTATCTCACCTGTATGGCTTAGAAAGTTTACAGGTGACGCTCTGCTAATTGGTGTCTCTTTTATCCTACAGGGCATCAGTTCAGAGCTCATAAAGCGGTGTTGGCAGCCTGCAGTCAGTTTTTTCACAAGTTCTTCCAGGATTTCACTCAGGAGCCTCTAGTGGAGATAGAAGGTACTCTGTGGTAGATAGATAAGACTTTTATCTCCATGCTAATTACAGAGACATTTTCTTTTACCTGTGTTTGTGACTGTTGAGCATTAAATAGATTTTGCTCACCCCTGCTGCTCTGTCATAATCACAGGAGTGAGTAACACAGCCTTTCGCCAGCTGATGGAGTTCACATACACAGCAACACTCGATGTGGGTAAAAAGGAGGAGGCCGATGTGTGGAAGGCTGCTGAATACCTCCAGATGCAGGAAGCCATCAAAGCACTCAGTAATAAGTGAGTCTCACATACTGTCCAGTGTCACTGCTCAAACAGCTGACATTATGTAACCATCCAAAACAAATGTCAGTCACAAGAAATAAAAAAGAACTTTTCTAAAAGCTCATCTTCTCTTGTAGGATAAATGAGGACCACTCCCTGACATCTGGCAACAAAGGAAAGAAGAGGAAGATAGCTGAAACATCAAATGTCATCACAGAAACTCTGCCTTCAGTGGAAGGAGAACAGGTTTGTATCCTCATTGTGGTGGTCACACAAATGTAAACAGTTGAATCCAGATGTAAGCCACACAACTAAATAGACACAGTATTGGCCCTTTTCCATTAGCTCTACTCTACTCGACTCTACCCGGCTCTACTGTACTCGCCTTGTGCTGCTTTTTCATTAGCCCCAGTCACCTGCCCAACAGGGTGCAGTGTCGCTGTAAACAGCTGAGCGGCACTGTGGCTTTTTGTCACAAACCGAGTAAAAAAGGAAAGCAGAAGAAGCCTGCAGGTGGCAAGAAGAAATACCCATTGAGAAGCACAGGAGAGTTTTGAAAGCTATACAACAGAATGAAGCCGAGGACAAGCGCAATCGAGCTGCAAAGAAAAGACGTATGAGGGTAAGCTAACGGTATCTACCGCTAGCATGCTAGGTCGTCACGCTCATGACTCATTGATGACGACATTGCCTGACCAATCAGTAGCCGGCAGTCAGTGACGTCATCTTTCAGTCTCGACTCAGCTCACTTGGAACCAGAGCGGAGTAGGTACTAAAACTAGCTTGTTGTAGGAGGTACTGGGCTAGTGGAAACACGCTGCAAATCGAGTAGGGCCAAGGCGTGCTAGTGGAAAAGGGCCATAATGTCTTTAAGGCACCAAGAGGAGGGTTTCTGTCCTTCTGTGACAATCTCCTATTCATTTAAGTCACTAATAATTGTAATAATAATAGATTTTATGTTTAAAGCACCTTTCATGACACCCAAGGACACTGTACAAAATTTAAAACAACAAAAATACCAGAGAGCAGTGGCAACCCGTCGTGCCAGCGTCCACTCACCCAGGGGTTGCAGGAAAGAAGACAGGAGGAGAGGGGAGGGGGAAAAAACAATTCCAATCTGGGCACCTGTCAGGGGAGCACAGTGTGAGATTGGAAAAAACACCTCAGCACATGAGCAACATATTACAACATACTCAGAGACAAGCGCATGGTTACTTGATTTTCTCTGTAGTTTGGTGGCTCCTTCAGTAACATCTGACTGCCATGTTGAGTTTTTCCATAAATTTGGTCATAGTTTTGGTTGGTTGGTTATGCGGCGTGGTTAGCAACCAGGCATGACCCCATATACATGCCTCTGCCAGCCCAGGTTCAAATCCAATCCATGGCCACTTTGCAGAGTCTCTCCCCTACTCTCTCACCCCCCTTCACAAACCTATCCACTGTCTCTCTCTCCTATCAATGAAGGCATACAGATGCTACCCAAAAAAATCTTTAAAAAATTGTTACAATTAGAAATTTTTCTGTGTGACCCAGATGGAGATTGAGGTGATCGGAGAAGGAGTCATCGAGGTGGAGGAGGCGGGACTGGAGGAGGTGGTTGATGCTGCAAAGAATGCTCAGGCCTCAGATGACTCTGCTTTGGCTCTTCTTGCCGACATTACCAGCAAGTATCAACAAGGAGATTCTACCGTACACATCGTGAAGAAGGGCGCAATAGAAGAGGTATGACCAACTGGTTTTGTGCAAACCTTAAAATCACTTGTGTTGTGTTTTTTTAATACAAAGACTTGAACCCTGCTTTGTCTATGTGTTCTGTCATCAGGAGGTTGTATATCAGGAAGAAACCGTGACGGCCTCTAAAATGCTGGAGAACGTTGAAGTGGTGGAAGTCCAGATTTCCCAAGTGGACAACATGTTCCGCTGCAACAAATGTGACCGCGGCTTTAAGTTGTACTATCACCTCAAGCAGCACTTGAAAACACATCTGGGCTCCCTGGAAAAACCTCACGTGTGCAACCACTGTGGCAAAGCATACACACGGGAGGGCGCCTTGAAGCAGCACATCAGCACCTTCCATTATGACGCAGAGGAGCTATCTCGAAGCCAGAAACCCCAGAAGAAAGTGCACGTCTGTGAATACTGTAGGAAGCACTTTGACCACTTCGGCCACTTTAAGGAGCACTTGAGAAAGCACACAGGTTAGAGTTGTGCCTTATTGTTCACACTGCACTGCTCACTTGTTGAACATATTCCTTTTACATATCTGTCTGTCTTTATGTGTATCTCTGTAGGAGAAAAACCATATGAGTGTCCAGACTGTCATGAGCGATTTGCCAGGAACAGCACGTTGAAGTGCCATATGGCCGCCTGTCAGAATGGGGCTGGAGCCAAAAAAGGGCGCAAGAAACTCTATGAATGCCAGGCAAGTTAAGCATATTACTGTCAGCTCATTGTTTATGTAGATAATATGATTAGTTTGATTATTCTTCCACATATGTTACGTTAATCTCATCTTAGTAAATATAATATTTACCTATTTAGGAACGCTGTAAACCAAAAACACCCACATTTACTAGCATTTACTTTGTATTTAAAAAATGGTTCAAAACCTATCCTGTCTCATGTGTTAGTATCTTTTCATTATTACCTCCACCAAGAAGGTCATGTTTTTGCCCTTGTTTGTTAGTTTGTGGGCACTCAAAAGGCAATGAATGGAATTGGTTGAAGTTTTCAGAACATGTCAGACATGGGCCAAGGACCAACAGATTTAATTTTTGTGCTGATACAAATCTGGAAGCAGAAACAAGACTTTTTTTTCTCATGATTTCCTTTTATTGCCAGAGAGGGCGGTTCCCTTCTTTTCTGCTAAATTGACCGTATCATCTCTAAATACACTCAACAAAAATATAAACGCAACACTTTTGTTTTTGCTCCCATTTTTCATGAGATGGACTCCAAGATCTAAAATTCATTCCAGATAAACAATATTACCATTTTTTTCAAATGTTGTTCACAAATCTGTCTAAATGTGTGATAGTGAGCACTTCTGCTTTGCTGAGATAATCCATCCCACCTCACAGGTGTGCCACATCAGGATGCTCATCGGACACCATGATTAGTGCACAGGTGTACCTTAGACTGTCCACAATAAAAGGCCACCCTGAAATGTGCAGTTTTGTCTCACAGCAAAATGCCACAGATGTCGCAAGCATTGAGGGAGCGTGCAGTTGGCATGCTGACAGCAGGAATGTCAACCAGATCTGTTGCTCGTGCATTGAATGTTCATTTCTCCACCATAAGCCGTCTCCAAAGGCGTTTCAGAGAATATGGCAGTACATCCAGCCGGCCTCACAACAACATTCCACAGGCCACAATTGACAATCTGATAAACTCTATGCGAAGATGTGTTGCACTGCATGAGGCAAATGGTGGTCACACCAGATACTGACTGGTTCTGAGTCCCCAGACCCCCAATAAAGCAAAAAAACCTGCACATTTCAGGTTGGCCTTTTATTGTGGACAGTCTAAGGTACACCTGTGCACTAATCATGGTGTCCGATGAGCATCTTGATGTGGCACACCTGTGAGGTGGGATGGATTATCTCAGCAATGCAGAAGTGCTCACTATCAAACATTTAGACAGATTTGTGAACAACATTTGAAAGAAATGGTAATATTGTTTATCTGGAATGAATTTTAGATCTTGGAGTCCATCTCATGAAAAATGGGAGCAAAAACAAAAGTGTTGCGTTTATATTTTTGTTGAGTATATAAATGTGAACATTTTGTTTTGTCATAGGCAGAGATCCAAGCTTAATTATACAATTACACACATTACATTTCAACAGATTTACTTGTTTATAGAGCTTAATCGATTTTTAATTATTTTTTTGAACAATTTATTTCATCTTCAGGGGCCCAAAAGCGTGACTTTACTCGTCCAGGTATATAGAATCAGGTGTGCACGGTGCAGTGAGCAGTGTCTTGTGTGTTTGTTACTGATTAAAAGCAGAGATATTCTTAAGTTTATTCAAGCATGAAATCTGGTTGTTTCAGTCGAGAATATACTCAAATATATTCCCCTACCATATTTAAATCACTGTGAAAGGATTTCATTCAACTTAGTACATTCCAGGTTTATTCCTATTGATTCCCATGGAAAAAGTTTCACTAGCCTCGTGTCTTAATAAAGGCCAGCCTGCATATGACGGTTCCATCAAAGATCAATTTGATTATTGCTATGAGGTTTTCAGCAGGGCAGCCTTTAGGGCTGGATGATGATCATCTATGTTTAAAGGCTCCGCATTTCTTGTCTTTATGGTAGTCAATTGTAATGCCACTCAGCCAAACAAATCCTTCACACAGTGAGTGAACCAGAAATACACAGAGCAGCGAGCAGCAGAGGACTGATGGTGTGGATGATACGGATAACCAGACTGCTCCTAAATCAGAAACAATAGAAGCTGGACAGAGTGGAAACTGTGTTCTGTTTAATCAGGAGAGGAGAGAAGAAACAAACACTGTGTTTCAGACCATGGAAACAGTTTATACTGTAATGTAAAATATAATTTAACTACAGTGTCTTAAAATTCAGTACCAACACATATATTAATGTACACCGTTATTATTGAGCCAAAGCACTCATCTTTACTAAAACTGTCTTAGATTTAGGTGATTTTCTGAATCCAGATGAGGATCTGAGAGTTTTTTGTCAAGGATTACTTCACAGTGCAGGATAGGACACTTTCCACATTTTTTTGTACAGTAACTAGCCCCACAATCTTTTAAATGCCTCTGTGCAGGTTTGTGCTTTTGGAACACTTCTATTTATAGTTCATTTAAACCAAACAAAATGATGTCAAGACCTGATATTCTCTGCAATTTTGTAAATAAAAGCAGCAGTCTATATTTGGGGATACGGTATTTTAAAGTCCTAAATTCAGCCACCACACAGCATCAACTGTGATTAAAATATTTCTTTGTCCAACCCTCCAGGTTTGCAGCAGTGTGTTTAACAGCTGGGATCAGTTCAAAGACCATCTTACGAGCCACACGGGAGACAAACCCAACCACTGCACCATGTGTGACATGTGGTTCACCCACACAAAAGACCTCAAGGCCCACCTCAAACAAGTCCATTCCATCGAGGACAAGTCAAACGAAGTGGTCATCACCGATTCCACCGCCACAGCAGCCATCGCCATAGCAACACAGAGCATCGACGGAAGTGAAACGGTGCTGCTGGACGATGGGATCCAAGTAGAGCACGTCACCATGGAGCCTGTCGGTGTGATGGAGATGGAGGAGACCACAACAGTGGTGATGGAGGACGGAGGCGTGACGGAGATGTGCGAGGAGGATGTTGAGAGACTAAAGCAGGCCGGGGTGGAGATCCAGGTGGTCCATGTGACCACAGCCGAAGTGGACGAACAGCAGGTGGTGGGCTCTCCTGCAAAGGTGGAGGTGGATGGTGAAGTGGTGAAAGTAGAAGAGGCAGGGGAGGTCCAAGCCGTGATTGTATGAAAATGAGCAAAGACTATCACAAGTGAGACGCGGGAGGCGTTTTCAGTCTTCTAGCCATTGTTTGTTCTTTAAGGAGACGTGTCTGCATGAGCACTGAAGCTTATCACCTCAACAACCATCTGACATCATTCACCATCACTAACTCTTTGACAGCAGAGTTATGGCGGACTTTCCAGACATTCATGTTCCTGTATTTATTTTTGAGCCATTTGCCATCATATCACATATTCCTGGTGACCTCAGTGCTACATCAGTCTTCATCAAAGTGTTTTCCCCAAAAGTTCATATTTTATATTGTGTACATATTTTTTTAGTTCTGATTTCTCCATTAAACAATTATACATGAAATAAATATTCTTGTTGCAGCTCACCCAACACCCTTTTTTCCCTTGTGCTAATGATGACATGCAGTTTTTTTAAGCTTGTTTTCATTTTCACATTGATGTCTTTTGCAGGAAATATCTCAGAAATGGAATAAAGCTGATTTACAGATGAAGTCCGCATCAGTCGATGGATTGGAAAAGCTTTCAACTCTGTTCTACACTTCTATTTTAGCTACTTTTATTCCAAGAATTGACAAATGTAGATGTTTTATTAAGTAAGCCAGCCTGCAAAGCACGTCTACCTGACGATGCAATGAAGCCATTTGCAAGCTCATCAGCTGGGAGCCCCCTTCTCTGATGTTTCGCTCCTTTAAACTCCCAGAACATCTCTAGCTGGCAGAGCAGCATTAGAGACGTCCCCCTGCTGCCCTCCACAGCTGGCACTAACATTCTTGCTGCCCTCGTAAATTATCCTTCCTGCAGAGCCAAACGCTCGCCCTTCCTGCCACTTCTGCCAGATCTTTAATGACTTTCCCCAAAGTGTTGTTAGTGCTCATGGTGTTGTGCTTTTCTTAACCCTTTAACTCCCAGCTCAACTGTTTGACAGAGGTCTAAAAATTCAGGAATATTTAATAAAAATCCATAAAAGGTCATTGTTTGTTTCTGTCAAGTTTTAGGATACATAAAAAACTGCAAACAAACCAAAAGAACTGATATTTTCTTTGTGTGGGATATCAAAGTTTAAAAAGCTTGAAGCTATTAATATTACTACCATCATTATTATTTTGAAGACTTGACAATTTATACATATGTGTATGTGTGTGTGTGTGTGTGTGTGTGTGTGTGTGTGTGTGTGTGTGTGTGTGTGTGTGTGTGTGTGTGTGTATGTGTGTGTGTGTGTTTAAATATTTATCTGTTATTCATCCAAAACATTTTATTAGTGTGTTTGTCAAACTCAATATTTATTCGGTTCGTCCCTAAAATTTGTTCATTTTTATGTCATCATGCAAATAACTGAGCTTTTTTTTAAATTTCTAAAACCCACACCAAAGAAATATCAGGTGTTTGGTTTGTTTGTAGTTTTTTCTGTTCTCTGAAATGTTAACAGAAACATGATTTGATTTGCTCAGATTTTTTTTAAACATTAAATATCCTTGACATTATTGATGACCGCTGCCAAACAGTCGAGCTGGTAGTTAAAGGGTTAATAGCTTCTATGTTGTCATTGTGCCCTCAACAGTTTCATCTTCAGATAAAGCAGGTATCCTTATCAGCACAAAGTCTCTGACTATCAGACCTTCAACGTTCACGCTTAATTGCTTTACATTTGTTAGCAACCTATGAGGTGTTTAACAAAAAGATTTTTCTCCTCAGGATTTGGTAAATGCCAAACCGACCTGAAGGGAAAGACAACATTGGGTATGCAGTGTCAAAATTTTTTAAGTATAGCTAAAAAATATGCCCAACTTGTTCTGTACATATGAACAGTAAGCGCATTTAACATCAGGCTTCCCCTTGAACATGTTGTGTTCAGTCAGTTAATGCTGTGTTCACAGTTTGATTCTACTGCCCTCAGGTGGTCAAACAAATAAATGCAGTTTGGGGAAGTTGTCATAGTATATTGCAGATAATCTGAAGTAATGCACTCAAAATGTTTATGCAGTAGTAAAGAAGATTTAGACATTAGTTTATAGACATTTGAAAGCAACAGAAGAGACATTTGTCGTCCCAGAAGAAGTACGTACATAAAGAAAAAGTGATGTATTTGTGAATTATTCACTCAAGTTTCTTTTGCTGTACAGAAAAACGTCAGGTAAAGTTTAAGCAGATTTTACTTTTGTTTTTGTGATAAGATTTATTTAGCCAACCAGAAGTGCTCGAAATCTCCACCAAGGCTCTTCTGACATTATAGGTTAGATTATAAAATATGGAATACTGCCCAATTACGCATCTTTTTAAAAAAAAAGTAATGAATCTGCATCTGTCTTGTTCCTTGTGCCATGACCAACATTTCCTGAAAATCCCATCAAAACTTGTATTATAGAAACATGGATTACTGTCCTGTCATTCAGCTTTAACAAATCCTTAAAAAGAACCTTGATCTGCATCCAGGCTCAGATCAACACCAAAACTGAATCACTTCTTCCTTGTGCCATGACCAACATTTCCTGTTAAGAAGTTTTTGAGTTGTCTTACTCACAGGTGGATGGAAAGTTACACCAAAATTTTCGTACTGAAATTATTGTATTTGGTTTTAAGTACATGAATCATATGAATAAAATAGAATAAATTTAAGTGAAACTAAATATTCCACAGAATAAAGACATAAAAACATTTATCATCCTCTTGTTGGTAAGTCCAGTGAAGAGGACCAAAAATATCTTATTCAATGATGATGATGCACAAGAAACATCTCAGTGACACATTTATGATATCTGATTACACATTAGACACTATGACTTATGTAATCACTTCTTGCAAGGTTTTATTTTTAACCTTTTTAATCCCTTTGCATCAATTTTTAACTCAGTGTTTCAGAGGTCTAACCTGAATAAAACTTGACTCATTGACAAGTCAAACTTATACTTTATCATTCAAGTAAAAATCAAACATATTTCTGGCATTTGTTTTTCATTTTAATTGACAAAAACTTAATACAATAACACTTCCATTTTACAAAACTATAATTATCAGAAATTGCTGACAAACTTGTACTGTTACAATTAGGCAAGATTTCTGTCCAGGTAAGTCATCAGGATTTTCACACTCTTGTCTTTGTGTTTTAAGATGATAAAAACACTTTTATTCAAATATTCAGTGGTCTTCAAATGTACAGAAACTGAATGATAGTCAATTAGATGAGACCAAAATAGAGACGGCGCTGACTGTAAATGTGCTTGTTGACAACTCTAAAGTCAGGGCTGGTATTTAAAATGACCAGCAGGTGTTGCTGTGTGGTAACAGTGCCATCAATTATCCCCTATAAACACTGAAGTGATATATAAGTAGATCTGGATTTAAAGGTGCTATGAGGAGAATCTATTTCCGGCGACAGAAAGACTGCTACCCATGAGCACACGGGGCGACTGTCTTAATGCTGCGTTCCAGTAACCTCGGAAATGGGAGTGACATCATCCCTGACTTATCGGTGTTCCAGTTGAAGTTGGAAAAAAACATGCCGATCTACCAGGCAGTTGTTAGCGCGCCCTGCGTTGTTGTTCACAAATATCGCATGAAGAATGTGATTATCACTATGGCAGCATTTTTGTAAATATAAGTCTAACAATACGATGTATACAGCTGATCTAGAGCGACACACCCCAGAAGTGCAAATAAATTGATTATTACAGGAGCTAAATAACTGTTCATACTGGGGGCATCCATCTTCAATTGTCGACTCGGGGGTGGTGAGGATTCACCGAGTTCCCAGTTGGAAATTCCAACTTCGGCAGACGTTCCAGTTGCAGTTTCCTGTTCGTAACTCGGAAATTCCTACTTCTGACTACAACTGGAACGCAACAAAAGACATGACCCGAGCTGGAGCGTGTGTTTGTTGTGATGCTTAAGACTGCAGTTCGGACCTTCCTCAGAACTCTGCATTGCTTTACAACTCCTTTCTCAACAACTTACAGGATGCAAAGCGACGAGGTAAAGCATTTCTTTCTAGTTACGTAGTGGTAGTTTTTGATGTGTGACAACAAGCAATTTTTGGAAAACTTAGTATTGTAGTTTTGTAGCCGGCTATATATCGCTACTAACAGCCTGGTGCTCTAAGACGTGTCTGAATAATATAAATGTGCTCTAGTTTTAATTGTCTTGTTCCCGAAGTTAAGTATCCAGGCCAGTTGAGCCTGGACCCAGGTGTGAAGCTAAGGACGAGCATTTATAGATAACCTATTTTGATGCTATAAAACTCATCTTAAAATGTGTATTTGGATCAGGCATATCAGTCAAAGAGGGTCTTATGTTTATTTGTGGCAAAATTCAATGAGCTTTAGGCAGGTAGTGAATAAAAGTGAAATGGGAGCAAGGTGTGGACTTCATGAGCTCAGATCCAGAATCACCATCATCCCTCAGGACCCCGTCCTGTTCTCGGGCTCCCTCACAATGAACCTTGACCCCTTCGATTCCTACTCTGATGATGATGTTTGGAGAGCGCTGGAGTTTTCTCACCTGAAAATTGTGTCCGGGCTGCCCGACAAACTTATTTGTCGGGCTCTGTCTCTTATGCCCATTTCCTGGGCATAAGAGACAGAGCAGAAAATAAACAAGCTGATTTCCCGTTTTGCGTCAGAAACAGGAAACGGTTAATTTTATTCGTTTTGAGCCTGTCATGCCATGAGTTTTCCTCAATATTTTCTATATGTTTTCAGCACAAGCTGCAGCAGTCACAAGCACCAGTAGACAAGAGACGCTGATTGGTGGCAACGTTAACTCACAGTGACACCTGCTGGTCATTTTAAATATCTGCTTTATGTGTGCCACCTTGGTCTGGCCTTGTTGTGCATCTTTTTCATGAGAACTCTCTCTCTCTTTCTAAATAAATTGATAGTCTACTTCTGTGTTAACCCTGTACAGTGTAAACAACTTGCTTTAATTTAGAAAAGGTGCATATTGGGGCAGGCAATACAATGAAAGTCAGTTTCGAGCAGGAGCTTATTTTAAAGGGCATGCACAGGCGGGCTTCGAAGTCCCGCCCACCAAAGAAACTGAATATGGAGTGGTATTTTGATTTCTTTAGTGACAAACAAACAAACAAACAAAAAACAGAACTTTTTGCCGTTTTTTTTATTTTACTGTTTCATGTTTTTTTATTGTATTTTCTTGGCGCAAAACTGAAAACATTAAAACAGTTTTTTTTTATTTCTGCATGTGTCTTTTTTTTTACCCAGGAAATTGACTGATAAAACGTACCTTTGTTCCATTTCAGTTAAACCATTGGCTTTAAACTCACTGAATTTTACCATTTTATTTTACTCATAAACACAAGAGCCCTCCTTAACAGGGTCTTAAATTTTGCACAGTCTTAAGAGGTAAAACTCATTTGGCCAATTTACTAATAAACACTCACGAGTAATGGATACTTGGCCAAGTTGACCCCTGTTTGAGACCTGCTCAGGCCTCTCCCTGAACCCCCTGACCCCAGGTTGAACCTCTGCTGTGTTAAGCAGCGTGCTCGGTCACCATGGCAGCTGACATACACAGGTAAGGTTACCTTGTGTGTCTGGACAGCTCCTGTGGTACTGAACCTAAGCGGAGTTATAATCCTCGCCGCTGATTGGATCAAAGGCGCACGTTCTTCTCCTGAGCCGGCCGCTGATTGGTCCTTCGGTCTGCTCGTCAGGAGGATTTCCCTCACAACAGGCAGACTGAGCCGCTGCTGCAGCAGGACCAGACCGCTCAATGTCACTGAGGGAGGTGGTCCAGACCCCGGTCCTTCATGAAATCTGCCATGAGGACACTGGTTAGGTGAGTAAGGGAGATATTTCACTTTTTAAGAAAGGGTTGGAGGGTGAATGGCCCGGTTTTCTGGGGGGAATGGCCTGCCGAGACGCTGTTGGGCTATCTGTTGACTGTATTGACCACAGACTGACGAGTCACTTCATCCACTGCATGGTTCATTCTCTTAAAAGCTGGTATCTGTGTGATGTTGAAGGGTAAAATTGTGATAAATGGACAAACTACACCACGTTTGACTATTCAGCAACAGCTCATTAAATGTCTCTGGAGGATGTGCTCAATTATGACCTCAGTCTTGCTGTATTTTGACGACGTTTAAAACCCTAAGAGACTCTTTTACGTACGCATTTTACGTAGGCTATATGTAATTGGCTGTGTTCAGTCATACAGCATTGAATTTGACAAGATAGTGAGTTTTAATTTGACCTTGTGATTCCCAGGTCAGCTCCAACAGTAAGTCTGAAAGCTCTGTCTTCAAATAAGGATTACACTCCTTATGTTGAGTGCACAATGACCAAGACTCTGAAACCCAGTCAAACTTCAATATTTTATCTCACTTCCATGAAAGCATAATACATGTATTTGATTAAATCTGGGTGTGAGTTTCTTTTGCTTAAGATTTGGTCTTTTTTTTTATTATTCTCCACCAGATGGCGGCATTCTTACCATGTGAAAATGAGTGTGAGTATTAGACACTGCAAACAATATAATAATGCTTAAAATACATGTTGCTGTGAATCATTAAGGTTTTATAGGCTGTAGTTATTTAATACCAAAAATATACTTTACATGAAGTCTTCTGTTTTCATTCATCTAACATTATAGTGGCATCATGACAAAAATGGCATTCAAAGTAGGGCTGAACGATTTGAGAAAATAATCTAATTGCGATATTTTTCCCCAATATTGCAGTTGCTATTTACTCTACGATTGTTTTAATGTTCCTTATCTTATGTATTCTTAAACAAACATAAGCAGTAGATAGTTTTATAGTATAACCAATATGACATTAAATCAATCTAAGGATAAAAGATTTGAGAAAAAGTGGAGAAGTGAAGAACAGAAGCAAAATAGGTATGAAATTGCAAAAAGAAAAAGGCAAAAAAATTCAATAGTGACTAAGGAAAATTGATTATAGCAGCAAAATTGGGGTTAAATTAAAAAAACTTGGAAAAATTCCAAACATGATCTGACAGTGGCCAAAAAAAATATTAATGGGAGCAAGATAGGCATAAAGTTGTAAAAACTGGGTTAAAAAAGGTTAAAATAGGCATGAAATTGCAAGAAACTACATCACAATGCCAAAATGTTCAACACATTTTGGAGTAAAAATATTGCAGTCTGCGATTCGAAAATTGCAACAAGCCATACTGCGATTTAATCAAATTTTCAATTAATTGTTCAGCCCTAATTCATAGGGTTACAATCTTGAAAAAAATCATGAAAAATTGACACATCAAGCATAACAGAGTTGTAAATAATATCAACTTATAAAAGTTTTATAGCTACCACAAGGTAAATGTCATTTTTGTGTTTTTGTGCATAGTGGTATAAGTGAATATTTAACACTGCACATAATAAAATAATGCAGAAAAATAAAAAAGTTGTTGCTTATCATTGATGTATCCCAGGATGTATTAATTCAACCAGACAATGCCATCTTGAATATCAGAAACATATTTAAAAATAATCCTAAACATGTAATGGCATCATGAAAAAACTGGCATGTAAAGGGTTAATATGTATTAAACTTAAAGATATTTTATGGGCATGATAAAGACGATGTTAGCTTGAAAATCAGGCCTAAAATGTTTGAAATAATAGCTACAAATTATACATTTTATGGCTATCTTATAGAAAATGCAGTTTTTGCGCTTAGTAGTGTGAGTGTGAGTTTTTTACAAAGCACACGAAACAATGATGTCCATCACTGGCATATTATAGGCTGTAAAAAGCCGACATATAACAAACACTTTGCATGTGGTATATTTGAAATATGTTTTATTCTGTTTCTTTAACCTGAAAACATGATGGCATCATGACAACAACCTGACATTCAACGAGTTAGATCTTTAAAAATTTACTCGTATTTGATATCTATAATCAGGTGGCATATATAAAAATAAACTAGATGAAAGCAGAACATAATATTACTGTATAACATTTATGTGTAGCTGTCTTTCTATAAGCACAGTTTATGTGCTTAGCAGTTTGACTGTGACTAGTATTAGACCCAGACCTAAGGGTTTGAGCTGGTATACGTTTGAGAGCAGAAAATAAAAAATAAATGGACAAACTACTTTACATTTGACTATTCTGCAGCACCTTATTGAATGTTGGGAAATATGTCCCACAATGCCTTCAATTATGACCCCTTGCTGTATTTCAACAATGTTCAAGTTGTATTTTAGTTTTATTGTTCCCAAAGAGAGTGAGATCAGTTTATGCATGAATGTTCTAAAAGCAATGACTCTTTGAAACACGTTTGAAACTCTTGCTTTGCAGCGATACCTGACACACCAGATAGACTGATCAGTTTATACTATACACAATATTTCACGAGTCCATCTGGGCAATAGCCCACAGAAAATGTTTTGGGAAGGTAGAAGCTTTCACTCGCATTGGATTATTATTCTGCCAATCTCACAAATTACAGGCCTATCAGATCATGTAGTAGGCGTGCAAAGTTCAAAATGTGAGCCACATGAAGGATAAACTCTCATCAAAACATGTCAGAAATGGAGGAAAATCTCCATTTTATCAGGCAACGCTTTCAGTGTTGTCTTTTGTTTTTCATTTAGTAAAGAATGTGGTCCACTTCAGATAAAACATCCACTGAAGCTGTTAGCATCTTTGCTAATCGGCGTCCGAGCAGCCACTTCCTGCTGCTATCATGCTTTCATGTTTGTGCAGTTTCTAGGGCTGGGACGATATGCTTTTCTCTCGATGCGATTTTTTACAATTTTTAGGTACTGATTCAATTATTGCAATTCTACGTCCTCGCCAATTTTTGCAATCTTTAGTTTGCTTTTTTAACACCAGCAAAAAAGATGAACAATGATGATGCCTACAGACTATATCAGGAAAAATACACATCACATGTGAGTCCGTTTTTAGGATTTATTCAGCATATATTTTAACCAGCTGTTTATACTCTCTCTTCAAAAGCCTGAATTACATTTAAAAGTGGCTTATTAACACAGACTAAAATGACGCATTTACATTTGGCAAAAAATACATTTTTGAACAAAAAAATCTATTTAAAAATCGTCAAACAAAAACTCCTGATACTTATGTGAATCGATTTTTTCTCCCACCCCTAGTAGCTTCTGCCTCCTCTTGCTTTAAAGGATGCTGATGAGTGACAAAGCTGATTAAACTGTGCCGCCTCGTGCTGAGCACAATCATTGTTGATTGGAACTTGGCAAGATGGATCTGCCAGAGTACAGACATTAAATCAGGTGGATCCAGCTTCACAGCAAGGTTAACGTTTTGTTCCATCAAAAGTTTAAAATGCAACATTTTTTTCTTCCTGAGGTTCGACCACTTTGATCCACTGCACTTGTCTTAAAAATCAAAGCAAATACAAATCTTCTTCTTGTGTGTCTGTATCGTACTTACAGATGACTTTGTAACATTTTGGACTGATCAGGTTTTTAATTGCAAGCTGAAAAACACTAAATCTGAACATACTGCTTTACTAAAGACATCTCTGAAGCCTGCTAAGGTCAGCCTCAGCTCCCGGAGTAGATCTGGAGTGGAGGTTGAGTGTATTTCCATGGTTAATGATGTAAAAATAGCCCTTTGGGGACCGTGTACCTCCCCTGAAATGGATTTGTTCCTGATTTTTATTCTTTTGATGCTCGCTCAGTCAGATCACTCAGATGAAACATTGGGCTTCATGTGCTCCTTCTTTGATTCAAACCTCTTTGAAGCTCTGGCAGTAAATAACATGCATACCCAGTTGGCTTTTTCTCTTTTTAAGTAGGAAGAAATCATTTTACTGAACAGATCCTGATTTGAACTCCCGGATGTTGGTTGTACAGTGTCTGCTGTGCTGTGTTGTGTTACAGTGCTCTTTGTGTACATTGTTATGGTAACTTTGTGAAGGCCTCAGAGACTCTGACTCTCTTGGCAGGATTCTCTTGTAGCACGAACTGTATGTCCAAGGCTCAGGGAATAACACAGTGTACTGTAGCTGGTCATTACACTGATCTTTTAGGACATGTTAATATATATTCAAAAAAGATGCAGCGCAAGGTAATATTTGAAGTATTTTTGGTTACTGTTGAGTTAACATTAAAAACTGCAGCTATTGTCACCAGAGCCTTACTGTAAATAATACAATACAACTTTTTTGTTTATAATAGTATAAGGATATCAGTACTGTTGATTTTATGGTATAAAACTGGCATCAATGATTGCCAGAGCCTTACTGTAAATAATTCATTACAACTGTCTTATTACAATGGCGAAAGGACACAAATATGGGTTTTTACTGTTAAAAATGTGCATTTAAACAGTAAATTCTTAAAACAAACTGCAACATTTACATTAAAATCAAAAGAATTGAAATCCTCTTTCCGTAACAAAAATTCTGACACAGATTTTTTTTTAAGATAAGGCTCTGGCAACCACAACCACAGTGTAATCATTGTTAAGGCTAAATGGGGATTATCTTTAAATTTGTTATATTGTATTCACATTAGTGCTAGCATCCAGCAGTCAGCAAGCATTTCTCTTTTTGTGTGAGACGAAACAACCTGTTAGATCTGTTTTCACAAACAAGCGAGAGGAAATATTGACAATGTGGGAGAGTCGTATCGAAATAAGTAATGGAACCAACAGCATATGTATCAACAATCAGCCAGATCTGGAGTCGGGGACTGGCAGCCTGGGGCTAAACGCTGCCCTCTTACTCCTAAATGCAACCTGCCAGTCAGACGAAATATTAAAAATAATGTGATCATGAAGAAAACATGACTAAAGCTTTGTAGGCAACAATAAAGAAGCAATATTTCAAATATACAACTAGGGATGTAACGGTATGAAAATTTCATATCACGGTTATTGTGACCAAAATTATCACGGTTATCATTATTATCGCGGTATTGTTGCAGTGTGCTCAAAATGTTGAAAAAAGTTCTTTTACACAGTCTTGAAATCATTTTACCCCCTTAATATTATAATTTTAAGAGTCATTTTGTCTTTTTTTTGTCAACAATTGTGTCAGGAAATGTCCTATAAGTAAATTTGTTTAAAAAAAAAATCATTAGAAATAAATGTAAACAATTCTTGTCAGCATTTGTCATTATTTTGTGATAAATGCTTAAACTGTGTGTAACTACAAGAATAGAAAAAAACAAATTTGTACTTCATTTGTACAACAAGCTACGTATGCACGCCTCTGTTTGCAACACATGGCTGCTTCATCGAGGGGCAGACGCACATAGTTTCGCCTTTTTCAGACAAAGAGCAACACCACCGTAAGTTATTGACACAGTGTGGTGATCAAACACGGTATAACGGTAATTTTGAAAGGACACGGTAATGATTACCGTGGGAAATTTTACCGCGGTTTACCATTATACCGGTAACCGTTACATCCCTATATACAACAAAGCTGTGCTGTTTCGGTGACGCTCCCCTTTTTGAATTTGCCAAAGCATATGCTTTAACAACCAGTTAAAGCTCTGGTGCTTGTATAAAAAGTAAGGGAAACTGTCTTAAATTGTCTTTAAATAACTGGGATTAGCATTGCTTAATTCATTTGAGTTTAAATTATCGCACATTTTACAGGGGGCACTACTCACACGTTTAGCTGTGTTGCTCATTCAACAAAAGCCTGATCCCTACACCTTATAGTTCATTGTAAAGTTGAATAATCAGGCTTTTGAACAATCTGAAATACAAAACCAATTAGAATTATTAAAGAGGAAAAATAACTGACCAAAATAGTGTTCCCAAGATATATATATATTACAGTACAGTATATTGTATAAATCTTCTTTTGTAACTTTTAAATTTGCAAACATTTGGCCCTCTGGCAGTGAAGACAACTGAAAAGTGACCCTCTTGGTAAACAAAAGTTTCAATCACTGAACTAAATTGTTCAAAGAGACATCATTATCTGTGATAGCTTAGTATTAATGGTCAGTGCATCTCATGTTATAAGTACTTACTACTGCTGAATATCACTACTTGATATCCATCCAACAAAACCACAAGTTGTTAACACCTTGTTGTTGGTATCTGGTTGTTTTTAACGAAAAAAAAATCACAGGAAAACTCCCGCACACTGTAGAAATTACAAAAGAATGCCAGCATTATTTTGAGAACCATGTTGACGTTGTAAGGACCAAGAGTTTTCCAAGTTTCTTGAAAATTAGTGACTATTTTCAGAATGTTGCTACTGTATTTTTGCCATAAAGACAGAGCAAATCTCCTTCAGTTCAAAATTAGGATCTTTATGTTTTCGTTCTTTTTTTATTCAACTATTTGTAAGAATATAGAGATTTTGTCAATTTCAAACATAAGAGAAAACTCCAGCATATCCTCAAGAAGCTGCAAAGTAGGAAAGCAAGGCTTCAAAGTCTGAAAATTAGGGTAAAAAAAGTGTCTGTTTTTGCCACCATCAGTCACTTAAGTTCCAAACCCAGCTGCTGCAACTGGCTTTTACTGCCATCTTGTTTAGTTTGAAAGTTGTAGACAGTGTGTATGTGTGTCAGGGGGGATGGGATTCAGGGGTCAGTGTGTTTTTGGTCATGTGGAATATTTGTCCCATAGATTCCAGAAAGGCCTGCCCATCCGTTCCTAAGGGTGTGCAGTCTTCATTGTGGCAGCTCTTTCATTGCTGAGCTCTTTATTCTTGTCAACCTTGCATCTCAATAAACACACTGGGGAGCTTTGTGAGGAGAGGGCTGTCTGTGTGTGTGCGTGCTCTTGTGCGTGTACTTACATGAGTGTGCCTGTGTATGTGTCTGTCTGGGGAGAGAGTGTGTGCTGTCTTTGTGCATGAATGCATAATGGCAGTGAAGGAGAGAGAATGAGACACAAGCACAGGGAAGCGAGGGAATGGACCAGTGTTCATGTTTCTATCTATACTCTATGCAGAAAAAAGTTTGGAGATTGTTTTTGTCCTTTAAAGCCAGTAGGTATTCTATTTTATATTTAAAAGAAAAAAGGAAGAAAATGACTGCTACTGGACTCAAAAAAAGAGTTTGTTTGCGGTGCTCTTTGGAATGGGATTCACAAAGTCATTGCAGCAAAAATAAAAGACTCCAAGGCACTCTCTTTATACAATTAACATGCTTTAATTTTAATGGCATGTTCACATGTACCTTAAAAACAAACTTTGACACGCTTCAGCATCAAGCCTTTATCAGAATGTCTTGCAAACAGATGCTAGGCTGCAGTAGGCTATGAGGAATCTGAAATAGCAAATCATTTTAGTCTCTGTATCTGCTAACCTGACATGCCAGATGGACAGCTCCACATATATGCCAGGGAAATGTTTCACTAATCCATCTGGGAAAGAGCCGTCTGAAAATGTTTTCAGAGGCAAAACCATCCAAAACAACAGTAGCTTGAGATGGGACATAGTTTGTCTCGTTACACTCATCACAGACCAATCCATATCAAACAATACGTATGACGTAGCTGTTGTTAGCCGTTAGCTTAAACTACCTTTAACTATCATCTGACATTAAATGATTCCAAACAGGTGTATCATTTAATGCTTATATATGATAAAACCTCGTGAAAGACAATCACTACCAAGTTTTTTCCTGGTAAACTTCTGTGGAGAGCATATTTTGTCAAATATCACTGAGTAACCATGATGGCGATAGACTAACCAGCATGTCCATGGAGGATTTCCACATTCTCTCCCAGTTTCCCAACAGTGAGCTCGGGAGAAGAGCAAAAACATGATTTCTCTTCAAGTGATGTTCTTTGCTCCTCTTAAAAAGAAAATTTGAGTCCATTTCTCATAAAAAAAAACCCTTAGATATTGAGATCGACAGAAGCCGCCATTTTTTTCAAACATGCAGTCACTTCCTGTTGTCGTCACATCTGCAGCTCCCACCTCTCTTCCCTGATTGGGCTGTTAAGCATTCAGCCGAGTGAATGGAAGTTGACAAGCTAGACATGCGGGATTACAGAAACCAGCAGGTCCTATGTATCTGCTGAACAGAGGGTGAAATGGAGCTGCTGTGCTTAAAACACGAGATATAAGAGAGAGGATTGGTGGTGACAGCAGTGAGCATTCATGATCTAGTGCTAGTGTGAGAGAAAGTGAGAGCAGGCCAGACTGTGTGATATAATTTACATATGTGAGTGTTTATGCGAATGAGGTAAATGGTGTTACCCAGTCTCTATGTGCCTGTTTTAATAGTAATGCAGTCAGTGTGTGTGAGTGTATAAATGTGCTGTGTGTGCATGTGTGTTGAGAGATAGAAAGTGTGTGTATAATTATGTTTATTTGAAAGAGATATTGTTTGAGGAAGTCTGTGTGTACATTATTAAAGTTTAATGACAGCAATTATGTGTCCAAAAATGTCTGTTGTGTACATGAGCATGAGAAAAGTGATGGATGAAATACTTCATAAAATAAAAACATGTATCAAAAGCACATTGAAAACATATCAAACTGTGACTCCAAAGGACTAAAGTGAACTAGACCGATTTTTTTCTGTTCTGTTACTCCACAAGTATCAATGAATCCTTTTAATTCTTGTCTCTAGTTTTGGGTACTCAATATGAGATAATTGTTTTTTAACATCAGTGATTTTCTGAACACATTCTTGCAGTGTTAAATAACAAATACATGTAACTAAGTCAAGGTAAAATGTGACCTCTTTAATATAAAGTGGTACTTATGTATGAAACTGGGCTAGAGGCTCAGATTTAAGGCTCAGTGGAGGCACTATGGACTTTGTGTTGTAGGTTATAGTTTCATTTCACAGACACTTTTGTCCAAGAGTAAGTACAAGTCAAGCAAAAGTCTAAACTCAAGGGAACAACGTTAGGAAGTGCAAAAAAATGAAGCGCTCGAGGCAGTACCTATTTTTTTTAACCAAGCAATCAACAGAAAACCTTGTCAAGTCACCTCAATATCATCATCAGAATTATCATCAAGTCCTCCTGATGTCAACATACTCAGTGCTGAGCTGATCACAAAGAGCTGGGTCTGAAACCAGATTCAGACTAAGTGCATTTCCCTAAACAGTTTGGTCTTCAGCTGTCTCTTGAAAGCACATAGGGACTCTGCAGATTGAGTGCAGTTGGGTAATTCCCTCCACCACTCTGGAACAACAGAGAAGAGTCAAGCTGGTGAATTTGAGCAATGCTGAGATGGGAGGGTCAGGCGTTTTTCACTGGCAGAGCAGAGTGGGTGAGATGGAGTGTAGACCTGGAAGAGGAATTCCAGATCTACAAACCCTATTGTCCACTATGCTAGGTCATATTTTATAGTTTTGTCTTGTTAGATGGACAAAAAGTCAATAGGTCTTTTGTCTTGTGAAGTGTAGTATTTTGTATATTAAGTTAGGCTACGTTTACACCGACACTCTCTGACTTAGAAACGCAAAGATTTTTCCTTAGCGTATTCAAGTCCATCTGCGATCAGACGGAGACACTGGAGACCAATAAAACCGCTGTTGTATGCATGCTGGTTCAGTAGATGGTGGTGTAGGTTTGCAGAGAGGCAGCGCTGCTACAATACACGTACAAAGAAGAAAAACTTTTTACAAACAACAATGGCGAGTGGACGCGCAAAGACGCAGAAGTTTCTTTTCTGAACCACAAATCAGTTCGGGCAACAAATCTGTCTGGATAGTTTTGTCTGGATAACAAACCGAGCACAGTAAGCAGCTCACACATTACTTGGTAGACGGATGAAGCTGTTGTTGATCCTGGTATGTGTGCGCAGCCTTCACTTGAAAAAGTACTGCGCATGCGGTGACGACAGCGTTTCACCCTGAAACACTCTTATTCAGGTTTACAGCAGCATGGAGGACCGTACTGAAAACTCTCCAGTCTGGAGCCTGTTTACAAAAGATTCTGTTTTCATGAAAACCGCAAAGAGTTCCCATGTAAACACAAGGCCAAAACACAACGAAAACTTATCGGATCTGACCGTATTCAGCCCAGTGTAAACAGCCCCTTAGTCTCTTTTTGTCATGAAAGCAAAGCTTGGTTACACGTTCTTTTTTTTTAGGAGGTATGGTAATGGATTTTTGCTGATAGCCGATATAGAATAGAATAGAACAGAACAGAATAGAATAGTATAAATCTTTATTTGTCCCACACAGGGAAATTTGCAGTGTTACAGCAGCAAAGGGGACTGCGTTCAATAAAAGTAGAAAAATAGACGCAAGTATAAAAATAGCAGTATGTACATTATTCTACCAATATAAAAAAAGTATGTATAAAAAAATATGCCGATATGTTTCAAAACGTATTTTTGCCTTTACCAATATCAATGCCGATATACAGTATACATAGAACTAAATGAAGTTTTTTTTTATTACAACCGCTATACTTATACTATGCAACTGCTCTGAAAGATAACACAAATTTACTACACTAATCTGCTGACATAAAATGTGCCTTTTTTTGCGAAGTTATACTTGTAAATTGAAAAAAAGGGCCAAAAACCTAATGCTAATATAAAAGGCTAAAATAATGGCAGTATTGTTCATAACTGGTGATACCAATATTTAGCTTTAAAGGTATTTTCTGCTAATACTGATCTCATCAAAACCTAAAAGGACATTATGTAAATGTAAGGAAAGGTGAGTGCTCCATGGACCTCCCTGCAGATGGACGTGTGGTAGCTTGTAACGTCGGTACTTGTTCACAGGAACAAACAGTCATTGAGGAAAGAGTGACTAATGTGTGGACCCCAGCTGCTGTGGATGGGCCGTCCTGTTTTTTCCGTTGTTGGAGTGTGTGAAGAGGCTGCTGATGCTGGCAGTGTGATCAGCAGCAGCACAGTGTGCCAGGCAAACCCTCCTCCTTGTCTTCAGGGATCCTCAGACAAATGATTGATTGTCTGGTGAGTAAGGAGCCGTTCTTGGCAAAGAGGACAGTGTTTGCTGATGAAGGGCTGGCTGTGGCTCATAAGC
Organism: Scarus forsteni; assembly: GCA_036419115.1. Lineage (NCBI taxonomy): Eukaryota > Metazoa > Chordata > Actinopteri > Labriformes > Labridae > Scarus > Scarus forsteni. Next base: position 17,983,887 of record JAZDUH010000066.1, read on the forward strand.
CTGCTTGTGGAAAGCAGTGTACTGGATTAATGAAGTGAATGGCTCATACTGGTTGGGTAAACCAGATTAGATAAAAAAAAGGTAAATTCTACTGGGTTCTTTATGTAGTCTGAATATTTCTAAATTGGTCAAACCAAGAAAAAAACATAATGAAGGCAAGCTTGAGGCATTAGATGTTCAAACTACTACATCTTATGTGTCCAAGATGATCCAGCTGATCCACTTCACTGTCTGGAGTCAGGCAGATCCATCTTGCCAAGCTCTAATCTACAACGTCTGTGCTCGGCCTGAAGTGGCACAGCCCAATCTGAGTCCTTTGAAGCAGGAAGAGGATGGAGCTGCAAAAGTGGTGACAACAGGAATTGGCCGCTCGTACAGAGATTAGCAAAGATGTAAAACTTTGTAGCAGTTTTTTCACATCTTGACTGCCTATCTTTATTAAATGAAAAAAAAGCAACACTGAGAGCATTTTTTGATCAAAAGTATATGTCTTATCCACTTCTGACATGTTTTGCCGAGAGTTTGTCCTAAGAAGTGTCTCATGGTATACATGGTATATATACTTTACGCTGCCGCAGTAGCGCTCGCCCTCTAAATTGTTTGAGTGGTCCATTATGTGTGTGATTGTTGATCGTCCAATCACCCGCTGGATAGGCCTAAATCAATTAACCACACAATAAATAAAAACGTCCTTGGTAAGTTTGCCGGTCTCGATAAACTGACATGTGCTGCCTGTCTGTTTTCCTCCTCTCTTTCTACCAAAGAGGCTGAATGAGAAGATGGCTCACTCTGTCCATCATTAATAACTCCTGGGTGCTTCGGATTTATAGCGGAGTGGCACTGTCACTCATGCAGTCTTTGGGGGGGGGCCTCTCAAGCGTACACACGGAGAGAGCTGATGTGAGCGTCCTGAGGAGTAACGAGGAAACAAACACTAATAGGTTCTTAAGCCGAATGATAACATAAGTATTTATCTGGATGCAGAACCCGGAGGTCGCTAACACCCTTGTGGGCAAGCCAAGCAAACCTCTAAGACAAGAACTTCTTTGCGAGCCTAAACCTCCGCCTTGGTATTTTTTGACATTCTTAGCTGAGTTATAAGTGAAAATGTGAAAAACTGCCCCATCCCATAATGATAAGAAGTTGTTATAAAGAAAGGATTTGTATTCAGCATGAAAATAAACAAACGTCTTTCTTTTGCCATGACCAACATTTCTTAAAAACATCATCCAGATCTGTCGAGACATTTTTGAGTTATCTGGTTTACAGACAAACAAACCAAAAACAGACAAATACCCACAAAACATAACCTCCACAGCGGCAGTAATAAACTGTGATGGAGGCATCCATATTACTTCAGGTACTAAAGACTTCTTTTTCAGTCTTTCTTGGACTCAAAAACATTTTAAGTTATAAAATACTACTGAAACAAATAACCAGCCATAACAGTTGTGTCATGTTTTCCTCTTCTACCTTTACTTCTACAGCAGTGAGAGTGAGCCATCATGCTTTGCCTGTCAATGCCATCTTTATGTCACAACCAGAAACAATCATCATTGTATTCGACTTCAATTCCTCCCCTGCTGCTCTGTTTGAAACTGTTTATGACGTGTGGTCCATTAGTCTGCTCATGTGCATGATTATTATGGAGACCTTGAGGCTCCATAGAGCTGTATAAGCATGAAAACTCAGTTAATGCCTAATCCTCAGGATGAAAAAGGGCAAATAAACTTGTTGGACCAGTCTCCATTGCCAAGCAACCATGTAGACATCAGCTTTCACAACACAGAGAAATAAAGCACAAAACAATCCCAATAACTGACACTCAGCCTGTAGCCATTCACTTGAAGTAACTACCAGTCGATCAGGTCCAGTGTCCAAAACTAAGCTCTTGTTTTCTGATAATGGTTCTGCAAATATACAGATTCAAGGTTTGATCATTTGAAAGTAAAAAAGGCAACCACTGAACAATGTAAAGCAGCGGCCATATTCAAAAACAGAAGTCCTTCTTCAATCCTCAAAACTCTCCACTCCTCTACAATGTCTTGACAGTAATTATATTCCTTGTATCAATGTGCTTATGCCATCACAGTTGTCCTGTAATCTCTGTATTTATATTCATAAAGGCTGGTATTCATGGCCTATTGCTTTGTACTGCAAAGTGGAGGCCTCTCCTCTCTTAGCTAGTCCTTTTAGGCGGCCTGAGATCAATGCCCAGATATTCACGGAGAGATGACAGGAAGGTGTTTGAAGGCTGGGAGCCCACAAACCCGACAAAGGACAGACGCTTTGATTCCCCTCCAACCTTTAACATAGATTCATTTATCTTAAATTACAGATGGATGAGAAAAAAGCCTCCAAAGCATCGTGTTACTCTGGTTACACAATTCTTTCTGAGCATAATGTCAGTGTCCAGTATGAACTCAATTAAACAAATCATAATGTGCATGTCAAATGAGGCCCTCCAGATAGCAGGTTTATGTAGAAAAGACTTTGGATCGATTTCTTAATGACAGTCATTCTGTCTATCATATTGATTATGGGCCAATAAGATAATCCAGTGTGTCGATGCTACTGTTGCGGTCTAAGGGACAGAACATGAGCCACTCTATAAAACAAACTCTCTGCAAAAGACTTCAGAAGTGGAGGAGAAAAACACTTATATAGGGAGAAGTTTGTAGTGTTGTTTGTTTGATAAAACTGAGACTTAAGTTGTTAGCATCTATGCTAATCCTGCACGTGCAGTCGCTTCCTGCTGTTGTCCGTACTAAATCTCCCGCTTCTTCCTGCTTTGGAGGACACTGATTGGACCTTCCTGTTTTGGGCCGCTCAAAATCGTAGGTTGGAGCTTGGCAAGATGAATCTGTCTGGTTCCAGTGTATCAGGCAGACCTGTCTGCACTGCTCTGCTACCACCGTGTGCAACAAGTGCACGTGGAGAACAGCAATAACAATAAAACTTGTGTTTGTTTACATCGCACAACCCACTTTAGCATTACAACACATTATAGCTGCTGCGTTTGCAATAACTATTGATTTGGTGTTGCTGCTTGTCAGTAACGTCATGCACTTCAGTGTTAATTTTGACAGCAATTTTAGTTGTTTGCCTACAATATCTCTCAGTTTTTGTCATCATTTTATTATCAAAATTGTTTTAATTTTAGTCTAGTTTAAGTTGATGAAATTTCCCAACATTTTAATCAACAAAATCGACTGCAAATTTAGACGACTTAAATATGAAGTGTAAAGCGTAAGGCATTTTTTATGGTTCTTTGAATTTCTGAAGTTGTGTTTTGCACTTAGATAAAATGAAACATCTAATATCAATACCAGAACTGACAACAAACAGTGAACCTGCTTTACATAAATATATCAACTCATGAAGAGAGCAGCTCTGATTGGATCGCTCCTCAACTTATCCCACCACCATGAAGCTAAGGCAGCTGTGATTGGATGTCCCTCTTAACTCTTTCGACACAACCAAAGTAGCTGTGATTGGATATATTCCTAACTCCTCCCTACTTTCTACATGATGAAATTTGACTGGATTAAGTCTCTGTCAAAACATTTTAGTCCAGTTTTTATGTGTTGATTAAAATGTAAGTTATTTAGTTGTAGTTTCATCCATGTGCACAGTGTTTTTAGTTACTTTTTAATTTTTGTCAGGGGAAAAAAGGATGTTGGTGAAAATAATTGGTTAACAAAACTAATACTGATGCTCTCCCCTCAACAGTCCAGTCGTCTCAATAATTTCAGGGATCAAAGTTGAGTTGTTGCTGTGTGGAATTTGGGAACATTTTTACATTTCATAACCAGTCTGTGCTGCCAACAGCTCACTCTCTACAGGGATGCTCATTACTGTCACGCCTCTTAAATCTGCTGTTCAAAGACATTTGCTGCAGTCGCATGTTCAAGCTCAGGACTTTCTTTCTTCTCTTAGCATATTACCTTTGGATATACTGCAATTAGCTATTGAAGCAGTAGGACTGGCAAACTGAAATACCCCCTAACTGCCAACCCTATGTTCTTAGCTCCCTGACATGCTCTGCTAGCTCCATCACATACATATAAAGCTCAGTTCCAATGGAGTTGTGAGACATAAATAAAAACAGACTGTAGTGATTTGAAAATCCATTCTGACTTATATTTTGCTCACAAAGATAGGATGTATAGTATTGAAACTGATAAACTTGATTGTTTTTGTCAGTATTTTCTAATTTGGAATTCCATGCCAGCAACATGTTCCAAAAAAGCTGGGACAAGGGCATGTTTACCACAGTGTTACATCACTTTCCTCTTCACTCCTTATACTCACTGCTACGTACTGACTGTTACTGGACTCAATCTCCTTCCTCCCTTCATTTGTACATATCCAATATTTGATATTTAATATTTAACATACAGAGATTCATATATTTGATACCTCTCTTGCACCGTGTACAATTTCTATAATTTTTTCATCATATTTTTCTACAATAACTTGCGCCTTATCTACTTTTATTCATAGTGTACTTGAAAATGTAGCCTTTGCAACAAAATCTCCTGAATACACCTGCTGCATACTGAATGACAATAAAGTCTCTCTAAGGGTGTTTTCACAACAACCATATTTAGTGCACACCAAAGAAGTTTTGGCCCAGGGTTCGGTACGTTAGTATCAATGTGAATGCAACCACCGCACTTTGGTGCGCACCAAATCAGCCGGTCCGAGACCTCCATGAAGGGGGGGCCTCGATTCCGCTCCATCTCCCTACATTTGGTGCGGTTTCACTGGTGTGAAACAAAGTGGTCTGAACCGATCTACTTTTGATGCATTACTTCCTGTTAATCCCACGGTTGAATCTTTTGCTTACTCAATTTGTCGATTTGTTTATTCTGGTTGAGGATTACGATGATTTACGAGGGTCCAGAAGGTCGCTGGTGCCGTCTCAGACACGATAAAAAAACAGCGCCGCAGCACGGTTCAAAACAAGTGGACCTAATGTGAAAGTGCCCTAAGTCTAAGAAAATATCTACTGTGTTTCACTGTACAAATACTGTTACCTAAAAAGTGTTTGATCGTGACAATAAAGAACTATTCCGTAAGCGTTTGGAAACTGAGGACACTGCTTATTTAAGCTCTGCAGGTTGATTTCTTTCCCATGTTTTCTTAATGTCGGACTTCAGTTCCTCAACACTTTGGGGTCTCCGTTGTCTTATTTGGCACTTTATCAGGAGTTACACATTTTCAAAGGGAGACAGGTCTGGACCACAGTCTAGTACCTACAGTCTCCAAACCATGCTGTTGTGGTAACTGCAGAATGTGGCTTGGCATAGTCCTGTTGAAAAAAGCCTTTTTATGTTTCACACAACTTCATTGGAATTGGGGTTTGTACATGGTACGTACAGGTGTACTGCTGCACTGATACATCAGGCGTAACATAATAACACAATTGTCGTTGCCGCAGAGCAGCACAGGTTTTAAGAGTAGATATTGACCCCCAGGATTAGCCGGTTGTCATGGATCTGATCTTGCTATTTGAGACAGTATTTTCAGAAGTATCCAGTGTCAGGAACAGATCAATGCACCCTCACTAAGGCTGGAAATCAATAACTCCCAAGCCAATAGGAATGGGAATTGATAAGATTTCAATATGATGCTATGATCAATTCTGCCTTCTGATCCAGTTTTTAATTGACTTCCTCATTGATTCAAAGATTTTCTGTGGAGGAAACACAGTTTTCCAGTGTCAGCAATGTCAAGGCATGGCACTCCTGATATTCAAAGAGCCCATATTATTCTTTATTTTGAGTTTTAAAGGCCTTGTAGTGTGTTGAACACGTTTCCTCCACACAATTGAACACTTCTATAACCCCAGAAAAGTCTGTGGCATCCATGTATTTATCGTTCAAGTGGCTCAGTACCTTGACTAGACCTGCCAGTGTGACCTCCTACCACTGTTTTGTCACCAGTTTAAGCCTTGCAGAGCATAAACATTAGAGTGAATGCAGTTGTTGACAATTTGGGGCTTTGTATCACTAAAATGACCAATCAGCTCAGAGTTCACTGGTCAACCAATCAGAGTAGACAGGGGAACAGAGAGAGGAAGCACAGCAATATGAGTAGAGGTGTGAAAAAATAGCGGTATTGCAATATATCGTGATATTTTGACTCCCGATACAATATCGACATTTCAAATCTTAGTATCGATATTTTTGTAAAAATAAAAACTCATATTTTATCAGAGTTTGAAATAAAATACTACTTATAAATATGTATGCACAGGTGCACAGGTGTCAGTTCAGACAGTGACAAGAGAAATATGTGATTTTTTTACTTTTACTTACTTACTGCTGTTCTGTCAGTAACTCAAAGCTCTTTGTTCCTCGTGTGTTCAGTTACAGTTTGAGCTGCACTGCAGGTTAGGATGCTTTCAATACTTTAAGGGGAAAACAAGAATAATTTCTTTGCAACATTAATTTAAGTGACTTGATCCATTCTGTGTTTCAGGTTAAGTGTATAAATGTAACACTGCATTTGACATATTTCAATTACAATAAAATGGAAAGGTTACATATTCATTGTCTCTAGGTTTTACCTAGTTTACTGTATAATATCGCAATATATCACAATATTTTGATATCGTGATATTATCGTATTGTGACCAAAGTATCGTGATACGTATCGTATCGTGAGGCTCTTGCCAATACTCACCCCTAAATATGAGGGGCAGTTTTTTGAACGTAAGGGCTTATGAACATAACTTTGCAGTCATCAAAAATGACCAGATTTATGGCAAAATATGGCCTTTTTAATATCTTTGTCATGTGTTTGACATTGCTGACACACAAATGCTAGTTTAATGCACAGAAAATTTACAAGAATTGAAAAAAGGATCCATTCAGACATTAATTAATAAGCAAAATCAACAGTGGCACTGGTGTGAAATATCATATCAATTCTTGCGGCTAATCCCTAAAGAAATGTGACTGTGTCATCATTAATCAGTGAGGCCAAACACAATGGAGGCCGTCCATTGGTGCACGAGTTTAGGTTCTTTGAAAATGACCTAGAAGTGGTTCAAGGCAATTTAAATCCAGTGATTGGTTGATGTTCAAAATATTCTGCTTTATATTAGTGCTAGTTGGTTAATGAAAATAGGTTTAATATATTCAGACATTTCTTTGTAAGAATCTGCCAGTTAACTCCAAATGGATATTTAATATTAGACCCGGATAAGGGAGAAATGGTTAATTTCCTGAATTTGGAATTTTACAGAGCATTCATTAAATTAAATGATCAGGTGAATAAGTTCACTTTAAATAACTCTAGTTTATCCAGTTTATTAGATTACATATATTGAGCCCTCAAAGCCTGTTGTATCATATTTGATACATACTTTGATACCTCTATATAATCAATATGATCAGCAAATTACTTTAAAATATCTGAATACAAACAGATAAATGATCAAAAAATGTCCTCAAGTGGATTATCAAATGCCAGAAACATCCAATGTATCAGATGAAATACAAAAATACATACGTTATATTTTATGGATATTTAGATTTGTTTGGATTTCAGTAGTAAATTAAATGGACATTTCAGCTTCAAATCTTTGATGTTAAATGTAACTTGTGTTTTAGCTCTAATTTACTACAACTATGTCTATTTATTTATGGTACTTATTGACTGTATTCACTGTATTACTCTATTTGTAAAATTGTATCTGTATTCTGTATAATTTATTGTACTGTAAATCCTGACCAAACACTGCAAATTAGCCGAAGCTACACGTCTTATATACGTTCACATTTTCCCATTGTGGCAATGTTGTATGTATTGTCCTTGTCAAATAAACATTAAATAAATAAATAAATGAATAATTAGAATTTCCTAGCTATAATTTGTGTTTTAAGACTTTTAAGGGTTAAAGATTATTTTAAACTGTCCACCACAAAAACACCACATTCCTTTGTTATTTTAACTAATATTGCAGCACCAACATGCACATTTTTTTTATTCCTTATACTTATATTTTTAACTGTAGAAAGGACATTTCTCTGTACATCACGACCCTGCTTGATCTCTGCTTCATGTGTTCTTCTGGCCACTCATGGGACATTGTTAGAGCTCTGTGCTCTGAGCAGCGTGCAGTTATCACCTTATTACTGATGATTTACACAAACACACCAGTCATAGGACATCAGCTCTCTACCTCTCTGTAAGAAATTAAAAAGGCATTTTTTCAATGGAGTGAAGTGAATAAGATTCCTCCTTTGTTTTATTTTGCTCTCACTGCATAAAGTGAGCCCAAGGAGCAGGACTAAATTAAGTTCGGATTACAATAGGCATTAACAGACACTCATCGGACGTGACACATGGGTGCACTGGAGTTGACATGTGCACACGAGCTCTATTAAGTGTCAAACATGCAGGTTGAAGCTTTCAAAAAATAGTGAATATAAAAAAAACATCACCTAACAACTGGAGTTTATCAGGACAGACAGACAGAAGGGACTAAATAACAGAATGTAACCTAAGAAGCATTAATTTTGTCTTCCTCTTGTGGTCTATTCTAGGTCGTCTGCCTCCATGCTCTGAAGCTGTACCCTGACACTATCATCTGTTCAACCCCCCATTCAGCTCCTCTTCCTCCTCCTCCTCAACCTGTGGCCTATTTATACCCTGGAGACTCAGAAGAGCCTGTTAAAGCTCAGCAGAGAGACAACAGCGAGCATGAACCTGCCAACACATGGTCAATCTGATGCCTCCAGCATTATCACCTTTCCTTCAGCAGCCTCAAATAAAGAAAGCTAAGACTTCAGCCACAGGGAATTCTTGAGATGCTACTGGACTGCAGCTGTACCCAGCTTCAGGCACGAAGGAGCAGCTGATAATCCATGTGGAATGGATGGTTTGTAACAGAAGATAAGGGGAATCTTGGAGGCAGCGTTTGCCTGGATACTCACTGAAGACTGTGGCTGTAATATTGTTGAAATACTAGAGAACACCATTGACCTGCTGTCCTGTAAAGCCATGACATTTCTGCAAGGACACTAAAGGAATATTCCTTTAAATGGCTTCATCATCCAGAGGTAATTTATTGTTCTTTTATTAGTGTGTATTTTTTGAAATCAGGTTTAAATTCTGTTTGTTAGAGATTCAACATAACTAAATATACATATGATTTTTCTCCATTTAAGACAATACAGAAGTTAAATTAAGAATATTACATATGTATTTACTGATTTCAACTTTTCTTTACATGAAAATTTGGTCTTTGTTTGCGTAACATTACAGGATAATATCTCCTTAATGAAATTATATTCTGTTCCATAATGTTTTCCATATGCAGCAGATTTCATGAACTGTATGATTGGTATGATTTTAAAAGGTTTTTTAATTTTTTAAATGCTAGAATTTAAAAAGATAAAGCACATGTTTCTTGTGGGTCTTTTACAAGATGGTAAATCTTAAAAGACATTCAAAAGATTAAAAAAACTGTTCAGTCACAAAGTGTTTAAGACCCGTTTACTTTTGGAATTAAGGAAAGACATAAATCAGGGGTTTGTAACTAGCAATTGGGGTCCACATGCAGCCCCCCTTGACATCCTCATATGGCCAAAGGAGATTTTAAAATATATATATTTTTAAAGTGTAAACATGAAGAATATTGCTTCAAAGATGAAGGATATAAAAAACTGCAATATTCCCAGAACAGCAGAGCTGTAATTAGCCTTGGTGTGAAAGTATAAAACAAAATATGATTGTTACAATAAAAAAGAAATATAACTACACTATATTTTATTAATCTGTCAATGCTTTGTCGGTAAAACTGGCTTGAAGTCTGCATGAAGCTCATTAAATTAAGGTTTACAACCTGCATTTTAGTCTGAATATTTGAATAATGCTTTAAAAACGTCATATAAATATGTGATTCCTTTATTTAATTTTGAGTAACAGAAATAATGATTGTGATGTAATCTTACGAACTGCATCAATTTCCACTCTTGCAATGAAGATAATATTAATGAGGCCCTCTTAAGAACCAAAGTTTCCCATCCCTGGAAGAATCAGTGGTTGAATGGTTTCTTTTTAGCAGGAGGAGCGGTTACCAGAAATTGTTATAGACTCTCTGCCATTCTCCAGCGTGCTTGGATCTCTCTTAGCTCACCTATGTGCAATGAGTCAGGGATAGTGCACGCCGGCAAAAAGTGCATGCAAATTCTGTCTAAATTTAGAATTGTGTTTTCTCTGTTTTACTCCTGCTGTAGACAGTGGCTATTTTTCACTCTCTTTTACGAACACATCATGCATTGACTGCCATCCATACATAGCGATCATTTTAACCAGTAAACCAAAAAGTGTATCTAAATCTGATTATCAACCCTGCCTTTCAGTTATGGGATTTTTCATAAATTTTGGGATATTTTTCATCTAGACATATATTCAGATCACCACCAAAATGAAATGGCTTCTTCCTTTGCCCAAACCGCATCTCTAGTAAAATTTTAGTAGTTTTTGCGTTATCAAACAGATGCTGGCAAAAACATAACCTCCTTGGTGGAGGTAATTGCAACCAGTAGGGGTTACAAAACAAATACTTAATGTACTATTTATTTGTATATTTGACTTGTTGTCCTTTACTGCATGGTTGTACAAGCGAAAAACTATTAAAAATATGGTGGCTTCAAATGATATTAGTCATGAAACCATAAGTAAAAGCATTTGTTCCTTTGCTTTATAAATCATCTTAGGGCATGGATTTAAAATGTGACTTTTGCACCAAGATCCTCTAAACTGTGTGAAACCAAAATGAGGTAATAAATGAGACATTTAGTGAAACTGAACCCGAAGAATGAATGTTTGTTTCCTTATGTTAAACACAGACTGCTGTCAACATCAGCCATGAGCTAAGGCCACGCCGCCCTGGGTGTCCCTAGCAGGATGACTGCTGTCTACCCCTCAGAGAGCAGCCCAGAGGGAACTGAGGCTGGGGCGGGGGCCGGGACAGCAGGCTCCAGGGGGTCGGGGGCAGCCGGAAACTCCAGGAGCATCTCAGTGTCTGTGGCAGAGACCTCGAATGCGTCTAATGGAGACCTGAGCAGAAGTTCAGTCAGAGGCACAGCTGCGGGTCAGAGGTACTCTCGCTGGAGCCGCCAGGACAGCTCGGACATCAACACAGACGACGAGGGGGCCACCATCCGCCGACTCACCCCGCTGGAGAGGCTCAACCTGGACATGTGCCAGGATGAACGGTGAGAGTCGGGAGAAGTTCGATCTTTATTGAGATGAGTTCTGTTCAGTAACAGCCACATAGATATGTTTGTCCCCGCTGTTGTGTTTCATCCTCTGCTTTTTGTTGTGTGACAGGGTGGTCCGTGAGCTAACCGTTGGCAGACGAATCGGCTTCTACAAAATTCGAGGAGAGATCGGATGTGGAAATTTCTCTCATGTCAAGCTTGGAATTCATGCACTCACCAAAGGTAAGAAATATGAGAGTGCTGGAGGATGCAGCTTTTCATTTTCTCTTTATGACCCATAAAAGCAAATGAGACCATTAACCCAAAGATGAATGTTTCTGCATAATTTATTTTTATGTCTAATTCTGCCATTGCAGGGTGTACGCCAAAATGATAAGCTTCTTGTTCTCAAAACACCCTTCTGAATGTTTTTGCAATGGTAGAGAGTTTCTGTGAAAAGAAGCCCAGATGACATTTAAAAACAAAAGTACTTGGTGACGTATTTTGTGCTCTGTATAACTCACATAACTTACTTACATACATATGATTATTTTGGGACTTTTTGATGGTAATGTATAAAAGGAGAGACAACAGGGTGCAAGCAGGAGAGGACACTTGGGACAGTCTCCCTCCAAAAGAGCCTCAATACATAGAAGTGTGCAGTCATAACTCACCAGGCCATCAGCAGCCCATATTGAAGGAGTTTATGGCATCCTCTTTAATCTGAGGTTTGTTAACAGAAAAACGGACTCCTTCTTCACTTAACTGAGTCCCTGCAGGCTAAACAAGTACCTCTGCTTTGACCTTGTTGCGGGTAGCTTCTCTTCTCTTTGCAGAAAGTTTTACTTCGGATCATAAATCAGCCCCAAGAACACATCTGCATAATACGGTGATAAATTTGCATGGTACAAACTTGTCACTCTGACGAGGGATTAAAGGAGACCTCCAGATACCAAACAACACAATAACATAAAATACCACACAACAACACACTGTAGAGAAATACAGCCTGAGATATCAGTCACATTACAATACAGGAACACTGTGATCATGTATGGAATCATACCTCCATATCTGATAAACTGAGGACACTGCACTGCTCTAACTGGGTAAACTGTGTGAATAATACTTTGCTCAGAAATTCAGTGTCCCAATCACAGAATTAGACAAATATTGAGATGGAACAATGTTCAAGTTTTCTTCTCTTTTTTGGCTTTTTCAGCCTTTTATTGGCAGAGGTAAGACAGTGGAAATCAGCAAATGTATCCCAGTTCGGTTTCATACCCGAGTTTCCTGCCTGAGAAGAGTCTCAGTACAGGACAACTGTGAGGTTGCTACCACTCCATTACACAGGCAGTCCTGTTTGATCACATTAACAACATTGTGGGAGTGTCTCCTCGCACTTTCAATCACAAGCCTCCTGCTACGTCAAACTGTGAAGTTGGGATTTCTAACCTCCGAGTGGGAAATTTCATCTGATACGCTCCTCGAGGTTGAAATTTCTGACTGGGAAGTCGGGGGATCCTCACCAACCCCAAGTTGACAATCAAAGATGGCTGCCCCCAGTGTAAACAGATATTAAGCTCCTGTAATATTCCATGTATTAGCACTTCAGTTCAGACTAGTGTTTGTCCCACTAAATCAGCCGTATACATAGTGTTGTTCAGTGTTTATAGAAATACCGCTATAGTGTTATTTTCACTCTTCGTGTGGTATGTGCTACAAATCAGAGCACGCTGACAAACGGCTAACACAGCACCCAACAACAGCCTGATAGATCAGTGTATTTTCTGACTGTGTAACTGGAATGCTGATAACTTGAAAATGTCATCATTCCCACTCCCCTCTGCCCAGTTCTGATGTAGATGGAATGCAGCATTCAGCACCAAAACGCCCCCCTTACACACACACACACACACACATATTCACAAAGAAAATTGTGTTAAGAGTATACAAGCTTAAGAGCCACATAGTGTTCGAAAACATATCTTACAATCAATATATTAAATACATACAAAGGTCATTTTACAGACAAAACCATCTTACATATGAAGGTCTCTAAACATAGCTCTGTGTTTTGTGAAAATTGAAAATCGATTCATGGGGTCAGCATATCAATAATTGTTTTGCACATGTAAGGATGAATGTATGTATAAAATTATCTGTATTAGTCATAACAAACCTACAGTAAGCCTAAGCTGGACTACAGGTGTGATGCACATACTAAAACATTTGAAGCATATTAGAAAACCTGTTTTTAAACCTGTATGAAAACAACCAGCAACACTGGGCAATCACATCAACTTGAGAAAATTATTCAGTTATTAAAGGTGGACATCCTGATTCAACAGCCTCTCAGCGTGTCCCTCTTTATGATTGAAATCCACTGTCAGGCTCTGCTTTACTTTTTACTCTGAGATTTAAGTGATGATTTGGCTGATGAACTTGTTTTCATCAGTGAGCTGCAGCACTAACAACTGTGTCCTTATGTAGCAATTGGCTAAAAGACGATGCGTGCACCAGGCCAGGGGCTGATTCAGCCGCAGAGAGGCAGACTGTCTGCTGCCCCAGAACAGATGGATTGATTAGAGATCTCCAGTTTCCTTAGCGACGGCTGAAATTGCTGCGTGCCTCATCAAAGGCTGAAGAGAGGCAGTAAAATTATGGCGTGGCTCACAGTGTGAGTGCACTTGATGGTTTGAGGGTTAGATGTACTTCACTGTCTGCACCACATGTGTTTGCATGTGCGGGGCATCGTTTAGTCCCACTAATACAATATGATCTGTGATGCATTTTAAATGCTCCTATTGAGAGCTGAAGGGGAGCCTAATACCAGTCTGAATAATACATACTGATGCACAATAAGATATCTCAACACCATTTGGCCCCTTAAGAACTTTTCTGTATTCAGTTACCTGGGGTCTGTTTTCTCCTCTTTATGAATCATTTAACAGAAAACAGCACAGATATCAGATCTTTGAATTTGATATGCTGGCTGTGTAAGTAAATATGTTTATGAAATGCTAAACACAAGCCAGTTCATTCATAGAACATTTACGGCTTAGTAAAGAAAAGTAGTAGTAGAAGATGATTTTCTATATTGGATGATATGCTATATGATGGCAGATTGTTTTCTCATAAATCCATTTCTTTTAAAGATTGGCAGTCAGCATTAAGGTGCCTACAAACCGAACGCAACTTGGGCGACCTGGGCGACCACTGTACATGTAAAGTCAACTCTCGGGTGATGTAATGCAACATGTGTGCCACTTGGTCGCCAAAGTTGAAAAGTTTGAACACTTCAGGCAATATCTCGTGTAGCTGTGCGGCGACAGCCAATCAGTGTTGTGTGGGTGTGTGACAGTACCCGTGACAGTGTTTTATTCTGGTTTACAGAGTGACAATCCATGTTCATGTGGATAACATTAGTGAGTACATTGCTTCTGCCTAGACAGACCACAGAGAACTCACAGACAATGCTGCTGCAGGGCCATCAGCTGCAGTGTTTTGTGGTTGGTAGATAAGTGAAAAAATTTAATTGGAATAATATTAGCTGATGCATCCTATTATATGATATATGATATGATCCAGTAAAACTCGAGCAGACAAGATGTCACCAAGCAACAGTGACCAAAATTATGTATTTATAGACAGGTAATGCTATTTGGGTAGGTAACGCAATCTCAGTTGCAAAGTCGCATTCGGTGTGAATGCAGCTTTTTCGTTGTGAACGCAACTTTTCGGTATTGAAAAGGCTGCATGTGGCCCCCAGGCTGCAGGTTTGCCCTCTCCTGCACCAGAGCATAGCAAGAGCAATATTTCTACATTGAAAAAAAAAGGCTAAAAATAAGAGTCGACTTCTTGGGAGAATGCAACGGTAACATTGAGGATGGTTAATCCTCCAGTAGATTATCTGAAGCATGGTGAGAGGTTTGGTCACTTCACTTTGGGACAGCTGTATGTTTGGTAGGCCTCGGTCACTGTGCAGTAAGTCTGTGCCCCTGTCTTTCCAGCAAATTGTTTTATGAATGACAGCTGACTCTCATCTTCCTCAGATAAAGTGGCCATAAAGATCCTGGATAAAACCAAGCTGGATCAGAAGACCCAGAGGCTCCTGTCCAGAGAGATCTCCAGCATGGAAAAGCTCCACCATCCCAACATCATACGCCTCTACGAGGTTTGGCTCATAGTTCATACTTTCAGTGATCCTCATAAAGATTTTTACTTGCTAACAGTGTTGATAATCGCTTAGTAAACAAAACAGACCTCCTTTTGCCCCTTCATTTAGTAGCTTGACCAGAAAACTCTAGGTCGCTTCCCTTGAGTATCTTTTAGCCATCGAGTCAGACTCACATTTAAAAAGAAGGTTTGTCTTCTCTGGGGCTCTTCTTCATTTGCACATCACCATGTCCTGACAGTGGGTTTATTATTCATGTTAGTCACATTATTGACATAATTTGGATTTGTCTTTTATAAATAAAAATACCCTTTGTTTTTGGGAATCTCAGTAATATTTTCGGTTAATTCTTACTTTTGGTTGTCTTGCCTCCGCCAATGAGGTTATGTTTTCGCTGGCATTTGTTCGCTTGTGAGATTGTGAGATGGATAATTCAAGAACTTAAGAACAGATTTTGATTAAATGTCAAGGGAATGTTTGTCAAGGCACAGGGAAGAAATGATCAGGTTTTGGTGATGATCCATACCTGGATGCAGATCCGAAATTTCTTTGAAGGATTTTTTAACAGGGCATTACTGGACAATTTTCACCATTTTTGCTAATACTTAAATAAGTGTTCAACATATTTTAATGACATTTTTAGAGATTCACGGTCATGGCACGATAAAGAAGTGTTGAGATTTTTTAGAAAAATAGTCTGCGACTAAAATGATTGCTGACTTACACTGAATTGCCTTTTCAATGACCACGTCACTTCTCCAGTCTTCTTTAACCTCTTAAGAACTGATGAGGAAGTAACATGCTGGAAACACTTGCGTTCTCTTTTCTGTAATAGGTGGTGGAGACGTTGTCAAGGTTACACCTGGTGATGGAGTACGCTGGAGGAGGGGAGCTTTACACCAAGATCACCACAGAGGGGAAGCTGACCGACTCTGAGAGCAAGGTTGTCTTTGCTCAGATCCTCTCTGCTGTTAAACACATGGTCAGTACATGTTGATTTAAAACCAGAAAAAAAATAGAAAAAGAAAAATCTGAAGGCTTCTGTCTTTGAATTGTTGGGTTGTATTTATTCATGGCCAGAGCATCAGTCAACACAATATTTGTCTCTCTCATTAGCGAAAAACTAAATAGTGGCTGAACAGTCAAAATGGTAATAATAACTTCAGTTACATAACACCTTTTCAAACATATGTTTAAAATGTGATTTAACAGACAAAACAAGGAAGAAAAAAGCAGAACTCTGGGAACAACAAATCAACAAAAAGGTCAACCGGAGACAAAAGCTGAAGACTGAAGATGATTGAAGTGCTACAGGAATATACTGCATGATTACAGGTTAAAATGTCAACATACTTTTGAGTAACATTAGAAGAAAAAAGTTTTTCTTTTTATATATAAGGATGAGGAGAAAATAAGACAATAAATCGATGATAGATTTATAGGTAACAGTTGATAGTTGACATCACATCAGGAAGATGGAAAGAAGAGGGCAAATAGAGGTCAGATAAAAGACAAAACGGGGAATATAATAAGTAAAACATGAGATTATAGTTAAAACAGGACTTAAAATGAGAAAAAAATGTTTGCTTTCAATTAACAAAACCGGAGCCCAGGTCAACACTGGTCCTCAACCTCACACAGTGCACCCTCTAGTGGTGGGGAAGACACATTACAAAAACATCAAATTAAATTGTTCCCTTAAAAAGTTCTGCAAAGTGAGACAAAAAGTAAATCAAGAAAATCCCTCACTGCACCTTCTCGACCTCTAGCTCCTTGCCCACAACAGGCAGTGGAGTAAAAACATGACAGCTTGTTGCACATTTCATGCTGCTTTGCTCTTTGGCATTTGGGACATTGGATCATATGCAGTGTAGGGCAGCACAGTTACTCATGATTTTATTGTTTTTTTTTTTTTTTTAATGTATTTTTTTTGAGCGTTTTGTGCTTTTATTGATAGGAGAGAGACAGTGGATAGACTTGTGAAAGGGGTTGAGAGAGCAGGGGAAGACACTCTGCAAACTGGTCACAGGCGGGATTTGAACCTGGACCGGCAGAAGCATATACATGGGGTGCCTGGTTGCTTACCACTACGCCAAACCAGCACCCCCTCATGATTTTATTGTTAATATGATACTGACAGTAAAGTAGGTACAGTAATTTATGGCAAAAATAAATTTAATTCTTCAATTAAAAAATAACTTATGTGGTCAGGCAAAGTTTTGTTGTATAACAGTTCTGCTTTCACATCTTTTGATGCTGTCAAATGATAGGCTGTTTTTACATTTATTAGTGATGGTTCAATGGGGAAAAAGTTTTGTGGATTTCCTTCATATTCAGAAAATCATGTTGCAGCTGCAAGTTTTGTACAAAACAGGAGGAGAGCAAAGGCTAATATGAAGTAATAGTTTCAAAGCACAATTGATTCCTGTTTAGTTATTGAAATCCATATCACTGTCACAATATTGAACAATGTGATTAAAATGTGATCAGTGCGTTGACACAGTTTCATCTGGTCATGGTTTGATCACTCTTACTGAAAAGCAGCAATCCCACTGTTCATAATGTAGTTTTTGTGTTTTTCTTTTTCAGCATGAAAACAATATAATTCACAGAGACCTAAAGGCCGAGAACGTCTTCTACACCAGCGGCTCTTGTGTCAAAGTGGGTGACTTTGGCTTCAGCACTCTGAGCCCCCGTAGTGAGACACTCAACACTTTCTGCGGCTCGCCACCGTACGCCGCGCCAGAACTCTTCAGGGATGAGAACTACGTTGGCATCTTTGTGGACATTTGGGCCCTCGGGGTGATGCTGTTCTTCATGGTGACGGGCACCATGCCATTTAGGGCTGATACCGTGGCTAAACTGAAGCGCTGCATCCTGGACGGGGCCTACGTCCTGCCCTCGTGGGTGCCCGAGGCGTGCCAGAGGCTAATCAGAGGAATCCTTCAACCCATCCCGTCTGATCGCTGCACAGTGGAGCAGATGATGGGCTGTGAGTGGATGCTCCCTGTGGACTTCCCGCGTGCCATGGAGCCCTTCAAACTAGACCCATCCCACCTGGCAGAGAATGAACAATCTGAACTGGCGGAGGAGGAGATGGAGGTGAAGACCGCTCTGGAGACGCTGGGAATCTCCTCAGAACACATCCTGAACAACCAGGGCAAAGACTGCAGGAGCTCCATCACCGGGGTCTACAGGATCCTGCTGCACCGCTCACATAAGAGACGGGCCGTGGAAAGTTTGCCTACAGTCACACAGGCAGCCGGACCAACAGCCAGTAAAAAGGAAAAAATCAAAGTGTACCGTAGTTTACGGCACACGTCTAAACTCTGCGTGGTTCTGTGACAAAATGCTTTCCTCTGTTCTGGAAATGTCCTCGGATTCTGGGATGAGTTGCATGGATTTGATCAGAAATTCATCAGTGCTCTATAACCAGCATTTATTATTTAAGTTATGTCATAAAACCCTCATGCAGCTCCTGAAATCTGAGATTTCTTTTTTGAACTTTTTTTCTAGGGTGTAAACTTAGTCTCTGTGAGAATGTTGCTGCTAGGAAAACTGAAATGTCACTTTTTTTTTCACAAGACCAGCAAATCAGGTTCTGTCTGAAGTCACACTCGCATTCCCTGATCCCTCCAGATGTCTGTAGTAGATTAAAAAGTGCACTTATCAGCACATGAAAACTATTTCAGGCACTAATCTAACCAGTGACACTGCAAAATGAACACATGCACTAACAAAAGGCCAAAAATGGGGAGTATATGATAGAAGCATTTGAACTACATCTAATACCAGGGTTTATTTAAGTGTGGGTCAGTGAGCCTCTTCTGTACGGGCAGAAAAACAGCCGTGCCTAATAAAGTGTTTTATCACAGCCTTTGCCGTAGGACCTTAAACATGTTTTTCTAAAGCCAGGTTGTTGAATGCTTTCCAAAAATCAATGTATTGTTTTTAAATGGCATATTTTACCAATGTTAATGTATACACAAAAGAAATTTGATTTAAGTTAAAACCAGACCTATCATGTCAGATTTTTTTTCCTGACATGATAGTCACATGTCAAAAATTTTCCCAAAGCTAGCCATAACACCCATAATGTAGGGGTCTGTTACTTTTGGTCATGTTTTTCCGTAAACTAGGTTAATATATTTGTTTTTGATTACTGCAGGAGTATGTTCACAATCGATAACATTTAACAAAACACCTATTTTTCATACACAGACTAGAAAGCACTCTGAGAGCACAATGCTCCACTGAGGTAGCTCACATATTGCTGTTACATCTATAAGCAATAGTTCTATGATAAAGTTACCGTCATAATATGATTTCTTAACCCTGAAAAACCACACCTAGCACTTGGAATCGTGTTGATATCATTATTAGGCAGTTACTGAAACAGTTATTCACTAAAGGCCATTATCTGTATCACCTCCAAAACCTTATCATTTTTAAATTGGCCATTACCAACATCTCCTGAAAATTTCAGCAAAATCTGACCAGTAGTTTCTGCGTAATCGTGCTACCAAAAACCAAACACACAAACAAACATAGATACAGTATGTTACAGTGTTGCTCAGCACAATATTGTCAACAACTCTGAACTCATTCTAACGTCTATGCTCTGCAGCAGGCTTGCAAACATAAGCAAATAGACTGAAACTGGTGTCAAAACAACCATGCAGAGAAGACATGTTAGGCATGCTACAGGGCATGTAAAGCTTAAAAAATACTTGATATGATATGACCTCCAGAGCCCACTCCTATTTCTGGGGCCACATTTATTGCATTACTTATATTACTTAATTTGCATATTTAATATATATGCACTACCCAACCAGATGTCTCACATTTAAGTGTAGTCATCTCTTGACTATTCAAAACAAAAAAATTATTTAAAAGATGTTCAATTATGTAATGGATAAAAGAAGCTGGTGTAATATTACAGCTAAAAATGGTGCGCTGTGTGCTGTGTATTGCATAATTATGCTGGCTCAGAATTCTAACAGCACTACAAAATGATTGTCCTTTCCTATCCACTATTCAGGGATGGTGGGGTGTGATTTCAGACACAGCCTTAGCCTTCATCAAATGTGGCAAAGTTATGGAATATCAGTTATCTCATTAAATGTTAGAATTGTTGGATGACATACATAACATTCATTTGGCCATGCAGACCAGATATTTATAGCCCTAACATATTCTGCTGACCCATCTGGATGATCCATGTATGAAGCATCCATTTCAAGAACAAAAAAAATCCATATCTGAGACGATGCCGACGATACATTTGATGTGGCGTATTTAATGTTTACCTGCACTCTTCTTTGATGCCTTAGTTTTCTTTCATTTCACTGAATCAGGTGTTCTGGTGTCAGTGTAGACCGTAATGTTGGTGATTAGATGTTTTTCCTGATGTGGCGTATCTCTATGAGATGTATCACAAAGTGTGCTGGGTGACCTCGCTCAGTTTTCCTTCGCGGCTGAAAAATCCGAAACATGACAAAAGCTTGGAGCATCATCCACCAAAGTTTTGAGTTTTTCATGTGACAAAAATCTAAATTCAGTTATGACTCAGGCAATTTCAGAATGATTTATGGTAACAAAATGTTTTTATTACCTGATGCCATGTCCATGCTCATTTGATGATTAAAAGAAATTGAAATGCACTAGTCCTGTCCTCATTATTATTATTAATTAATTATTATATTAAGCTGTAATGTGGGTTTTAATGATAAACTGCTGCCAAACAAGATCAACGTTAATATTCTTCATTTATATTGGCTTTATTAACATGTATTGTGCTTGTTTTTTTTCTATTTTTTATGAATGCACTGTATATAATTAAACAAAAAATATCAACATGTATTAAGTACTTATTGAGTATGATGCACATCAACAGCAATATACAGAAAACCCCATTATAATAAGACATTTTAATTTTAATTCATTCTATTAAGTTAACATTTATTTATTTATTTAGTATGTATCCATCTATTGAACATTCATATAATGACCTTTTAACTGTTTTACTAACATGAGTATTTTATTTGCTTTCTTTATTAAGAAAAGTCCATGTCAAGCAACAAAAAATCCTAAGTAGAATTTCCAGATTATTTGGATCACTCATTCAATCTTTATTTGTATAGCACAAATGACCTTTGCTTATTTAATAATTAAATAATTCATACACTTATTTATTAAATTACTTATGAAAATGTATGTATTTTTTAAGTGTACACTAACTAACAAAAAGTTTCTCTTTGTCAAAAATGGCAATTTTGTTTTTTATTCATACGCTTTAACATTAATTTAATTATTTGGGGTAATGCTCACAACCAGCACAAAATTCTCCACTTTCATGTTAAAGTTTTTTTTTTTTAATGTAAATATGTATGAATTCATTTAGTGTGGCAGATGTTAATTTACAAAATGAATCTGAAGTTATTTTTTTTCTCATTAAATGTATACATGTATCTATTTAATTAGCTGTATAAACGATTTATTAGATACCAAGTAACAGGATATTTCAGACTAACAAGCAAAATAGATATCAAAGTTATTTTTATGAAATATTTTCAGAAGAGCAATAAAGAAAAAAAAAGTTTGTAACACCTCAAAGGGCTCATGACTTACTGGGGCCCCTAAAAATATATATTATCAGATTTTACTGGCTTTTGTACCATAGGTCATTTAAGATCATTCTTTTCACATACATAAAATACCAGTCTTCTCACTTTTGATTGAAAAAAAATAATATTCAGGCATCTTCTGCATCAGTTACACCAATGAAAGAGAGAGAGAGAGAGAGAGAGAGAGAGAGAGAGAGAGAGAGAGAGAGAGAGAGAGAGATAAAAAATAGGCCACATTAACATTCATGAAAGAGTTCTAGTTTTGTATATACTTTGCTGTATAGAATAGCATGACAGATTTTTGGGTCCCTGGACAAAATGCTATTTATAGATTTAAATGTATAACTTGGACAGGCATAAAAATTCAAAAGGACTGATTATATGATAAATAAAATGTTTTCAATGCTTAAATTGGTCCAAATGCAAGGGAGTTTTTTTTAATTCACCATTTATCTTGTTATTTTAGAAGATGAGTGTTTTCTCCAGTGTTTGTAGCTTATTGTGTCTTTAACTCGAATGACTTTGCTGTATAATTATATAATTATTTCATTTAAGTATATATTATATATATATGATATGTATTTATCAGTCTGCTTAACTGGTGCTTAATTTGGAAAATTTTATGAGGCCTATAATTTCTGGCGGCGCCCCTGCAAACTTCTGCACTCGTATATTTTACTTTTTCCGTGTTTAATACTACTACATTTCCCAGAAGCACTTGAAAGGCGCACGTACTGACTTCCGCTTTTACGTGATGACGCATTTTTTGCCTTGTTGGAAGGTGGTTTCTGTAGGAAGCAGTCTGACGTTGGACTGAGCGGTGTGAGTAGAGAAAGCCAAAGACAACCAGACGCTCTCACTCGAATGGTATTTCGCGTCCTGCCGCCAAAAGGTAAGAAATTAAAGTCTAATGTATTTATATTCTTCACAGGCGTTCACAGTTTCGGAATATCACGAGGGACCACGCCCTC
The DNA here is from genome assembly GCA_036419115.1 of Scarus forsteni. Taxonomy (NCBI): domain Eukaryota; kingdom Metazoa; phylum Chordata; class Actinopteri; order Labriformes; family Labridae; genus Scarus; species Scarus forsteni. Next base: position 18,006,889 of record JAZDUH010000066.1, read on the forward strand.
CCGGCATTAGTAAGTCATAACATGATTATTAAGCTAACATGAAGTAGCTGTCTAGTCGGCGTTGGCCTATTAGGAAACCCCCTGATTATCTACCACGGTGTAAATATGATGCAATATTTCTCACACACTGCTAAAATGAAAATTATGTGCACAACAGTGCTCGTATTTGTACACAGCCACGATATGTAGGTCAAATCGATTTTCATGTAAATGACCATGCTGCAGAGTAATGCTCAGTATTCAAAGCTCCCTGCAGAAATATCCTCCTCTGTTTTACATCTGCAAGCAACACAACAGAAAAGCAACGCCATGCAGGTTGAATTAAAGCCTCCACTGTAGCCCCTGTTTGTTTTGACACTTGATATTGTATTCAGATCTCGTGACAAAGGAATGTGGGGGCGGGGCTCAATGAAAGATGAGGTCATTTCTGAAGAGTGGATGTGATGCAACATGGAGCTGTTTACTCTGCACTTTTGTGTACGTGTCATTAACCCATACGAGGAAGGACATTATATAATACTACCATTTTTCACAATGATTTAGAGCAAAATAAGCATTTATCTGCAGCACCCACATGGGGGTCTGCATGAGCAGCCACAGAGGGACCACCTCTCAGTTTAGTGAACCATGTCAGATGTCTAACACACTAAATATTGACAAGAGAGCCCAAAGTGATGTACTGAAGGACTTCAGATATGTATCCTGCACCTATTATGAGCAGCTACACCTTCATCATCATCAATCTTTATTTGTGTAGTGCCAACAAATTTAATTTGAAGACACTTCACAGAAGGCTGGGACAGTCTCATACTCTTCATTTATTTTTTCTGGACTTTTCTTTTTTTATTAACTTAACCACAGTAGAGTGGTGCAGTGATGTGGTGTTTTTGTGGGCCAACCTGGAAGATCTCATTGCACTGTCTCTCTCAAATATTGGAGGCATACCAAAAAAGAGAAGGGTTTTCACTCTGTATTGGATCACTGCTGTCTGATACAGGCCCTGTGGTATTTATCCATCACACTGTTCTTAAATCCCAAATAGTTTTGGCCATGGGAACCAGGAGGTGCTAACTGCTAACAAAAAAATAACAAATGTATAAAATTAACTGTGAACATGGTCATGTATATATCAGTGATGGAATAATAATAATACATGGATGATTCAAGTGCACAAGAACCAGTTAATCTAGATTACCATGTCAAAATACTGGATTAATTGACCAGCTATAAATGAATATTAACATGAGGGGAGGGGGACGAGTGTTGATAGGTGCTAGGGATGTGTTATGTTTCTCTTGTAGCTCAGTGCCTGAATTTCACACAGGATCAATTCGGTTTCCATTTTGTCCCTTCTATGCATCATGGTTCGGTTGTAACTCTGACTACATTTTTCAAACATTGTATTTTACGTAATCTGTGGTGAATATAATTTCAGGCTCAGTTCAGGAGTGTGGTTTGATCATTATAAATAACAGTCACATGACAAACAGTGGAGAGGCATGTGTTTTACAGAGCTGGAACTGTAAAATAAGCAACAAAATCTGATGTGCTTATTTTTTAAACCAACAATTTTCTGATTAACAGTCAAGGCTAAGAATGAAAACACTGTTTTATTTGCTTACAAGCCATTCAGATGCTACTTAAAACTATTCAAAACACAAGATAAACATAATAAAAATATAATAAAAGATAACTTATTGCTTATTTATCTTGTGGGTGTTGTGTTCCTTTCCTATCACACCCCCTTATCATTTGCGTGGTACTTCCTGTTGTAAAGGAGATTGGTCCTTGGTAATGATTAAACAAACTGAAGTTAACGCCATTCCCAAACAATGCCAATCCCTTTAACCTGACAGGCCACATGGACAGTTCCGTCTGGGTTCAGACAATGAATCAGGCAGGTTCATCTGCACTCTGTGTGACCGAACAAGACCACCAAATGTTTATGATGATGGACATTATGCAAATCCTGCAGCATGCAGACCATTAATATATATATATATATTTTTGTACAAATTATCATCAGAAAAATCACTACATGAGCTGCAACAATTGGAGATACATGGATATTTTTTTTTTTATCAGGGGTGCAAAGTCAAAACAAGCTTTGGGTCTCTGTCAGTGGCTTTAACATTTTTTTTGTTTGTTTGTTTGTTTGGTTTTTTTGACCAATAATTGCAATTCTTTGTGTTTTCCTTGTGTTTTTGTACAAATGAGAAGCAGAAATTCTTCAAACTGTTTTAGTACATTTTGATTTTTTCCCATTAAACAATTAAGTTGTGTTTCTTCAGACCTGAAACAAATTACATGTTTTTATATTTACACAGACTGGGAAGCTAAATTATTGGTTGTTAATTCATGGAGAGGAGAAGGGATTAAACATTTTTTGACTTCTTCTCACTCCTCTTCAGACATGTATCATTTCTCTAAGTGCTATTTTTTCTGCATGTTTTTTATGTTGCTTTTATTATGTTTCAAATAAACTTATCAATCAGTCAGAGAAAAATCTGATCCCGTCAGTCTGACTGGATCACCATAAAGTCTAAGTCACTTTTCTCTTGTGCTGTGATTAACAATCCTCCAAAATGTCCTCATGATCCACTGTGAAGTTTCTGAGTTCTCTTGCTCACAGATGGATGGACAGACAGAAAAAGTCCAAACACTGGCAAAAACATGACCTCTTAACCCTATAAAGCCAATTGTATCATATATGACACATACTTTTATAATACCTCTATCTACTCAATATGATCATCAAATTACAAAAAAACACCTGAATAAAATCAGATAAATGATAAAAATGTCCTCAAATGGATTATCAGTTGCCAAAAACACCTAATGTATCAAATAAGATAGGAAAAATCTACATGTTGAATTTAATGCATATTTTTATATTTAAAGGATTTTAGCAGAAGGTGAAACAAACATTTCAGCTCCAAATAATTAGAATTTTCTGGCTATAATCTATGGTCTTGGACCTTAAAGGGTTAAACTGAAGTGAAACTGTCTGAATAGCAGAAGGGCAGTTTCCACAGTTTCAAGAGCAACTCGGCTCACAGTGTCGTCGGTGCCTTGGTGGAGGTTTCCTCTAGTTCATTTTTTTCTTGTCCGTGCTTTTGGGATGCAGGAACCACAAAGCGATGTGCATGTCTTCAATTATTTTTGTCTTGTTTCTCATCATGGAACATTGTCAGCTGCACTTTTCAAAATCAAAACTGCTGTGTCAGTGCTGTACTAGAATGATAATGCATGCAATGGTAAATTAATCAAATAGTTCATTTAAAGGGTGCATTTTCTCTTTTGTGTAGCTGCAGATGTCAATCACTGAGGACCTACCAGACATGGATGGAGCAGACCTGTTAGGACTTTTGTTCCACAACGGAAAGGACGGAGCAGCAGAGCCTCTGTTTCCTGATGACTCCAAACTCATTGAGTCCTGGCTGTCTGAACAGGACGTAAGAGCGAAAAAGGGAAAAATCTTTAAACATGATCACTTAGAGTGCTTTACAGAGTCTTTTAACACCGTTTCTTTCCTTCTCAGATGTTGACGGGCATGGATACTGAAGACTTCCTGTCCAGCCTGTTGGAGGGAGAGGACAACATGGGAGATCTGTGTCCCTCTTACTCCCCCTTGGGCAGTGACAGTGGGATTTCTGATGACAGCAGCACTGGAGCCGGAAACAACAACTGTCTGGGATGTCCCAGCCCTCAGGGCAGTGACAGTGATGTGGTGCCCAGTCCCAGTTACTCCCAGCCCAGCCCAGTCCCCTCTGACTCGGCCCTGGTCCCTGGAGAGCAGCAGTTTGAGAGCCCAGAGGTTCTGATGGTGCAGGCGGACCACAGCTACTCCATGCTGCACGGAGGGGACAGAGACATGGACGTGCTGCAGAGTGTGAGGGCAGAGAAGCCTGACACTGATGTCTTTATTGATCTTGGTAGGTTTAGTCCCAGACACTTAATCCCATCTTCATGAACGTGTTTCAGAGGCTTTAAACTTTGATATTTATGACTTATAACATTTAATCTCGGAGAACATGAATTTGGGGCACATGCTGACAAAGTGGCACTGGAAATATGATACAAATGTGGGACTTGTCATTGCTCTCAAGGTATTATTTTTCTATAGTTAAATATTAATCATCCCTGTCTCAGATGACTATGTGAGTGAGGTGATGGAGGAGGACATCACCAGTGAGCTGCCCTGCACTCTCGCCATCGAAGACACAACACAAGACTCAGCTGAGCCCCTGACAGCAGACCAGGTTGGTATTTTTGGGCTGTTAGCCAATGTACTCTCCATGTAAGATTTAAATGACTAATCTAAGCCTCAGTTAGATATCGAGTTTGTCTTTTAATCCATCAAAATATGCAGTCATGTGAAAGCTTTACCTTTTTTGTCTGGTCCTGTAACTGAGTTCACCTAAAGATGAATTATTTGTTAAATGAGGTAACTCAGATATATAGCACATTTTGAAAGTCATCCATCACGTTTTATGATGCAACTGAGGTACAATAGCATGTTTGACACAGAAAACAGAAATGTAACAGGTGTGAAAATCTCTCTTCTTTCAGTTTCAGTTTAAAGAGATCGTGCTCACGGAGGAGGAGAAGCGGCTTTTGTCAAAAGAGGGACTCACTATTCCCACTCACATGCCTCTCACAAAGGTAGTCAAAGTCAAAATGTGCAACTTCTGTTTCAACTTTTATCTGCCTGAGCTGTTTACAAGAAATTTGATCTTTTTTTTTTACCAAACACTTTTCCTTCATTATTACTGATCATCTGTTTGTTTGTTTGTTTTTTTGCCACTGCTATTTGTCTTATTTGTCATTCTAACATTGTGTTGCACGTATTTCTTTTCCTTATACAGGCAGAGGAAAGGACCCTGAAGAGGATCAGGAGAAAGATCCGCAACAAGCAGTCTGCTCAGGAGAGCCGCAAGAAGAAGAAGGTTTACGTGGATGGACTGGAGAACAGGTTAGAAGAAGAGAATACATTTCATAACCACTTGATGATGCAGTTGGCAGTGCTTTTGATTCTGTTTTATCTTCCCTTGCTGCAGTAATGTCTGCATATAGTTTGCCATACCTCACTTATATGCAGAGACATTTATGATACAACACTGTGGCATGGTAGATATTAGACCTTTTAGCATCCCAAAACTCTCTAAAGTTTTGGTTGAGTAAAGGTTTTTATACTGAAAAAGCCAATGGTCAAATATCACAATATTAGCTGCGTTATAGTTTCTCTTGTTAAAGTTATCTGATGAGTTACTGTGTTAAAAACAGAGTGATGCCTAAGGCTAGTTTTGTGTCACTGAATATCAAAACCCATGAGCTTTTTGCCACTCAATTTGGTTTCTGAAATGGCACACAACCAACAGCACATCTACCTTTTTGTGTGTGGACAATATAGCCATCATGCAGTCGGGTTTATGGCCCATAATCTGTTACGCTGTAGTCAAAATAAAATAACAAACTTAATATTAACAGTACAAGTAAAAGACATTCTGATAAAGCTTTATATCTTTTGTCAAATGAAGTAATTTTGATGATAAATTGAGAATATGATGCCAATTCGTCCCCCTGGCAGTGAGGATTCCTCAAAGTAGTCCTGTCATTAGTTATTCTTCACCCTACCCCTAGTGGCAAAATCTGCCCCTACAAATTGGGACAACTCAAGATGCTGTTGATTTTCTGCCTGAAGCAGATGAAACATCTGGTTTTCTGAGGAGTCCCATGAAGGACAGGAAAAGAGATGTACATTTCGCTGCTCATATTTCACCTTTTGTTAGATTTTTGATTTAAACATGATGTAGGGACAGAAAACACCAACACTTGTGGCAACCCAACATAACTGTGAGCGCCCTAACAAGATAAACATACTATACATGATGTTTTGACTGCTTGTTAAAGGAAAGTAACCAAGGGTAGCAAAAAAAATTATTGCATATAAAACAGTGTCTGTTGTAATCTTTACACATTAATACCAGAAACTACTTTCATCAGAAAAAACTTTCTACACCTTGCCAATGATTTTCAATCACTCAATCAATCAATCAAACTATATGTGTGTAGCACCAGTTCATAACAAGTGTTCTCAAGGTACTTAACAGTAGAGCAGGCTGAAGCCATACTCTTCATTTTATGGATATGCTTATATGCATATATATGTAAAAAGTAAATCTGTATACACAATCATCCAGAGATGTGTCCATCCAGACAGAGACACAAGGACTTAAAAAAAAGATTTAACCCATGGATCATAAATCTGTCCAAACCACATTTGTCTCTGCTGAATAAAAAAACAGTCACTCAATATTTATTTGTATAGCGCTATATATGTCTTTGTTGAAAACAAAGTTATTAAAGGTAAGACCCTTGAGATGTGGCATCTAATTTTCAAGAGGGACCTCATGTCCATATGGCTGTAAAGATAACTACTATGGATGAATTATCAATGAGAGATCAATCTAATATTAACATTTACATCTATAATGAATATAATCTGGAGAGGAGTGATGATGATTAATATAGCAGAATTTAGCTGAACCATGACAGATCCGTTCAAGCAAAAATTGGGGTGGCATACCCTTTTACAATTTGCAAAACGGGGAAGGGCAAGGGAAGCAGTGGCACTAAGTTTAATTATAGAAAATGTAAAGTACAGATATCTGGTGCAGAGATTTTCCAACACTTTAAGGCAGACATGAATTGAAATGGACATGAAGGAAATTAAATGACTGAAAACATAAAACGGCATACATGGTTGTTCTGCAGTCAGTGGACTTTAAAAGAATAATTGTGAAGTTCAATTCATTTGAGGAGCAGAATTTCTCCTTTACTGATAAGACAAACATTAATCCTTTAGTAATGTAGTGCAGTTTTTGTTGTAAACGGTTTATCTAATTTTAACTTCTACCTCAGGGTTGCCATCTGCACTGCACACAACCTGGAGCTCCAGAAGAAAGTCCAGCTGCTTCAGAAACAGAACATGTAAGTGCCCTGAGGTTTGTTTCTGTGCTGAATTTAAAGACTTTTGGTTCCAGCTGGAAGTGCTAACTCCATCCTCTGTGTGTTTTCAGGTCTTTGATTGAGCAGCTGAGGAAACTACAGGGCATAGTGAAGATGTCGACCATGAAGGCCAGCACCACCAGCACCTGCGTCATGGTAAATGTGTTTACTTTACTGCTGTACCTTTTCTTTCATCAATACTTGTCTCATAAAAGTGTTTGTCACGGTGCTGAATCTCACCCTCACTCTCCTCGTCCCACAGGTGTTCCTGCTCTCTTTCTGTCTTATCATCTTCCCGTCAGTCAATCCATTTGGTGGAAACAAAGAACAGAAGGAACTGTACATGCCCTCCTCCAGTAAGTGTCCCTGTAGTAAACAATGCTGTTTGTCCTTCGTTGTACTTTAACTTTTGTTTACTTGAAATTTAAATGAATTGTTGAATCTGACAGAGGAAGTCTGTGTGAAATGTTTGAACTGAGTCATTCCCTCAAAAGTTTTATCAAAAAGCCTTCCTACTTCGTCTCTATTGTGGGACTTTCAATTATTTTTTTTCTTTTCTCAGCATAAGGCTTTGTTTGCGCAAAGTTGTTCACCACTTCTGTTCTTTTGCAGTCATCTCCCGGACCTTGCGCTCAGTGCCACAGGAAAGCACAGATGCCATGACGTACTTGGAGTCTGAAGAAGAAGAAGACGGGGACGGTGTTCTCCTGATTCCACAAGCTGATGTAGAGAACCAAAATCCCATCTTCTCTGGCGGTCTAAAGAATCACACTCCCGACTTCCAGAGGGTTGAGAAGGCCGACTCAGAAACTGGAGTGAACAGCAATTCATCGGCAGACTTCCCCGGCCCAGCTCAGGCTGCAGAGATGTCCCCGCCAGGAGTGGGGGCCTTAAAGGAAGGGTCCATCGACGCCTCTGTGGCGTATGAAGTCCCAGGAAGCAAGGAGAACTGGATAGATCCAAACCCACCGTCTGTTATATTACAGCAGCATCGCTCTGATGAGATGTAGTAGAGGTGTGGGTACATGTCACCAGCAGAGGGAGCCATATTTTTTATTTAAGCAGAGGGACACTTAACACAGGGAAAAGGGAAAATACTCGTTCTAATCAAGATTTATGATCAATCTCTGTCCCTACTTTCCCGCTTTAACTGCCCCCTGATCTACTGTTGTTACTTCATTTGCACTTTTTTGATTCCTCATTCCAGTGGACATGAAAACTGGAGAGATTAAATTACTTCAGCAGCAGAAATGTTGCTGTGTTTAATGTACAGGCCTGCGATCAAAAGGCTAAATGCTACTTGGGTAAAACTGAGAGCACTTAATTTGGTGTTCAGAGTGGTTCTGATATGACCCAGTTCGTGAAGTACTCAAACTACCATTAAGGGAACCTGCATATTAAATTTGACCTCACTGGATTGGACGTAAGCTAAGATCAGACTACACAATTTATTTTGCCACTGATGGTCAGTGTGTCAAAATACACAATCACAGGGCAGGAAGTGACCTGACCGACAGGCACGACGGACTACATGGAGAAACCTGAGACAGCAAACAATTTGATTAAAGATACTTTTGTTGGAAGCTAATGGCTAAAGGCAGCTACTCACCTGGATGCTGTTTCTTGTTAACATTCGTCTTTTTTAATTTTTAAGCACATTGTCGAGGCAGAGATGTTTTTAGAGTTTGATCAGCTTTTCCTCTGCCTCATAGTCCATCTTGAAGCAGCGTCTTCCTCCTTCTTTTGCTTTACTGTAGTTTCTTAACACGTATGACTGTCGCTGGTCATTGGTGATCTAAAATGGGAAAGACAAAATGATGGAAAATGGGACAAAAATCAAACATGCTGGACTTTCCTGAAAGCTTCCCTAATGTGGCTTTAATGTAATTCACTTTGAACCACTAAAGCAGATAAACTTTCAGGGCCATACGTCTGTCTGCTCGGGCCATGGTTGTGTGTCAGTTGTGTAGTTTGATCCGCGGCATTTTTGTATTTTTTCGATAAGTTGGACAAGATCTGGATTATCAGTCTCTATTACAGCAACTTTTCCTATTGTCCTATTCGCTAAAACTGCTCTCTGGTTGGAACCGATAAGGCTTTCAATGTGAACCCATTGAAAAATTGTGAGAAACAGATCTGTACAATCATGTGACATCCACCAACCAGTGCACACAAGAATTTATTTGAGAAATGTTCCTCCAAACAAAGACATCTAGTGTGTTTTAGTGCAGCATACTTGTAAAATACACTAATAATAATCTAGTAAAGTAAACATTCTGATATGCAGGTTCTCTTATGGAAACAAAATGCAGTAGGTTACTTCAAAAGAAGTATTACTTGATTACTTTGTACCAAATTGTATGGAGGGTTTTGTTTGACTCGTGTTTGTCTGATCACCTCCATCAGCTTCAGGCATCAAGCTGCTTCAATGACTCTCATAGTAAATTATTGTGAATGAAGTCGTCCCATAGTTTGCACAACAACCAACCAGAGAACTCCATTGCTTCGTAGGAGATTAGCTGCTTGATCAAAGTGGGTGTTTTGACTACCGCTGCGCTTAAGCCATTGCAGGACATTTGGCCATTTAGACTTGTAAAGTTTGTTAGTATTTCCCTTGTAACAAGGGTATCCATGCTTTTTTTTTTTTTTAATTTTGAATGCTTTTGTTTAATGTTGTACAGTAAAGCACGAAAAAAATGCAAATCAAACAAACACTGGTCACTTAACATTATAAGTGAAGCCCAGCCTGTATCTCCAATCCTTTCTTTTCCTACCTGGTGGGACTATTACCTCCATAACCTGCCTGAAACAAACAAATCAAGGGGTCTTATATATTTGCTCAGAACATCGTGTTGCAGTAAGTGCTCAAAAATGTAATGACCTGTTGCCAGTGATGCATTTTTGTTTTTATTTGTATATTTCTTACATTAGTGTCTGTAATTAATGGAATCTAAATGGTATTGGAAATGCTTTTTGTCATTAGACGGTCAATGAGATTTGAAATGCTTATCATGTTGAACAAATGCACTGACATTTGACATAGTGTAAGAAGGGAATGTAAATAGGCGTATATATAATTGTAGCTCTTACATACATTTGAACTCTTTATGTATAAAATGTCTGGACCTCGACCATAATAAAGTTTTTATAAATCATAAAATGCTCCTTGGTCTCTTTAATGTTTACCACCATAATGAAATTGGTAACACATATTTAATAACTCATAATACTCACTACTTTCTACTTGTTTGTTGGCATGCTAGTTGGAGGCAATGTGGCTGCTATTTAATCATTTCAAAGGGATGGTTTGGTAATTTTTTGGTATATACAGGTTGTATCAAGCTACTTTAGCTACTTAGAAGCTGTTGTACATAAATTTGTATTTAAGCTTTTCTAGAGCTGGGCAAAAAATTGATTAATTCAAGTTATTTTCTGAAGAAGATTAAAATAATTTAAAAAATTGAGATTTTTTTTGTTGCCTTAGTCCAACTGTACGTAGTTGCATTTTTTGAAAAATTTACAATTTTCATGATGGTTGGCCTTGTAGGGTTTGCACAATCACTTTTATAGGCTTGTATTTGTTATTTAAGTAGATTAAATATTGATCAGAGAGTTTCATGCTAATACTGTAAAAATACCTCAGCCTTTTAGTGTTTATATAGACAAACCTGCCTACGTTTATACTACATAATCAACCTTTTATGACCCAGACTTTGACTATAAGAGAGAAACATTTAGACAACATAAAGGCAAAACTTGATTTGTTTCATTTTTATGTCACTGGGAGTTTTGTTTCTGTTGGGAAGGGAAAAATTGATCAAAATCGTAAATCAAGTGTTGTGGGAAAAAATCTGGGATTTTATTTCTAGGCCATATCGCCCGGCCCTAAGCTTTGCTTTGTGTGGCCTTTATAAAGTAGTAGCACCCCAAGAATAGTTCATAGTATGGAGTATTTATATTTCTATAATCTACCCTCATTAGCTTGAATGTGGTATATGTACAACTGATGCACATGTACTTTTACACTTATTAATGGTAGTTCACTAATAATGCGAAGTCTTGTTTGTAGCCAGCTATCCTGAAGTTGAACACGTATCTGATAATTGTTCACTAAGCTGCCCGCTCTTTAAAAATGTCAAAATAGCACAAAACTTGTGTGATTAAATTTGATGTATTTCCAAGAAAATGATCAAACAATGAAAAATTTAAGCTCTGCTGAATTGATCATCAGCATCAAAATGATAGTGAGAAATGTGTGATTTGTTTAGTAAGGCAGCAAAAGAGGGACAATAACTGTTCCTGTGGTACTACTACATTATAACAGCCACACTAAACTAAGCTAATTAGGATCATGATTCATGGACAACTTCTCAGCTAACAATGAGCTGTAGTAAGCCTGTCAGCCACATGTTCTGGTCATGAAGAATTAGGTTATAATAAGCACTAAATAATGTCAAATAATGTATGCAAGTAAAAACAGAGCTACATTACAGGTTAATGTCAAATTTGGTGACATTAAATAAAGTGTTATGGCATTAAGAAGTAGCAAAAAAACACATACACACACTCTTCTCTATGTTACCTCACACAATTCTTAAAGTTTAAGCCATTCATTGTGCAAAACCAGCAACTAAATTGAAGAAAGACTGGTAGGACAGCCAAAATAAACAAAATTGTAATTGAAGTGTTTTTATTGACACCTTACATAAACCCATGCATTTATCTTCAAGTGCAAAAAGTTATTTTTCATAATGCTTTAAACAAGGCAAAGATGAAAACATTATTAAACCTCAACACAAAAGTTATCTTTTAAGTCAAATGCAAATTGGTTTAAAAAGCATCAAAGTTTTTAGAATTTAACTTCATTTAACAAAGGAGCAAAATATGCAATGACAGCCACAAATCTTTTGCCAAAACAATTTACAATTACTCTTCAGGGTTGTCATGAAAACAGACTGAAGTTATATTGCCAAAATAAATCCACATCATTGCCTGTTTTGACAAAAATAGGGGTTCTACCATAAGTGCAAAATATTGTTTAATTTATTGTTTTTAATTATCTTTTTGGAAATTTCTCCACGTTGTCTCAGTTTGTGCACTTTAAAAATAACGACTCTCTGCTTGCATCTTTTTGGATTCTGTTCCTCTCATGTATTTGTCAGACAAAATAGTTCCAGTTTTTTTAATGGCTGTTGCTTTTGGACACAGTGTTCAATGACAGTTAAGAGACTTTTTCATTTAAGAACAGAATATGTTGGAATCTATTTATGTATTTGTAGTCAGATGACCTGTAAAAGTCCTGCAGGGAGTTTTCTAGTTTCTTTTCTTCATTAGGAGTTTACTTTTACTCTGGTTTCCCCCCCTCTTCTCAGCCAAGCTGCCTTCAGCGTTTAGAGCTTCATGTCATGTTATTTGTCTGACTTGAATATCACGAGTGCACTGGGTTTTTCTCTGGTAATACCCGAACATTCTGAGGCCTGGATTTTTTTTATCCCAAGTATCTGGATCATTCAAAGCCATTGAATAGCTGGTAAACATTTCCTGTCTGACTTAAAGGTGGGATCAGCTGTTGGGGAAAAGCAGCTGACCATATAAGGAGCTGATGATGACTCACTTTGTCAGGCTGTAATCATGAGTCACGCGCTTACTCAACATGTTGGGACTAGTTCAATCGAAAGGGAAAGCACACGCTGTGAATGACCAGCAGGTGGAAGCAGAGGTCTAGTTTTTCAACTGAAGCTCTCCACTGTCAGGCCCACTCAGAGAGCGCCTTAGGTCAAAGGTCATCCGGATAATTAGGGTTTGTAAGGTTATTAATCTTGACCAGGATGTCAGGTTGGTTTTGTATTTCAATGAAAAAACAATTATCACAGAAGTCAGAATATTATCAGAAGTAGACTGCAGCCAAACAGCGCTCTTATATTTGGGAACAGCAAATTCTGGAAGAACTTATTTGAAACCCCTACTTCACTTTATGAGTGTGTCATAGAAATTATGCAGTTTACTACACGTATGCATACATCTACGTACCTCTTGTAGTAACCAAAAAGCCATGCCATCAAACTGTTAGGGTAGGTGATCCTTTAACATACAACATCTGGAAATTCTATATCAATTAATTTTTTTTGCTAAAACTGCAAAACTCACACTTGATTGACAGGTATCTACCATGGCTACAAGCCATAAAGGTTATAAGACCACTCCAAGGTCAGACTATGGTGATATAACAATAAGTAATAAGAAACTTCTTTGAGATTCACACTTATTATTCCTTAAATTGCTACTATTTCAAAAATATCTTCTTTAAAACATTGTTTTTATTAAGATATATTTTTTGAAAATGTTATGGTAACAAGGTTAAACTACAGTAAGACTATAAAAAACAGAGCTTATTTTCAATATTTGTCTCATTGGTTGACAGTGGCTGTGTTAGCAAAATTCTATCATGGTAACATTACTAACAGAAAATTCAAGTTAATTTGTTTTATAAATAAATTGTGTAACAGGGTTGCGTTGGTTAAGCGATGCACTTAACAAGTCTGCAAACTTGTGACAATATGTGAAAGACAAAAGAGTTCTCACTCTCGATCTATCCATGGCATACACATATTGCATTAGGATGTACTTTCTGAAAGTCAATATTGTTTCCTGTTCTTATATAGATATGAAAAAACGCTATTTTTTTTACAGCTGAAATGATGCAGGTACAAGTTGGCCATAAATATCTCAGATCCTGATTTACCTTATCGTCACTCAGTCATCTTTTATAGATCAAAAGTCTCATTTCTTGCAGTATAATTTTTTTTTACGCTGAAATGATGCAGGTACAAGTTGGCCATAAATATCTCCAGTCATCTTTTATAGATCAAATCGTCAGTCATTTCTTAGATCAAAAGTCTCATTTCTTGCATATAATACATTTTTTTCTTGTTTCATATCATGATTCAACAAAAGATTGCTATTCAAAAAGAAAATTAAAAACATAAATGTACTGTAAACAATATCAGTGAAAAGGAGTTTGGAAACATCACACAGAGAAAGAAGTTGTTTTTAGGGCTGCTTAAGGTATTTTGCTATTAAAAGTTTGTTAATTTAGTAACACTTAGACAACAACAACCTTCCCAGTTTGCCTCAGGACATCTACAATTTTAGCAAAAGCTGTCTCTTAGGACGTTCTGCAGTTATTTGACATTTCATGAGCAGGACAGAAAATGTCCTCAGACTCTGGAAAGCCCCATTAATAATAATGATAGTAATGTACTGATTAATATAAATAAAATTGAAGCCTGAGATGTGATGTATGGCCCCTTTTGGTGTGGGCGTCAGTCTTACAGCTGGTCATTTTCTCTGTATTGTAACTCTTTTCCAGCTCATTCTGTCATGTTTCTAACTTAAACCATGCTGACATGATTTTCAAGTCAAGACAAGTCCACCTTACTGATATAAACACCTCCTGCAGCCCTCGAAATACGTCTGAAAGAGCAGCATGTTGAATGTAAACATTACTGCAGGACCGACCTACTGATAAGATAAACTACTGACCGAGCGGCACGTGGCGCTCTGGAGGAGGGGGGAGCACGCGCATCTGTCGGGCATCTGCCGCAGGGTGCTGAATGGAGAGGGGGCTAATTAGGACTGAGCTGAGGGGTGCACACACACACACACACACTTACGACCCCCCTTCCAGCTCCTGTGAAAGGACCGGGGGCAGGTGGAGGACGTGAGTATTGTTGTAACACAAAAGTGTGGAGACGACACGCGCCAAGTCGGCCCGGTCATTAAACCTCCTCCTTAAAAAAAAGAGGGTGAACAAAACCAAGCGGCGTGTGCCGGTCTCAAGCTGTTCCCCTCCCTCCCTCCTCCAAATAAGACGGCGCCGTTAACAAATCTCACCTCATGTGGGTCAGGTTAGTTTCTGTAAATCTGATGAAGAAGGTAAACACCACAGGTTAAATAACAGGTCTGGAGCGCGCGTGCAGGTGCACCAGCAACAAGCTGTTTATTGAGGGCAAGGTAAAGCTTTAGCGACAGGGAAAGTTCAGACTATATTTAACTCAGCAGTGATTCCCCAGACTGGGAAAGTCCAGTTCTTAGAGGATTGTTCGGTCCGTTTCAGCGCTGATGCACCTGCTTCTTCACCCACTGGAAAAATATCCATCAACTTTTGCTTTGCTTATCTGAGCTCGGCTATTCCCAGATATTTTTCCACACCCTGCTGTTGTTGCTGAACAGTTGCATAAGCTAGAAAACAAGGCATGTTTCATTTCCTGGTACTCTGTGACAAACTGTTGAATTAGTCAATAATGTGCTGAATGATAGGGCCGGGCAACATATGGCGTTTTAAAGATGCATCAACATATTTGGAAAAAGCACAATGAGAAAGATATCATTGTGTATATTGATACATATTATGTTTAAGCAAAATGATAATAATAATGATGCTATTCTGCTTAGTAATTAGCAGACTGTTAGACCATAGTCTTATTTAATTGAAGTGTATAGTCTTGAAGCATGATCATTAAATGTTTTTTTTTTGCATTAAGGAGCATTAATATGAAATAGAAAAACAAATGGTGTTCATACTTGTTTGACACTAACCTGACACACCAGGCAGTTTAATACACTACAGAATAGATTTCACTAGACCATTGGGTAACAGCACATTGAAAGTGGGTGAGAAGTACCTTTCAAAAGCAAGGTGACTGGACGATTGTTCAGTAATATACATTCACAACGGGCCAATCAGATAATGTAGTATTACTGCTACAGTGCAAAGTACAAAACGTTAGTCACTTTGTAGAACAAACTCAACTCACAGTGAGTTGAAACTGAAAGTTTTCATAAGAATCAACATCATAAACAGAACATGCAAGTTTCATGAGTTGTTTTTCGCCACACAATTGATTGTTTTTTAGAAATAATTCAAAAACCCACATGAAGTATCTCAAAGAGTTTTGACGAGGAAACCAGTGTGGTGCCAACTTGTAGATAGGTAAACAAAAATACATCACCCCTGCAACACTTGGCGCCTCAAATTCATTGGCAACATTTGCAAATTGGGTGGATCTGGTTAGTGCCACCACTTTCCCCAATGTTGCTAATGTATTTGTGCAATTAAGACAGCTATTGCTTTCTTTTGGCTAGCATCAGACCGAAGAATGGCAGTTTATCTGGTGTAATATTATGGAGAAAGTACTTTTTGACATGACTGTGCCGGTGCTCTGGGGCACGAGACCCTTCAATATCAGTTGATTTAATGGCTTGTCTATGAGGGACAGAAGCAGTCTAAATAAGATTGTTAAAGTTTGCTCCGAGACTATTGTAGTCCAGCTGATGGAAATCTTTATTTTCTACCTTTATTCCCTTGACTATACAACAGTTACATATTGTTTGTTTCATTTGTTTTATTGTTAGACGTAGTAGCTGTAAACTGAATATCTCATAGGAAATACTTTATACAATTTTGGCAGTATGTGGAATAAAAAATTTCAATATTGAGTGCCAAAGACTATTTTTGCTGTCATGATATAATTTTAACACACTGGTATCATATCAAAATGTCATTATTGTGATGCAAGTATAAATAATTTCTTAATCACAACAAAAAGAAAATGTATATTTGATTGTCCAGATAAAATATGTCATAATATATTTTGGTACATGTTGTACAGCCCTAGAAAAACGGTAAACTTCACCCTTAACAATCAAAATGTCAACACTAGTTTTAAAAAGAATCTCAGAGAGCCCTTTTCTTACAAATATACACTGAGTCATGTTATTTAGACCTTTATTCTATATAAAATGTAGGTCATAAACAAGCATATGCCAGCTTCTTACTGTGTTAATATGGCGATAACAGATGGCCAGTTCAAAGTAGCTGTTGTGACATTACAGCTGTTTGCACAGACTCTGATCGTCGCTCGTAAACAGGACTTTTAGTTTTTGCTCATTGTGATGATGTTGGATGTTGACAAGGCGAGCAGGAATCGGTGGAGGTGAGTGGGAGGGGGGGAATTTCTTGAAAGGTTGTAATCAACCCCACGTGGGGTTGTCAACAAGCTCAAGGGGACTTTTGGTTGTCCTCAACCCGGCGCGCTCAGAGCCAATGAGGGAGGCGGGCTGCGGAAAGACCGCCCCACTGCCGAGAAACTACGCTGAGCTCCTATAAATCCTCCCACAGCCTGTTCCGAGCTCAGAATAACGCAGGAGACTTTACAGACAAGACACACAGCTCTTTTTCTCTTCACTAACAAACACGATTGCGCTTGGATTATAACTATGACTCTGGAAGAGATCCACGGACAGGAGAACACAATGGAAAACACTGACAGGTAAATATTTGACGCATGGATCCAACATCATGAAGCTGCTGACAGAATGGTTCAGTGTTCTCGGTGTGTGCCACAGTGTCTGACTGTACTGTCATTTTCTTTGTGAAGGGTGCAAAGTGCAGGCGCAGCCCTGGAGGAGATGCTGGTCTCTGCTAAGAAGCAAGACTACCTCACAGTTGGAGTTTATGAATCTGCAAAAGTCATGAATGTGTAAGTATTAAAAGCTGAACATTATAGCACCGCAGTTGTCATTACGCAGACTTTGAGCATTTTGGCGCAGGAGCTGCTCTCTGACAGTCTTTCTCTTTGTCCCACAGTGACCCAGACAGCGTGGCATTCTGCGTCCTCGCCACCGATGAGGAGTACGAGTGTGACATCGCTCTGCAGATCCACTTCACCCTCATTCAAGCTTTCTGCTTCGACAACGACATCAACGTGGTGCGCGTGAACGACATCGAGCGCCTGGCCGACCTCGTGGGTCCAGACGAGACCGGCGAGCCCAAGGACGCGCACTGCATTCTTGTCACGGTACGTTTTTCCCCCTACATGCACCCACGCTATGATTCACGCATGCATCACTGTTCCAGTCCAGCCCTGTCTGCTATTTTTCCCTCTTGCACTGCATGTCTGAGGCAGGTGTTCTGACTCTAAATGCGTCCCTTCTTATTCAATTCCAGAGCCCCAGTGCCAACCCGTGGAAGGACCCAGCTCTGGATAAGCTGAGCCTGTTCTGCGAGGAGAGCCGCAGCGTGTATGACTGGGTGCCCACCATCACCCTCCCAGAGCGCTGAAGTGACATTTCTCTTCACATGTTGATGAAAAAAAAAGAAAGGAGCTGGAGCTTCAAGCTGCAGCGTTTGAGCCTTACTGCTGCTCACACATGTCTGGATTAAGAGGCCGCAAAAGAGTGCCTGCACCCTTTCCAGTGCATTCTGGGTCAGCGGTCGCTTCTGGATTACCCTGAGGAAAAGGGGGTTCAAGTGTGCTGAGGAGGGCAGAGAGTGGACTTGGTCATGTGTTTGGGGAGCAGACCAGAGAGCCTGATGGACACTGAGAAGGATTTGGAGAGTGCTGCATAGTGCATGAGAAGTTGTGACCCAGTTGCTGCCCTAGATTGAGGGCTACTGGGGAAACAAAGAAAAGAAGGTCGCAGACATATAGACTGTGCAAGAAATGGGCTTCAGCACGTGTAAAAGCTGGACTGAAACTCGTCAAGGAGGATGCTGGTTTATTGAGAGAGCCTGAAAATGGACTTGAAGTTTTCTTTTTCAGTGCAGCTATCAGGACATTCTTGGAACGAGCAGAGACTTTGCTTGCAAATCCTGATTTGAGCTGCAGCTGCATCATTTTTTTAAAAGAAAAACTTATTTTTATTACAAAATGCACACAAAACAATGCAATTTGAACTTGAATTGTACTGATTTTTTAATGTTTTGTGAATAAAAAGTCAAAATGATTTTCTCTTGTCAGAAGTGTTCTTTCACCCTGCATGAAGCAGCACCTCAGGCCGTGGGGAAGTCTTAGCAGATTGCACTGATACAGATTCACCAGGAAGTGATGCAAGACCCCAGCAGTACCCAGTAAAAGGGAGGAAGTGGGTGGTGGGTGGAAAAGGAGAGATTAAATAAAGAAGTAACGGTAAATTGATTTTAGCGATAGTTGCACTGTCTTTCCGAGCACTGCTAACAGACCAGCTGCTTTGTGTGACAGCTTGCACAATTCCTGCAGCCAGTAACCAGGCCAGGGCTTTGGGGGGTGAGATGGGTGGGGGTGCTTGCAAGAGAGAGCTTTCTTTTGTTTTCTGTACTCAGGCAGCTGAGTCTAGAGGTCTGCGTGTTCATTTTGTGCATCCAACTGGAAACAGGAGACTGCAGAGGGATAATAAGGCAGTTTTGCTGATCTGCTGCAGTGTTGATGTTACACTTTAAATCTAAATCAGGGATGCACTGTTGGAAAATGTTTAGAATGACTAAGTTTGCAAGCACATCACTAGGGAATATACAGAGTAAGGGTAGTTTTGTTTTCCTGCAAACATGCACAAAGGGTCTTGCATTTAAACATCGAAACTGGGGGGAAACTGAAGGCAAGCTTTAGCAGAATGATGGCCGGGGAGACCATCAGTGGCAGGTAAAAAGAGGAAGTGTGTGTGCGTATGCGGTTGCCTCAGAGCTGAAGATGACAGTAAAGGAACACCCACATCAAAGAAATCACACTTCAGAGGAACTAATCTCGCTTTTTCTGGGCAGCAAGCTCTTCTCCAGCCAATCGCTGGTCAGCTTACAATTACACACACACACATGCACTCCAGGCCAGGAGGCAACCTGGGTGATTCTAAGAACAGAGGAAGCTTTCCCAATACAGGAAAGCACTAGAAGAAGTGTAGAGAGACTTTCTATGAATGGGACTTTTCGAAGATGCAGTTTTACCAGCAAAGGCAGGGCGTTGCCTGGGGTGCCATGCACAGAGAAGCCTAAAGGCAAAGACAAATGTGTGTATTTAAAACAAGAGAGCCAGAAACAGTTATTTCAGTAATGAAGATAAGCCATGAGAATAATACAATAATAACCCTTAATGCATATATGAAGCACTTTTCTTAAAGTCACATAGTGCTTTGCAAATGGTCACATCAAATATTATCAAATAAAACATGTAGATGCATAGATGAAAATATAAACAGTGACTTTAATTCATACACAAAAACGTTGTCAAAACAATCATAGCAAACAATAACAAAACAATTGGCATCTGGATTAAAAGTCTTTAAGAAAAGATTGCTTGTGAGAAAGGACTTAAAAGAAGAGACAACATATGTCATTAGTCCATCTGGGCAACAGCCCATAGAATGTGTTTGGGAATGAGCAGAACCTCTCCAAAGCAAATCTGGCAGATGATTGGACAATCACATTCAATACGGTCCAATCAGATACTGTAGTAGGATGTGCTATTGCCATAGTGTAGCGTACAAAATGTAAGCCACTCACAAACTCTTGCTAAAACATGTCAGGCATGGAGCGAAAATATTATTACAAAGAAAAAGTGCTTTGATTGTTTTTAGAATATCTTGTTTAATAAAAAACAAAGTCCAAATAAAACTAGCATCTATGCTAATCTCTGCTCGTGCAGTCATCTGCTGTCGTCTTGCTCCTAACTTCCACCTTTTCCTGATCTGAAAGACTCTGATTGGGCCATGTTGCTAGGCCGCTCACAGTTGTTGTAGATTTGAGCCTGTCAGTATGAATGTCTCATTACAGACAATGAATCAGGTGGATCCAGCTGCTATGCAAGATTAAAGCCTTGAATCATGTAGAGAAAAAGGAACATATCCCTTTGCTTGCAGTCTAGGTACCAACAGTAAACTCTGATCAGCTGATCTAAGGGTGCATCTGGGCTCATAAGGAGTCAATAGATTAATGATGTAACTCGGGGCCTGGTCATATAAGTTAATAACATTTTAAAATCAACATGATACTTGACTGGTAGTGTAATGATAGCAGGATCAGGGTAATGTGCTTTGCTTTATTGAACCAGTTATCAGACTAGCTGCAGCATTTTGGACTATTTGTTGAATATAAAGGGATGCCTTTGGTATTCTTCTGTAGAGTGCATTACAGTAATCAAGGCAGGGCAGAATTAAAACAAGTGGACTACACTGTGTTACTTTAAATGATACACAAGATTTTATTTCTGAAAAGAATTTGAACTGATAAAAACAAGTTTGGGTAACGAGTCACATGAGTCAAAGCTGAGGTCTGAGTCGAAACTTACACCCAGATTTCTAACTTTCTTTTACTACAACTGAGCCTTAACCAAGACCTCCCAGAAACAAAGACTTAACAAAGAAAAAAAACAACAAGCATCACAGAGTTGTAATACTTCTTGTCTGAAGTATCTGAAAACTGAAGAGGATCTTTCACAATCACAACATTCCTGTAAACTATAAACCTTCTAACACTCTGAGACAGATGTTTGGTCATCCAAAGGACAGAATACCAGACACAAACAGAACAACATGGTCAATGCCATTTGCTGTAATGAGGAATACAACAATCTGTGTATGACAGGGAAGCCAAAAAATCGCCTCCATCTTATTTAGAGAAGACCAGTGGTTTTAGAGAGGTGTCAAGGAAGCCATTTTCATCAAGATGAAGAAACTACCTCTGAACTGAGGTGGGAGTTAAGATGCTTTCTGTCTGCTACATATAATCTATTTTTTTTATTCCCTTCATAAACAATCCAAACAAAAACTCCATCAGAGAACAAAGGACCCAAAGCATGTGACCAGGAAACCCACCTGGTCACACCTCCAGGGAGAAACTAGATCAACGACTCTGCCAATGACTCTCAGGTGACCATCCATCATTTGCATATTAATGTTCGGCAGATGATTTATGTATCAAACTCTGCAGTTAAGTCATATGACTGAAGAAACCTTTTGAAGAAGAGTAATGTCTCCCAGAAACTGAATCAGTCCAATTGCCACTTTGATCAGCATTAGATACACAACAAACATGAGTCATAATGGTAGGTGGCTCTCAGAAATGGTGGACCAGTTTGTGGCAATTTGAAGCAAAATGAAATATATACATATGTCCTCTAAAACATACCACAATCAAACTGATAAATAATTAGCATGAAACTGTCTATGCTAGGGGTGTCCCAGGAAGCTAGCCACATTTAGCTACTATTCTGTGTTGACCACTGTCTTTGTTCACTTTGTTGTTACATTTGACTGTGTGAGATTAGAAGGGAAGAATTGGTTGAGATATATTCATCTTTTTGTGTGCCAGAAACAAAAAATAAAATATGTTGCTTATATAATGGATAACTGATTCCAATTCTTGTATGTGCCCAAACTCAGGTGCTAAAAAATACAAATGCATCTGCTCTGTATGAAGACACACAAAAATTCCAAAGCCTTGAAAGAAAATTGGGTCAGTTTTTGTCTGCTATGACTGTACTCAGGTGATTCTAAGAACAGTTTGATGCATCCCCCTCTGTTCCAGAAAAAAACCACAAAAGTTCAAGAGGGGTTTTCCATGAGTATAACTGTCTTATTCGGCATAAGGAAATATGACAAAAAACAACAATATCCATCTGCTTTGTTATGTCCACTTCATCCATGCACTGTGAAATGTGAATCTGGATGAACTGACTCATAAACTCACATTCACCTTTTACCACTTGCAATGCTGACTGTTCTGTGGCTGCTGCACTTTGGACTCTTGCAATATAAACCTGTGTGAAAGTGAAAGTTAAACAAAAAAGATGTGGTAAAAAGAAAAAAAAAGTCACTAAAGCACAGAGTAACCCTGAAAGGGCTGATCTCGGGATATTCTATGAACAGAAAAAGCTTTGCATCGACAGTTATTGAAAACAAGATGAAGAATGGTTTAAGAGGGGCTTTCCTTCTGTGGTGGCAGGCATGTGGGGAAAGAAAAGTCATACTCATAACTTAATATGCAAAGAAAATGGGTCATTTTTGTACCTGTATTGTCAAAACTGAATTCATATTTGGAAAAGAAAATACTCACAAGTACCTAATATGCAACTCAATGTTTCTTACATTGACAACAGCACTGCGTATAGGACTTTTCCAAAAAACAAACCAAAAACATGGTGAATGGCTGAAATAATCACAACAAATAATGATACAAAGGTTTTTTTGTACACAAGCAATGCACCCTAATTCAGCCTACGTACATTTTACATTCACTACATTATTTTTCTACAGTCACACAAAACCCAAACCTACAGCTTTCCTCACAGATAGTTGTGTTATAAAAAGTACTTATTTAGTTAGATTCACGAGAAACATGCTGCAACAAGCTTGACTAAAGCTCATACCTGTCATTCAGAATATATGCATCACACTAACATCAGAAAAATATACACAGAGTGTAAAACAACTAATTTATGTTGATAGCCTTAATTAACCACAAAGAAACTCAAGGTAGTTTGAATGACTTCCTCTATTTTTCCCATTGATGTACATAATCTCAACCCTTTTCCTCCATTGTATAGTCATAGCTTTTTTTTTTATCATCAGTGGCAACATGACACCTGAACACTAAACTGAAGAACTGTATCAAGAGACATCTTTAAAACTCACAAAGAAAGCATTTCTTTGGAAACCTAAGAAATCCCCAGAGCCTTTACTCCAAAATTCTAAAGAAAATACAACCTTTATTCACCATGTCTCAAAAGATAAAGAGATTTTGGTCCTTATCAATGCAGGTCAGTGCCCTTCAAGTGGGCTTCAACGAAAGATTAGTAATAACCATGGTAGAGTTAACCTCATCTAATCTTGACCTGCTTCATGAATACAATTACATTCAATGCCCCAGATAGAGACAATTTGCAAAATAATACGAATGTTGACACCTTTATCGTGAAGTGAGAGAAGATAAAGTAGAAATGATGAAGTGAGGTGGCACACTGAGAGGTGCGAGTATCAAATCTTTGACCTACTTCACATAACCATCAGTGGGCTTTATCTCTGACCCTGTTTGCTCTTTGCATTTAAATCCATGCTGAGTAATAAGACTCCAGATTGATTGCACATTCACACAGTCAGATACTGCAAAACCAACACAATTTCTAGTGATGGAATTCTCATTTAACAGTAGCCTGCACCTCACAAATGGCCCTTTTCCACTAGCCCTATTCTACTCTACTCGCCTTGTGCTGCTTTTCCATTAGCCTAAGTTGCCTGCCCAACGGGGTGCAGTGTCGCTGAGCAGCTCAGCGGTGACGTCATTTTGAGCGCGACACAACAATCTGTGGCTTTTTGTCACAAACCGAGTAAAAAAGGAAAGCAGAAGAAGGCTGCAAGTGGCAGGAAGAAATACTCCTTGAGAAGCACAGGAGAGTTTTGGAAGCTATACAACAGAATGAAGCCGAGGACGAGAGCAATTGAGCTGCAAAGAAAAGATGTATGAGGGTAAGCTAATGGTAGCTACAGCTAGCATGCTAGGTCGTCGCGCTCATGACTCATCGAAGATGACACTGTCTGACCAATCAGTAGCCAGCAATCGGTGATGTCATCTTTTAGTTTTAGACTCTGCTCGCTTGGAACCAGAGCGGAGTAGGTACTAAAACTAGTTTGTTTTAGGAGCTACCAGGCTAGTGGAAACACTGTAAACGTCACTATTAGCCATATTCAGTCACTGACCTTTAGGCCAACTTTGGCTGATGTACAGGGGAACGTCGAGTGGCAGTGAACTATGTCAGGCCATGCAGTCTAAGTTGATATCAGTGGGGCAATAATGATATTTGTCAGGTACATCAACAAATTTTGACCAAAGACGCGTGTGTACGCTAGCAAGAGTTGATCTCCACTTACCTTTGCTAGCAAACCAAAAGTTTATTCATCACTGAATGGTATTGCTATGTTTTCTCTAGGTGCATGTTTATGACAAGCAGAAAGACTGTTAAAAGATCCACAACTGGCCTTTCAGCCTTAGGCTTGTATACTTGCATAACCTTGCAGTGCAGTTGGATCTGCGTGATTCAAAGTCTATAATCAGGCAGATCTACTGTGATGGTGGGCATCCCATCAGCGTCCTTTTGGAGCAGCGAGAAATGGAAGCTACAAGTGAGAGGACAGCAGGAAGTGACTGTTCACACAGAGATTAGCATAGATGCTAACAGCTTCAGTGACAGTTTTATCAGACCTGGACCACATTTCTTTATTAAATGAAAAATCAAACAACAACACTTCTAACTTCTTTAGAAAGGATATTTTTGCTCCACTCCTAACAGGTTTTGGTGAGAGTTTGTTCTACAAAGGGATTTACTATTGCTCGCCTTACAATAACTGTCCACCCACAATCAATTTGATTAACATAATGACCATCCAACTATCTGCCGAATCCCAAACACTTTCTATGGGTTTTTCTCCAGATGGCCTTGTGAAATAAATGTAATGGTCCATCTGGAGTGTCAAGTTAAAATATTTTAGGATATTAATCAAATTATAACTTAATACCATTACAGTAAAATCTTAACCCAATGAAACAGTGGAAAATCAGTGGCATTTGTTCATATTAATGGACATATAATTTACATCTGTATAGTTGATGCACTTGATATATCGCTGTCAAGAGGAAATTTAGAGTATAGAATGAGATTTTCGACAGATACAATTTAGAAAATGTGTGTGCAACAGTGAGCAATGTGACTCTACAACCAGCAGTCAAGCTCAGTTAGCTGGTGGCTAATTCACTCCTATTAGTACTGCCTGCTGTCTTAATGCAGGGAGATGGGCAAGGTAGTGGTCAATTTAGTATTAACTAATGGCATGAATGCAAATGCAGTAAAGCTGGTTCTAAGCTCCAAATTAGATGTTAATGCAAGTACCAAATCATCACCAGTACATTTTGGAGCATGTTAATCTTGCATGGAGGATCACAACTTGTTATTTGATTACCAAGCTCTAATGTTAATCCAAACTGGAACAGGGGTCTCAATGTCATCTAAAATTTAATTTCTCTTTACCTGATACACTCTGGGTCAAATGATATGCTATCTCTGCTCTAAATATATGTGCAGGCCTTACACAAGATTGAAAACAATAACACACAAGTGAATCTGGGCCAGCAAAGAACAAGACAGACAGGAGCTACCGGGAAAGCTTTTTTTTCTGTCTGTCTCTGCTGCTGTTTGCATGAAGTTAACAAACAGCTCTTCTCTGTGTTGGCTCTGGTGCAAAAGCCTGGAGCAAGAGTCCAGACTGTGGAGCAGCCCGACTGTCTGCTCCAAGTCTGAGCCAGAGATCTGCAGCGTCAATAGACTGAGAGGGAGGGAGCCTCAGCAGACAGATGTGTGCTCTGACTTGGAAACTGAAGTGTGTTGAACTGTGGCACAGACAGACGATAAACATCAAGCAGCACTTTACAATCATGACTGCACCTCAGACAAAATACTGAGCTGATTTCTCTCTTAAGTTATTTTACTCGCTCTCTTTATTAAGATGCATAACAGTTCTGAAACATATCTAGTCAATTAATTTACAAGCATAGAGGTTGGTTTAATACTTTATATTCACTTATCAATTCTCAAGGCAGAAGAATATGGTTGTGGGCAGAATTTGTCAAAGTTTGGCTTACATACAGTATGTCTTCTAAAACAGCAATAACAACCCATAGATACACTTTTTTTTGCAAAACAATGTGTGCATGTCCATTTAAACCTTTTTTTTTTTTCAATGACAACAATTGAATATGGAGTTTAATTTCACAGAAACGTATCTTTATCTTCATGTAACTTCCACAGGAGGCTCAATCTCCACTCAAGAAGGTTGGAAACCACTGCCTGTGCCCGCTTTTTTTGAGACAGCAGAGCTTTGCATGTCAATATTGTTTGTTATTCTAATGCTACGACATTCATTTTTTCCACACAGATGTGTTTTACCTTGTTTTCTGAATTTAAGGTTACTTATTATATAAGGTCTATAAATACTCTGTGAAAGTAAAAATGCACCTTTCATGACCCTGGGTCCATTCATTGGACAATATAAATCCATTATAACTGTGATTTTTGAATGTATAGCCATACACCATTAAGCATTTAATGTGCAACTTTAAGCATTCAATCAGTATGCCAGCCTTCAAATTTGTACCTAATGCTGCGTTCCATTTACCTCGGAACTGGGGACTGGGAAATGGGAGTGACGTCATCTCCGACTTAGTGGCGTTCCAGTTGAAGTCAGAAAAAACATGCCGATCGACCATTCTATTGTTAGCCGTTGTGAGCACCCCCTGCATTGTTGTTCACAAAAATCACATGAAGAATGTGATTATCAGTATGGCAGCATTTTTGTAAATATAAGTCTAACACTACTACGTGTCCAGCTGACTTAGAGCGACACACACTGGTCAGAAGTGCAAATAAATTGATTATTACAGGAGCTAAATAACTGTTCACACTGGGGGCATCCATCTTCGATTGTCAAAAAAACAAGTGTCCCCGAGTTCCTAGTAGGATATTCCGACCTCGGGGGGCGTTCCAGATAAAATTTCCTACTAGGAACTGGGAAATTCCGACTTCCGACTACAACTGGAACGCACCATTATACCATTTTTATACAATATTTAAATATTTTTTCCTAGTAGCACTTGTGGGCCAATAGATGCATTTTTCTATTGACCATTAGGGCCAGTGTTGAGGCCTCTACAGCCCATAATGATGACAGACATTTTCTTATTTTGTGTATAGAGGTACTCACTCATGTGAGGGAGGCATAGCATACTAAAGGGCACATTAAAGATAAAAATACCAACAATGATCTATGTACAGAACAAGTGATTAATAGTCAATCAATGAAAAACAGTTTCAAGTAACGTCTTTGATTGTTTGAGGGTTTCTCACAGACACCTCCTAACTTGTAAACACTGCTAAACAAAGTATTTTTGACTTACCATGTACATTTTTACCAGAGAGTTGGGACACTGGATAAAAAAGTGAAAAATAGCCCAATTTCACATTTTCCTCTCTGCAGGGACTTTGCTGTTGGCATTTGTAAACTTTTACATTGTGATTTCCCTTAAACCCTTTGTCATTAAGGTGTTGTTGATTGAGACAGGGTAACAAGATCAGTACATTCAGTGGCACAGCCTTCAATATCTAACTATTCCTGTCAAGACACCTCATGTTCATACTGTTTCAAATGCTTGTCACAGCAGCAGAACATAGCAGCCTGGGCTCCAGCTGAATCACTTCATGCAGCTCAAGTGTTCTGCCTGAACTTGTTGCAAAGGTTGCTTTATTGTAGGTTGCAGTGGGGGGCAAGTCAGAAATAGTTTGGACATTGGATCAAGTCTTTAAAGAAGTTCTAACTGCAGTGACCCTTACGTGTATGTGTCAGTATGAAGATACAGATTGTTGGCTTAAGTTAACCTTGTAACGTAACTGGACTGGCTGATTTAATGTTTGCAATTAGGTAGATTCATCTTGCAAAGCTGTAATTTCGAATGACTGAGCTTGGCTATAGAGGTACTGAACGCAGCCAGCGTCCAATGAGGAGAAAGAGACAGGAGCTATGAGTGAGACAACATCGAGTAGCACCTGTAAGCCTGTAAACAATGGCTGATCATGCAGAGATTAGCACAGAGTCTGTTTGTTATAGAGGCAGTAATCATCTAAATATCAGTGAAAGTATATTCTCAAGTTAATTTTGCAGTGCTCAACTCATGTCGACGAATACATAGAGAAATACTGTGCTGGTGGAGTATGATGATTTAAATGTTTGCTGATGTAGATGTAACACACGGGTAGCATGTCCATCTTAAAATAACTTTAGTCAACCACAGCTTAGTGCAGGTGACTGTTGTACAAATGTATTATAATGTCACTCAACAATTAAAGTAGACATATATGTCATATGACCACACAGTACATGGTCAGTATTCCAACACTATGTCTAAAGAACAAAGACGGCTGATCCCAAAAGGTCACCTCAAGTCGTACAACAAGAGTCCAGTCTTGAGGATGTAACAGCTGGACCTGACAGAGCTGATTTACGATGAACTACAGGTGGGTAAGCTCCAATGTTTGCCAACAGAGATGAACACAGCGGTCACTGAGGCTAGCAAAGGTAAGTGGAGATCAACTCTCGCTAGCATACACACGTGTGTTTGGTCAAAATTTGTTGATGTACCCGACAAATATCATTATTGCCCCACTGATATGAACTTAGACTGCATGGCCTGACATATTTCAACGCCACTTGACGTTCCCCTGTACATCAGCCAAAGTTGGCCCAAAGGTCAATGACTGAATATGGCTAATAGTGACGTTTACATTTTTTTTTACATCCATCCTTCTGTCAACAGGTCACAGCATTATGTACTTTAATTTCTGGCAGCAGCACTTGCCTACTACATCATCAAAATGACACAATCGGATTAACAAAGCACACTTCCTATCACCTTCTGCATATGTTTGGGAAGGGTCTGCTCTCCTCACTTATGTAGCTGTCTTTCTGGCTCTGGCTAGGTTAGGTGGAGACAGTAAAACCCTCAGTGCAGCTGTTAAAAGTTGAACAAAACAAATCAGACTTCATAAAACTTCAACGATGGGGTGCTGATTTGGCGGAGTGGGTAGCAACCAGGCACGTCCCATGTTCAGACTTCTGCCAGCCTGGGTTCGAATTCAGCCCTGTGGTCAGTTTGCAGAGTGTCTTCCCTACTTTCCCGACTCTCTAAACCCCTATCACAAGCCTATTCTTTCCTATTAATAAAGGCATAAATGCTCAAAAAATACATAAAAAATAACTGACTGTAAAAATGAAAGTGGATCACTGTTTATGGCCTAACATAGTTTTAAACAAATGATTTGTCTGCTACTGCTTAAGTGACTATTTTTCTTCACAGTGATATAAAACACTACATCAAATCATTCCAGATTAGAGTATGTCAGATTTTCTTTTTTTAATCTACTGAACAAAGGTACTCACTTGCATCTCCCTCGGCAGAACTCAAACAAACCTGCAAAAGAAACAAAAGTGAGAGAGAGACTTAGTTAGTGATGCACTGGCACTTTGTGCATGTCATTTGCTGAGGGATACGGTAACAGAACCAGGGCCTTGCATGCATCTAACTGGAGAGGAGAAGCCGTGCAAAGTGCAACACAGCTGCAGTACTTGCTCTTCTTCATTTACTATAACACTTGACGGTTTCTGTTAATCTGCTTTGACCCAGTTGAAATGACATTGTTTCTATTTCCATATTAGGCCCTGATTCCCAGACTTGTGGTTCTGGACTGTAAATGCTAAATGTTTCACGGGACTTTGGTAGAAGTGATACTCCACCCTTCCCAGAGCCATTACTCTCATGGAGCGCTGTGGTGCCTTCTTCCCATTCCCCTTCCCTGTCTCATTTACAGTAACCATAGCAGGATGATATTACACCATGAGCTGGCAGCGCTTTTCACTCTTACCCCGCCCACCTCTGAAACACTCCCTCCCTCCGTCTTGTGCTCATATCCAGATCGGTACCATGAGCTCAGGGCCTCAGCTGGCTCTGGCAGGCTGCAGAGAGATAGATATCTTCGATGGATGCCTGGTGTTGGGTGTCTTTAATCTAAGTATGTGTCACCCACTGGGAGGGGAGATGAGCTGCACCCTGAGCTGATGCTGCTCAGCCTACAGTGAGTGCAGTGAGACAGCAAAATATGCAACATTCGGGTGAGGCTGTCCAATGTGGACAGAGGACTGGATGTAACATCTCTACCTCTAAGGCAATATGTATACTGTATGCTTCAATATTTAACTTCTAAATGGCAATACACTGTAATAAATCCAAAATTCTTATTGCTTGATACCATGACAACAGTAATCTAGTCCAATATCTTGTTGTGTGCTTTGGCCAAGTGTTGGACAATAATTACAACTTCAGTTAAATTGTCTTTTTAGTAAAGATCATTTTGGTCCCATATTATTCCAATACAAATGAAACTTGCTCATATAGGTAATTACTTGTGTAAAAATACAGGAGTACTTGCTTATGAAAATAGTATTTATTTAGAAAAACCCTCCCCTCGAGCCAGTTCCATCCACCTTTTAAACCAGTTTAAAGGAAATTGGGTAATTTAGACAGTGAACACAAATACTTTACACAAATTTGTCTTACTGTTAACAGTCTTTAAACTGAGCTTTACCACAGGCTTCTATTTGACAATCCAACCCCCTTACTTCTCTAACTTCACAAACAACTGGATCTGACAGATTGTGTCAGAAGACAGATCCATCTTGCGAACCTTTAACAGCTTTTATCTAGGTTTTCAAGTTTTCTATGCTCTTTTATGTGTTCAATACACCTCTGCGTGATGGAGTACCTTTGTATCAGACAAAGAGTCTGCAGCATCATGACTTCTCCCTCTTCTTCTTTATACAGTGTAAGTAGCTATCTGAAACTGACAGACTGGGAATACAGGAGGATCAGGCTACTCAGTGTGTATGAATATCAAATGTTTTTTTAACAGTAGTGATTGTGAATGTAATTTTGACATTAGATAAACTGGAGGGCAAAAAATATAGACTTTTTAAGCTTAAACACTTGTCTCTTGTCAGAAAATTACCATGATTTTAAGTATTTTTTAAAAGACATTTAGGCGGCAGCTACAGGCATGAGTTCTTCATGACTGTAAAGCTCTACAGTGGATGGCATAAAGTGACAGACAGGGCATTTGTTCAACCACCTTTCAAATACTTTGGAAATGTTTTGCCCTTCCCAATCACCATCTGCTCAGATCACTGCATACCATGAGTATGTGAATAGCCTTTCTGTTATTCAAAAGTCTGCCTGACCATGCAGTACTTTAGTTAAAAATATGACCAAAGGTAAACACCCTCAGCACTGAAATAACTTTGTTGAAATAAATTATACTGAGTGTATCTGGAAACTCTGACACCTTAAACAGATCCAACTAGAAAAGCACTCGGAGAGCGCAGACCTCCACCAAGCAGCACAGTTCCCAGGCGGTGATCCGGATCAGCACCAAAATTTAATCACTTCTTCCTTTTCCCATGCTGAACATTTCCTGAAAATTTCATCAAAATCCATCCATAAGTTTTTGAGTTATTTTGTTCACAGACGGACATACAAACAAACTCACGAAAACATAATCTCCTTGGCGGAGGTAATTATGCTTTTTAAAGTTGTTTTTTTAAGTCTTTAGTGTGTTTTACGTTTCTCCTTCATGTGATTAGACTACTTCCATGTGTAAGACAAAAGGGGGGGGGGGTCTTGAGGAGACAGGTTCAGAATAGAGGTGGATCAGGGGTAATCAGCATGTTTAAAGTACAGGGTTATTGAACATACTTGACTGTGAAAAAACTCTTCAGTCATTGAAATGCAATGTATTAAACAAACTAAGGCAGAATGTAACGACTTGAACACAGCGGTTCTCAAAGTGGGGTTAGACCTGCCAGGGAGGGGGGTCACAAGTCACTGGAAAGGAAATAGCAAGATGACTTCAAGAAAAGTAAGGGCTTTTTCAAATTATTTAAAAATGTAAAGATGTGAACCAATTCAGAGTGGCATACATCAGAAATATTTCACTAATCCAAGAGAAAGAGCTCATAGAAAGTATTTGGGTATGGGCAGAACCTTTCAGAGCATATCCAGCAGGTGACTGGATGATCACTCTGTCAGTCGCATTCATTACGGGTCAATCGTATAATGTAGCTGGTGGGCATTACTGCCACTATGCCATTACATAAAACAAACTCATCAAAACATGTTGGAACTGGGGCTGACAATCATTCTTTGAAGATGTCCATGTGTTGTTTATTGTTCATAAAACAATCTAAAAATGTGGTTCAGATCTGATAAAACTGCTCCTGAAGCTGTAAGCATTTGGACTAATCTTTGTATGAGACTTCCTGCTCTAAAGGACTCTGATTGGGTCATCCTGCTTTTGGCATTGTGGATTGGAGAATGGCAAAATGGATCTGATTGATTAAAAACATTGAATCAGGCTGATAAATGAACACTGTAAGATCTGCTATAATGTAGTGTTTGAGCAAAGAAACAGGGAGGGTCTCAAGTTTCTAGCACTGATGTTCTTGGGGGTCACAGCTGAAAATTTTGGGAACCCCTACCATAATCTGCTATAATGTGACCAATATTTTATCACAATTTAGAAAGGTTTGCTAACTGTTTCTGATAATTAAACAAAAAAATGAACGATTGAGTGTTTTGAACTTAACTTTTTATTTTTTTAATGTGATCAAAATTTTAATATCAAGGTATATTTCATAAAACTGTAAATGCATCTTAATCAGAGACAGTTCAAACAGACCACCTTGTGTCCTGAACATGTTTTGACAGTTAATATTTCTACCAAACATTAGGTCTCAAAACTTCTCAAATCAATAACATAAACCATATTGACGTAAGCCATGTTGTTTTTACCCTATATTTCAACTGAAAATGTGTTGACAAGCCTTAAAAACATTATTTTTTTGACCTAGTCTGGTTCTCAGATTCACAACAAGGGGGATTTCTCATGACTGTGGTGGTCGCGGTGATTCCAGTACGCCAACATGTAAACACAGTCAGGCTGCTGTTTGTTGGAGGTCTCTATCAGTCTGACTGTGTGACCTGTTGAGGTGGTTCCTGTGGTCGTGGTTACGCGGAGGTAGCTGTCGTGCAAACACACGCATATATTATACACACAAGCAGACATGCACCTGGGCACCTGTGATGACCGCACCACACATGATGCAAAGCTCTCAGTTCAGGAGTAATGATCGCTGCTGTCTTTTCTCTCAGCCTGTAATCATGTAGTAGAACAGCTGTGTGTGTGAGCCAAGGGGAGGGTGACCAGGTTACAGCACACTATTACACAAACACACACACTTTCAAACACCTGACCTGCAGTCAAGAACCCACCGTCTGTAAGGGGGGTAGAGTGACACATGCAGCAGCAGGTCATTGTAGATGAGGTCATGACACAAACTTAACTGCTGTCAAAGTGAAATCATACTCTTTGTCGAAACCAGTGAGACAATTACCTTTAAGATATAATAATAAGGATAACAGCTGGGAAAAGAGAATAGGCTCAAAATTGTTAAATTATTCCCTCTGTGATCCATGCAGGATGTAATCACTTGGATGTTAGATTTTGAAATTGGTATGTCTGCATAAATTGCCCAGGGATTGCATCAGGGTGTTTGTTTAGTGGCTTCTAAAGCGATTGACTGGATGAAGTGAATCATCTCTGAGAGCAACATCTATATTGTTAGCCTAAAATTATCCTATGAAAACCCACTTAAATATGCAAACATTTCCTGAAGGTTTCAGGGTAAACTGCAGCCAAGTTTTTATTCTAATCATGACAGTTTGCGGTAGCCATAGACAGAAATTTTTCAGTTTTTAACCTCCATGCCCC
Source organism: Scarus forsteni (assembly GCA_036419115.1). NCBI lineage: Eukaryota > Metazoa > Chordata > Actinopteri > Labriformes > Labridae > Scarus > Scarus forsteni. The sequence continues at coordinate 18,041,124 of JAZDUH010000066.1, forward strand.
AAGGCCCGACTAATATCAGTGTTAATATGTGAATTATATGTAAAGGGTTTAAACAAACCCTCAACCGATTTATATTTACTAAAATACCGAAACAAAGCACTATGCTTGCAATGCTGACTCATGATTTGTCCGAGTTTTAATCAAAGTTCTAGCAAAAGCTGTTCCTGTTGTTTTCTAATTATGAAGCATCACTAGTGTACTATGAGGCAAATGGAACTTGAACCCACAACCCTCTGACTACTGGTAAAGCTCTGATCTGCAAATATGATCTATTATATAGATAAGTGGACATCTACAGACTGGATGCATTTAATGATGGATGGAGGAGTGGGAATGGGCAGAATAGTGATAGATGAATTGATGGACAGATGGATGGACTGGCAGATGAATAGATGTTTAAAATATATATATATATATAAACTCTCTTCTCTCACCCACCCCCTCTCCCCTGGTGGGGTGGGTTGCTGTTCATCCTCTTCAGCTCGGGTCCTCTACCAGAGGCCTGGAGGCTTGAGAATCCTGCGCAGTATCTTAGCTGTTCCTAGGACTGCACTCTTCTGGAGTGAGATGTCTGATGTTTCTCCAGTGATCTGTTGGAGCCACTTCTCGATGACCACAGGCACCACTGTGGCCTTCACCTTCCAGGCTTTCTCCAGCTCCTCTTTGAGCCCTTGGTATTTCTCTAGTTTCTTGTGTTCCTTTTTCTTGATGTTGCTATCACTTGGGACAGCTACATCTATCACAACAGCTTTCCTCTGCTGCTTATCTAAGATCACAATGTCCGGTCGGTTGGCCATTATCATTTAGTCGGTCTTTATCTGGAAGTCCCACAGGATCTTGGCTCGGTCATTCTCCATCACCTTTGGAGGTGCTTCCCATTTTGACATTGGAGTCTCCAGTTTATACTCTGCACAGATGCTCCTGGCCTGCACCTGGGATCTTGCCTGGTGTGGTAGACCTGGGCTGGTTGGCTCAAGCGGCTGGTTAGCTCAGTGGGTAAGACATCCGTTTCACGACCGGGGGAATCGGGTTCGAATCACGCATGACATGTGGAAAATATATGGGGCAAACACATATGAATGGAGTGAATGACATCTACTCCTGTACACTATACTTGGCTATTGGCGTTCCATGTATGCTTTTCCTGCCAGCATCTTACACCCTGCTATTAGGTGCTGAACCGTTTCAGGGCCCTCTTTACACAGCCTGCACCTGGGATCTTGCCTGGTGTGGTAGACCTGGGCTGGTTGGCTCAAGCGGCTGGTTAGCTCAGTGGGTAAGACATCCGTTTCAGGGGGAGCATGACATGTGGAAAATATATGGGAAAATATATGGGCAAACACATATGACATGGAATGAATGACATCTACCAGTGGGTACATGGTAAGACCCTGTTACCTCATTACCTCACCTTACATTACATGCGTTATTACAGGAAGCCAAACCAGCTCAGACGTCACCCGGGTTAACAAGGTCTGCATCAAATGCTGAGGAACCAGGGCATTGTGACGAAAAATAGGCTACTGGATCAAGTCATAGAAGGCAATGGGCAAAATATATATATATATATACATATACATATACATATGCTTACCTACTTCTCAAAAATAATTTGTTAATGTTACTGAAGTTGATTATATCTCTTTCCGATAATTCTTGTTGTTACTGTATTTTATATCGCTGGAAAGCCTGATTAGTTGAAGGCACAACTTGTATTGATGGTGAATTTGTGGAATGAGCAACATAACTAAACGTGTGGGTGGGGCCCAAAATAAATGTGGCGATATCCCTCTGTAACTGGAATCTGGTATTCCAGTGTGCAGAGCGGCAGCATTATTCGGTGTCAGTACTGCTATCATTTCCAATTACTTCCAATTTTAGAACCAATTTCTATGAGACTGGTGAAGTCAAAGACATTCAGGGAGGTGGGCGTCCCAACCAAAGACAACCTCCCAAGAACACAAGCTCCTCACCTTTGAGAAACTGTTGGCTTTCTTCCAAGAAAAGAAGACATTGTTTTGGGGGGTGCTACCCACGCAGTTTGCTGTGCTGCTCAAACCATGAATGTAAATCTGTAAGAGTCATATCTCGTTGTAAAGTTGACTAATGTGGTTTTCCAATTCTTTAAAATACAAGACCAACTAGCATCACAAAACAAGAGACATAATCTATCAAAATAACATTTTTTAAATTATTTTTGAGGAGAACAGGTGACACAATGGACACAATGTCCAAAAATGGATGGTTGGATTATTGGATGGATGCATGGGTGAGTGATTGCATTAACAGATGGATGGATAAATGGATGGCTGGACAGACAGACAGAACGACAGATAAGCAGAGGTCAGTTTGTTTATCCCAGAAAGCGCATTTATATAAATATATGTGTGAACAGCTCAGTGCCCTCATTGCCTCAGAGCTCCCTGGTCACTGGAGGATTTCTTCTTAATATTACGAGCTGTTACAGCAGTGAACTGGAGAGACTTCAGATCACATGGCTAATCTGAGATCTCATGCTGCAGCAGCCAGTCTCTTATTTCTTCTCGGCTTTGTGCATTTCACACAATGTCTCACAACGAATGTGCACAACTCTCACAAACCCTGAGGTAAGTAAACAAACCGACCTGACGAATGTTAAAAAAAAGTGACCTGAGACGTCTTGGTGCTGTGATCTGATGCCAAGTGCATTGATCTAATGAGATTAGGGCTTTAGGTTTGCTTCTTTACATGAGCAGCAACAAGCAGAGAGGCTATTCAAGGACACAGAGAGAGAGCTCGGAGAATCTCAGGCTCTTATAGTTTCACCTGGTTTGATCTGGCATCACTATGAGCACAGAAGAAGACAGAAGGATATAAAAAAAACCAAGACAAATATAGTGTCAGCAATCCAAAATAGAGCCTCAAAGTTCGATAACATTAAGTAAGGAGTATGGGATTTAATGAATGTTTGCATGCACTTCATCGCACACTCATGCATTTCTCAGTTATCTTCTGGATTCTTGTCATATTTTCAGCTTTACTCCTGCTGCCAGTCTGGCCATGTTAAGTGATTTGCCAAATATGGGGAGCAGGGCTGCAACCTCGGCGCGGCTGACACATTACTAACATAGCTAAGCTTATCCTCCCAGAAGCACATGTACTCAAAGCCGTGCCAGGAATCCCCTCGCATAACCCGCGATCCTCAAGTGGAGCAGCAGGCCGGAAGGCAGGGCCATTCAAGTACAACATGGGGGTGGGGGGAAAGGAGGTGAAATGCTGCAGTCCACAAACAGACAGGCATACTGTACGCACATACTGTAGGGATAAAATGCAAAGGATCCTCTCTGATCATGCTGCAGAGTCCCTGCTTGATCCTGGCGTGCAGACAAACAGGGCATGCTAAATAACTGGGTTGACTCAAGGATAGATGGAGAGTGAGAGCTCACAATGAAAGAGGCACATTGCATGGATGGTGTACATTCTGCATTCCCCTGAGGTGATGCATAAGGCTATTTCAGGATAGATGAAATAGAAGCACACAGAGCTGCACTCGGTCTCATGTGTAATTTAAAGGCAATGCAGGAGCACATATAGCGTGCACATATAGGGCTTGAAAAGGGAGAAAATGTTCCTCTGCAGGGGATTTGTGAAGTCACATCAGGATTCTGCACAAGCATGAAACAAGGTGTTATGTAGAAAAGAAAAGACAATGCTGTGTGCTTACAATACAAAAGTTCATGATGTACTAGAGGTGTCGAGGCAGCGTGAAATCAACTGAGAGAGGGTATGCAAGGTTTGAAGAGGGAGAGAAAGAAAGAGAAGAGGAGCAGGAGAGCAGACCACGTGACTGCTATACTGTCTGCCTGCCTCAGTGCACATGCAAATTAGAAACACTGAGCAGCCAGGGACATGGCCTGCCTTGACACATGTGGGGAGAGAGAAAATGAGAGAAAAGCTAGGAAGAGGGAGAGAGACTAGACATTATAGAAAAATAGGGGGCAAAAGAGGATCCCGGCTGAAGGCCTTGTTTGCCCCCATGGTGCTGCCACTCGACTGCAGGTCAGGGTTACAGGGGGAGACATGATGCATGAGCTCATCGCCACAGTCTCCTGCTCTCATGCACAGACAAACAGACTCTTTGAAACAGTTTGAGCCTCAGAGTGACTAAAGAGCAGGCTGTTAACACAATCAAACTGCAGCACAATAGCATTTTATCCTTACAAATGAGAACAAAGCCATGTGAGAACCTTGAGCTAAATGTCAAACTGACCACAATGTGTTGTCATGCAGAGTTCACATGCTGTCTTGAAAGTTATGTGAGCCACTGTTGCATAATTTGGTCAGATACGAACTGACTGATCATGGTGTCGGCAAGCATGTCTTATCTCATGGTGCCTCTGAATGCTCACTGAACAGATCAAAACAAGCAGCAGCTGTTTGCTCATACTTCTTGCTTTATCCAAAAAAAAAAAAAAAGAAAGATTCAGAAAAAGCACACACATTGAGCTGAATCAGTCTTGGGTGTCAGACAGGAATATAAAAGAAAAAAGGAGGGCTGAGGCTTTACACAAGAAGCTGCTCCTGTTGTTTGATGCAGAATATCACCACCCATGAAACATTAGGCCTCAGCCCTTCATCAGGCATGAGCAAGAGAGACTATATCTGAGCATGATTAAGGCTGTGCAGCCTGACACCGTGCACTTGCATACTATTCATGACACCAAATTTAGAATGTCAAATCAAAAGTATGCAATTCTGTGTATGCTAGAAGTCCCCACATCAAGTGGCTAAATTTTTAAAATGTATAATTGAAGTACACAAGACATAGTCAGCTACGATACCACCTGTCCAATGTAGAGCCTGCCATTCAGCCATAAGGTGTCAAGGAAGTGTCAAGAAAATAATCATACCTTAATAAATGATGTATGTGATGACATAATATCAAATGATTTCATAATTATTTATGTAATACGTTCATGCAATAGAACATTTTCACTTTTGTTCAGTGAGGCATTTCATGGGTGGAGCCTAAGTGGTGGCATCGAGTTTGCTGGCAGTTACTTGCTGTTCATGCACACTCATTGCATCAATCTGGATCAGTTGGATGCTTTCTTGAGTGATTTTAATTGTTTGCTGGAAGTCATGTTGTCTTACAGTCTTACAGTGACAGCAAGGAAATCTCTAGAAAAATGGGGAGAATGTTTTAGTCATACAAAGTGGATCAACCATCAGCTGAACAAAGTTGAAGTGAACCATTAATAATAATAGAGAAAATTATAAGTTACACAAACCTGTTAAAGGATTCTCTGGTACTTTTCCAACATGTCGTCACGATCATCTTTTGTTCTTTCGGTCACATTTTTGACTCTTTATTGTGTCATCTCCTCTCTATGTGTAGCTCTACTTGTTATGAATTTTTACCAGGGCTTGGGCCTAGGGGCTGTGGGTGGTCTGGTCCAGGCCACATATGGCCCTTTTCCACTAGCACGCCTTGGCCCTACTCTACTCGGCTCTATTTGATTTGCAGCGTGTTTCCACTAGCCTGGTACCTCCTAAAACAAGCTAGTTTTAGTACCTACTCCGCTCTGGTTCCAAGCGAGCTGAGTCGAGACTGAAAGATGACATCACTGACTGCCAGCTACTGATTGGCCAGACAATGTCATCATCGATGAGTCATGAGCGCGACGACCTAGCATGCTAGCGGTAGCTACAGTGAGCTTACACTCATATGTCTTTTGCAGCTCGATTGCTCTCGTCCTCGGCTTCATTCTGTTGTATAGCTTCCAAAACTCTCCTGTGCTTCTCAAGGGGTATTTCTTGCCACCTGCAGCCTTCTTCTGCTTTCCTTTTTTACTCGGTTTGTGACAAAAAGCCACAGATTGTTGTGCCGCGCTCAAAATGACGTCGTCGCAGTGCCGCTCAGCTGTTTACAGCGACACTGCACCCTGTTGGGCTGGCGACAGGGGCTAATGGAAAAGCAGCACAAGGCGAGTAGAGTAGAGCTGAGTAGAGCTGGGTAGAGGAGTAGAGTGGAGTAGAGTAGGGTTAATGGAAAAGGGCCATTAGTGTCTGGCTTGGGAGATATGAGAAGCCTTTGATTCATGGGACTACTGCACCTTGGGCATGGGTTAATGCCTGTGGGTGTGGTCTTCTACTATAATGTCCTGTGACATTTACCCCAAATTACTCTATGTGGGTAAATTGTATACTTGGCTCTTTGATTCATCCCAGCATATTTAATGTACCTCTGACAGAAAATACAGGCGAATGATGACTGTTAGCATGATGCAAAATGTAAGGATAGTGTGCAGTATGCACTTAATAAGCAGTATAAAAGCAAATGGTTGTAGAAAGAATCCATTTGTTGGTAGTGGTTTGATTGCCAAAAGAGTCTTTGGAAATTCCTGAAAGCCAGTCCCTGGCCATACTGTAAACATCTTCTCAGCCTCACTTTGGATCAACCTACAAATAGACAGAGAGTCTAGGTGGCCTTATGGTCTATTTCAATGCCGCATGGACTTATCACCATGTCAGTTATTTTGCTAACTGTACAAATTTGAAAATCCTTTATAAAATAAGTACAGGCACAATATTAAAGAAAACAAAAGAATCAACCCTTATTCAGTGAGATGCTATTTTTTTTGTTGAGTCAGACTGACGATGAAGACACAAGATATTTTTCAGAGTTATGGTTGTATAAAAACAGGCATTTTGAATGTGTGCCTATGAGACTTTAGTGCTTTTGCATTCAGCCTCGAGTGGTCAGTCAAGGAACTGCAAGCTTAGTTCAATTAAAACTTTGTGCAGCAACATGGCAGTAGAGCCTGATAACAGAAGACAGAACAGAGAGAAATTAATGGTGGTCCATCACAGAATGGTCGAAGTAACAAGTCGCACCTGTTGTCATTGCAACAATAAACAAACAATGCCATCTTCTTCTCTGCTATGGAAATATTTGGGTAATGTTAGCCCTCAACTAAAAGTATACATAACATTGAATAAGTCAGTGTTTTAAATAAAAACCATAGTTTCCAAAATTCTAAAAAAAAAAAAAAAAAAAAGCTAGTATAGCTTTTACATGGTAAGAATATCAGTCATGACATTTGAGGGAAAAAAATGTATCATAGAGGTGTTCCTAAATGTTGGGCTGCCATGTTTATGCCCTTTGTACATGTACAAGACAGTACTGGTACACAGTCATTTTGGGCATTAGTCCCAACATCAGCTCAAAAAATTTTAAAAGTAGTAAAAAATATATTAATTAAAACATGGAAAGTGCAATAAAATATCTTAAATCAAGAAGGAAAATACAGTTATTGCTGTACAAAACAGACATGTTGTATGTATAAAATGAGACCCTATAAAATTATAAAACTCAAAAGAATAGATTTACTTGCTCTGAAAAGTTTCTTACATTTTTTTGGGGTGTGAAATGTTTTTCTGCACTTTTCTACATGATGTCCAGCTTTTACAGCCAGTAAGCAGAGAGAAACATCAGCCAACAATCACATATATATTTCACTTTATTTCTACAATAACTATCTCTGAAAACGTTGAAGTTGAATGAGTCTTTCATGTACAAGAAAACAATTACAGGTTTCCACATGATTGCATCCTGTGCAGCATTTCAATTTCAAATCCCTCCTAGAGGAAAGTGCAATTAGAATTTTGCACGGTGCAGAGAAAAGAAGGGAGACATGTTTTTCAAGGACTTTTCAATGGCATGATGCAATTGCCCCCTTTCCTTGCACCGGGGCTTTTTCCTCCTCTCATAGCAACATACCATACTTAACCCAGTAACACAGTGAAGAGGAGCATGGCAACAGAGCTTCCCGCCTCCTCTCTCCTGTCTGTCTCGTGCACCTCGACATTTTCACTGTGACATCATAGAGCGGGCACCTTCACATCCAAACAAGACCTGTGTTTGTGTGGGTGCACTGTCATCCATGCAAAACAAAAATAAGCTCTTTTTGTTTTGCCGGTGTTACTTAATCTGTTAGAGGGGGAGAAAAAAACAGAGGGAGAACCGGAGAAGGGGGGTGGAAGGGCTGTGCTCAGAGGCTCAACCAATCACGGTGCAGGATTAGCATGAGGCAGGCATAAACAGGAGCTGTTGCTGTTGGTAACAGAAGTGTGATTGGCTGTTGGGAGTTCTTGCTCAATGGGATAGGTGTGTGAGTGTGTGGGTATTTTGATCACTGTTATGAATGTGTTTGTCTGCTGTTATGTCCTTTAATAAACTTGTTATTTTGCCTCCCTCTGTTTTCACTTACAGGGGGGACGACTGCCTGGTCTGCGCTCTCAGGCCATGCCGTAGTGAAATGTCTGGACTGTTATTTACCACTGAGGGCTGATACCTCTGAACTTTGGTTACCTTTAGCAGGCAGCCCGGTGTGGAAAGGTTACACTGTACTGTTCAAGCTGCAGGAGTAAACACACAGCAGCACAGAGGGCTGGATTTGCTGTCAAATGACGGACTGAGTGGAAGATGTGACGTTTGACGAAAGGTCATTGACATGAGTGTTGCGTGCATGATGCATTTGATCACATGCTCTGAGAGAAAAACAATTAGAGAACAACAATACGTAAAGTGTTCTTAAAGTATTGACCAGTTTCTAAAAGCAATGTGGGTTCAGAAACTCCTGGTTTCTTCAGTCAACATTAAGTTGAATCGAAGAACAGAAGATGCAAGGGCTGATACTCAACTGTAAAACAACTGTAAAGAGTAACAAAACAATGACAATAATGTTATAGTGCCAACAAGATGATATATTTGCAATGTGACCTTTCTACCTACATATCTATCTGCCTACATATCTACCTTTCTACCTACATATCTAGTTATATTTATATTATTGGCGTAAATATTGATATAGATACCTGACTGATTACATGGCAGCAGAAAAGTGTTGAATATAATTGAAAATTGCTCACAAACTACTGCACATGATATCTATCTACCTACATATCTACCTACCTATCTACCTGTCCATCTATCTGCCTACATATCTATCTACCTATCCATCTTTCTATCTTTCTATCTTTCTATCTTTCTATCTATCTATCTATCTATCTATCTATCTATCTATCTATCTATCTATCTATCTATCTATCTATCTATCTATCTATCTATTAGTCTCAATAAGAGTATTTTTGACTTGGAGAAATCTTTTAACCTAAACTTCCACAAGGTTTTGTAAAAAAGAAAAACAATGTCTCCACTCAAGTTCAGTTGCTTTAAGGACAAATGTTGGTGTTTCCTATAGTTACATTCTCACACAGATCAAAGTTTTCCATCCCCTCTAAAGTCCAAAGTCCTTGTAGGGATCAGAATAACATGTAGTCCCATAGGTCAGCCTCAGCCGGCCCACAGTCACACTCTGTTTACCGCAGTCAGACCCAGCAGCACACAATCCTGCACACGCCGGGTTTGTTTACATGCGGCTTCCTTCCTCAAAGGGGCGGGGCCACACAGCCGGCATTCCAATGTTGCTTTGGAAACAGGGCGGTGACAGTAGCCAATGGGAGGGCGGGGATTATGACATGTGTTGTTGTGTGTGTGTGTGTGTGTGTGTGTGTGTGTGTGTGTGTGAATTAATCAAACAGTGGTATCTATCTGGAGCGTTTTGACGGGGGGAGTTTTATTTTAATCAGCTCACTCAAGGAGGAAAAAAACACTGGGCCATAATTCCAGGATCAAATAAACACATGCCGCTAAGCCAATTAAAAATCATCATCTTATGACCCTCGTGAGGACGGTACAGCTGCTTGGATGTTTCTGTGTATTTATTGTTGAGCATTGCCTATGATTGCTCTTGTTTATGTTGCTGTGACAAAAACATTGTTGTCTTTCTTTCTTTGCACAGAGGATGGTGATGGGCTACATGGACCAAAATCAAATCTTAGATCTCGTTTTTTTTAAGCAGAGGGAATAATGTATATATTTCAATATTTTGTAAATATAATTCTAACAATTCAATCTAATCCACTTAACCTATATAATACACAGTACAAAAACTATAAGGTTACAGAAATACTTTTGTCTAAAACCAGACTGAAAACCTGAGGTGGCTAAGCAATGAACAACCAACCTCTTGAAATTCAGGATGTCCCCCACTTTCCTACTTTAAAATCTCATCTCAAAACTTAATTTAAATCTTTCAATTTTAAAAGACAGACTCGTGATTTTGAAGGCTACAGAAAATATACAAATTAATACTTCAAATGTGTCAGGGTACAGAGAAAAATAAGGTTATAAAAAAAATGTCTGGTGCTTAGAGCATTTGATGTTTCAGTGTCAAGATGTGTAAACACAATAACTCATAAAAATGTGCAAATATTATATCAGGTAATATATCAGTAATTCTAAATCATATTTCAACGACATTTATGATATTCAAACTGCAATTATAAAAAAAAAAATATTGAAGAATTTTTTGTCATTATGTTTAAAAGTAGACCTGATCAATTTTCTTCCAGAATTACAAGCATTGAAATTATATAAATTGCAATTGTGTTAAATTGTACATAATATATGCATGTAACACGTTTGGTGCATAAAATATTTGATGTTAAGAAGTCCCTGTGTCTTAACACAATTACTTACAACAATATTTGTAATGCAAGTCTTATATCAGTGTCATTAATTCTAAATCATATTTAGAAAATGTCTATTATTACCTCCGCCAAAGAGGATATGTTTTCACCAGCTCTCTCTGTTTGTTTGTTTGTTTGTTTGTCAGCAAGATAACACAAAAACTACTGGATGGACTTAAATGAAAATTTTTCCAGAGTTGTAGTTTTGACCAATGAAGAAGCCTTTAGATTTTGTTGGTGTTACATATATTGGTCTGGATTAAAAAAAAATCTCCAAATTTTAAAAATCCCTTAAATTAACACTGTGCTGAATTAAAAAAAAAAACATATCTCTGCCATTTCGCAATGGATTCAGATCCAGTTTTACAGGAAAATATGGGGTCCATGTCTTTGTCATCAAGGTGAATTTCATCTGGATCCAATCCAGATTGATGTCACAAAAACACTGAACTTTATAACGGGAAGTCCCATTAGCGACATTCAATAATTCATATATAATCCAATTATTAAATGATGTCCCCAAAACTTCTTTATACAGAATAACAAATTCCATGTATGTGCTGCGTTTGGTTTTGGATCCTGGCACTATTCTGGATCTGGTAATCCAGAATTGTAATATTTACAGGGGTTGTGGAAAAGCAACTGCTGGAACTGAGCTGCTTGGCAGAGGTCTGTGCTCTCTGAGTGCTTTTCTAGCATTCAAACTGCATATTAAGGAAGTTAACAGTAAAGTATTTTGCCATTATGTTTAAAAGAAGAATTCTTATTTTCAAATTAGAAGCACTTTAGTCATTTAATAGTTTAAACTGTTTTTGTTTTTCTTATAAAATTACTTGTGTCAAATTGAACATATTGTTTAATTAACTGTTTTGTGGCAGACTGTGTAGTGTCAGGAAATACTGAATCACTGTCCAGAAAATTAATAAAGTAGAAGACTTTGTAGAAGTGTAGAAGACTTTATTTTATCTGGGGGCATTCTCTGAACCTCTGTGCTGCTTTTGATTGCTTTTATCACAGAATATATATCATCTCATTTTATTTCTTTTTTAAGATAAAAAAAATCTTAATATATTTTCAATCCGACTCCACATGCGTCACAAGCAGGAAGCAGAGAGAGACTTTGTGTGTTTGGTTGTTTTCAGCTGTTGTTGTGACATTGTTATGACAGTTTTGATCACTGCCTCTGTCACCTGCTGTCGTTTCTTATTACCGTCCAGTCTCCTCTTCCTCTTCACACTCACTTTATTATCGTGGACACACAGAAGCTCTGTTGTCTTTCCAGTCATATAAACACAATCGCTCCTCCTGTGTTGTATCTGCTGCTTTTATTTCATGTAATAAAACAAAGATGAACTGATGATGGCTCCATCTAGGCCATTCCTGTAAATAGCATGACCCAAAAATGCTTCAGGGCTTTTTTTCTGAAAACTCTGACCCAGTAACCACGCTGACTCCAGGAGAAACCGACAAGTCAAACGTCATGGTCACTGATTCTCATGTTAGTCTTTTGATTGAAAATGAAAAATATTAGGACTACTTTTGTTTTTGTTCCTTAAGGTGCTTTCACACCGGACGCTACCTGTACTACCTCGGCAATCACTCTCCATTCAAAGTCAATGTACAGCCGTGATGGGGCGGGGCTAACCCTCCCGCAATGCGACAGCCGGCGACAAGACGACCACTTCACTCGTTGCGTGATGTCAAAGTTAAAAAAAAGTTGATCTATTCAGGCGATGTCGTGTGTAGCTGTGTGGCATCAGCCAATCAGCGGTGTGTGTACGTGTGACGGTGCAGTTATTCATCCGGACTACAGGGCGGATGACTTCCGTCTAGGCGGAACTAATCTCAGTGAGGACATTTGCAGACGGACCGCAGTAAACTCACAGAGGATGCTGCTGCATCATCAGCTGCAGAGTTTTGTGTCTGATAAGTGAGTGAAACGGATACAGCTGGAATAATGTCCACTTATACATCCTATTTTGTGATATATGATATGATCGCGGTAAAACTCGAGCGGACGTGACGTCACCGACTGACGGCCGACACCAACGGCGACCAAACAGGTATTTATGGACGCGCGACGCTACATCTGTGGGCGACGCGACTTTGGTAGCTGGGTCGCTTGCGGTGTGAACGCACCTTTAGACTTGATCACAGCTCTGCCTTTAGATTATGTGAGTAGATCTACAAAGTCAATTTTGATGGCATGGAACAAGAAAGGAGTGATTAGAGATTTAGGTTGTGATCTGAATCCATGCACTGATCCAGGAATTTTTCAAATGAGTAAACATAGTGAGATTTAGCAGTTTGCTACATTTTTGCGAACAACTCAAAAAGTTTCAAACAGATTTGATGAATTATTGGGGGGATGCTGATCGTGGTGGAAAGGAAAAGTCATTAGATTTTTGTGGTGATGCGAATCCAGATATGAAGGCAGGAATTTAAAGTAAGTTGTTAAAATTGTGTGAAAGGGGAGATTTCTTCATCTTTGCTAATAAAACAATGCTATTGTTGCCTGAGTGTAGGTTTGTGCTCTTAAGCACTTTGAGTTTTTAAGTTGGATGTCCTTAGGATTCTTAAAGGGATTTTTGCGTACACGTCCACTCCAGACAAAAGAGGAACTGATTACATTTTGGAGATCTAAGTCTAAAGGTTAATATAATGGTTCCTCAAGGTCATCCCTTGCTTTAACCCTTTAACTTCCATCTCAACTGTTTGGCAGAGGTCTATTAAACTCAGAAATATTTAATGTGTCCAAAAATAAACACATCATGGTTTGTTTTTGTCAGTGTTTTAGGATACAGAAAAATCTGCAAACAAACCAAAAGAACTGAGATGTTCTTTGTATGGGATTTAAAGGTTTTTAAAGACAAATGCTTTTATTATTATCACCCTCATTTTTAAAAAAAATACTTAACTTCAATGATATAATACAGTTATTCATAAAATGGTGTGTTTGCAAAACTCAGTACCATCTATTTCAAGTTATTTTTATTGCTGTTTTATTTGCAAACATTTAGGCCTTTTCTAATTGAGTTTGTCCCAAATATTAGTGCATTTTAAATCATCGAATTATTAACTTCTAAGTTTTTAAATCTTTGAATCCCACACCATGAAAATATCTGGTTTTTGGTTTGTTTGTAGTTTTCTCTGTTCCCTGAAATGTTAAGGGAAGCAACCACTGATTTGATGTGTCCTGTTTTAAAAACATTAAATATGCCTGAGTTTATTTTTAACTTCTGCCAAACTGTTGAGCTGGTAGTTAAAGGGTTAAAAAGCCATATCTAAATGAAATTTTGAAGAACTTTGCACAAATATCTCAAGAATTAGGATGAATTGATAATATTTTTTAGCTTCAGAGGTCAAAGTCTTGGGTCTCATGTTCATCTCTTGCATAAACATCCCAGCCTCTCTTCTTGCCCAACAACTGCATTCAGTATCTCGCACTGATATACCCCCCTGGAGGCATGAAACTGCCAGGTGGTAGTTCTAGTATTTACTGTATTATTCAGTAATAACAGTTCTCTGTAAAAGCACACATATGTTTAAAGATGGATTATGAGGAGTGTGAGTGTGCTCTGTGTGTGTTTTCTTCTTGTGTTACCCGCCACAGGAAGCAGCTGCAGCATGTAAACAGCAGCTACATATGAGACTGTACTGGTGTGAACATCTGCATGTGAGGTTTCTATATTGTTTATTTTCTTGAAACAGGGGCTTCTTTGTCTCCTCTGACACCCCTTTGTTCCCTCTGACTTAAATCCACAAGCAGCTCTGTGAGCCGATGCGCCCTCAGGCAAGGAGAGACATAATCTAATCAGTAATCCACGTTTTTTTTTTCTTCCTTTCTAACCCACACAGCATGTGAGTGCAATCACGTTTGCTTAATCACTGGAAAACTGGGATTTGTTTGATGAGTGACAGCTCATCCACAGCAGTGCTAAGGACATGAACATTAATACCAGTTTGAGCTCCACAAAAATGCTTGTTTCCATCTGCACTCGGGAGTGAAATGAGATTGAGAGCAGCATGTCTTTTAGCCGAAGGGAAGTCAATTACCAAAATACCAACTTGAAGATCAATACTGATGATGGCTTTGACAAAATAGCAACAAAAAAGCCCTATACGTGTCTGTTATTAGACAATAACTTGTTTTCATTGATCAAAAATTCAAGGCTTACTCCAAAACACTTGACAAGTTTACATTTACAGCTAGGATGAGCTTGAATCATAGTTGATTAAGGATGTTTTATTATATCCCTGTCCTTCTCTCCATACACTAGCACAAGGAGGGAGTCAGCCAAAGTGACAACATTCCACTTTTCAGCTTATTATAGGATAATTTTCTACTGATGGTGCTCACAGACACCTAACCAGGTTAATCTTGCATACTGGTTAATAGTGAAAAACATAAGCAAACACAAGTACAACTTCTACTTTTCTATACTTGCTGTCAGGTCAAAGTCTGGCCCAAAGATTGTGGAGCATGTGCAGAGTTAACCTTGCACAGCAGCTGGAGCCACCTGATTCAATATGGAACTAGGCAGCTCTATGCCAAGCTCCAACCTACAACACCTGTGTCAGGCCAAAAGTGGCTCGGCCCAATCAGAGTCCTTGAAAGCAGGAAGGGGTGGGAGCTACGAGTGAGATGACACAAGAGGTGACTGCTCAAGATTAGTCCAGATGCAAACAGCTTCAGCAGCAGTTTTGTCAGATCTGGACTACTTTTCTTTAATAGATGAAGAACAAACAACAACACTGACAAATTTGTTTTATCATTCCTGACGTGTTGTGGGGAAAGTTCGCTCTACCAAGTGGCTTACGTTTTGTACTTTACACCGTGGCAGCGACCACCTGCTACATTGACTTGTATTGATTGTGACTGAAAGATTGATTGTCCAATCACCTGATGGATCTGCTTCTGAAAGGCTGGGACATACACAAACACTTCCTATAGGCTGTTGCCCGGATGGATCAGTAAAATATATATTCAACGGTCCATCTGGTGTGTCGGTTTATAATCTAGGGCCTGGACAGAAAAGGCTCGGCCACCTCTGGTTTAACAAAAGGCTACATCAGTGTTATTTGTCCCAAAACTGACTACAAGGGCTTAACAATGCTGGGTGAATAAGTAACATTGCTATATCTTTCATCCTGTAATAAATACTGGATATGAATTTTGGATTTTAATAAATATTTTAATAAAACTGTCAGGCTGTTCTGTGGCAGAGTGCAGTCATCTGTTGGTGACTTTGAGAAAGACATTGACACAATGGGAAATTGTCACAACTGCAGGGTGGTAGCAGGTAGTGCATGTGCCTCACAGTAAGTTCCAGCACCCCCATCACCCAAAAAAAGATACCCAGTATAGAAAATGAATGAATGAAAGATTGTCACAATGCATTTCTTCATAAGCTTTACAAATAATTGAATGACTTTTTATACCATCACTTAATATTATTGTTTTTCAACATTTCTGATAATAAACCTTAACCCTAAGAAGTAAAGAACCCATACACATCTTATTGTTTTAACACTGCTGAACTGTTTTGAGGATGCTAAATGTCCTTATTTTCCAAGTTTGGGTACTCATTCGAAGGATAAAGAAAGAAAAAAAATCATCCGAGACATACAGGAAACATGTCAGTAAGCATTGAAAGAGATTATTATTGTAAGTGTTATGGATGTTATTCATTTTTAAAGTGTACAGATGTTAAATACATTCTTTCTTGAATTACTTCCTCTTTTAAGTATCTCCATTAAAGAATCTACAATTGTGACTATTCTGGCAGGAGATCAGTACTGAAAGTCTAACAGCTGCTGTTAAAATGTCAGATATTGTCCTGCACTTGCTGCAGAAGTAAATGTTTTCCTCCATAATTCAGAATAAACCCAAAGTAGTCTCTTAGTCCCAGTCTAAGAGCAGAGTTGCAGACAGTTTGTGAAACAAAGAGAGGGGTTAGCCAACCACAACATCCTCTGCAGACTCCCCAACTCTACCCGGCAACTAGTGTACTCAGACACTGAACCCGACTGCAGCAAACAAACACACCAGCACATGTGAGCTCACAGACATGAACACAAACCTCAGACAAAGGATCTCATGTGAATCCCTAACAGCTTTTGCATGACTTTCTCACAGCTGATATTCATGTGTGCGCACTGTGTGTCTAGAATTTGCACGCATGCCTGCACACACACACACAATGTATGCAAGAATGAGGAAGTTTTGCATCTGCTGTTTATCTTTCTTAAATGACTTCTTCTTCAGTATTTTGTTTCTTCTCTGTGTGTATGTGTGAGTGGGTGGTCCTGATAGCATGCAGATATACTCGGGGGCTCCATGTGGGCACCACTTACCCTCAGCCCTGGAGCAAGGCAAACTCACTGACGTCTGACTCGGAAAGTGACAAAGACGAACGTTGTTGCCGTTGTGGGCGAAGCGAAAGAATCCTGCCTTTGAGCGTCCCGCTTTGATTGCGTATGTGTGTGCGCTTGTGTGTAGGTGTGTGGGTGGGTGTGTGTATGAGCGTAAGGGAACGTTAACAGCTAGATGAATGGCCGTCTCGTGAGATATGAGGGAGGTCAATACGCTAATCTTTTGATTTACGTATGATAATGAAAACACGTCATTGTCTTTGCTGCATTCACTCATTCTTGTTGTCTTGCTTTTCTAATTTGCTCAGTCCTTCTCTTCTCCTTTCTTTTGTTTCAAGTTCTTCCCCTCTTATTTTCTTCCTTTGTTTTTTTTGTTTCTTCTAGTTTTCTTGGTCAATCTTTCCTTCCTCGTGTTCCCTACTTTTTCTTACAGCCTGCCTTTCTTACATCCTTCTATCCACCCCACCTTCCTTCATTCAATCCATCCTCACAGCTTGCTGTATGTCCTTCCTTCCTTTGATTTTTCCTTTGTTGCTTCCTAATGCTATCCACTTACATTTTGCTTTCTTTGGTATGTTTTTGGTATGTTCTTTCGTTTTTTTACATGTTCAAAATCAGTAATCTATTATTTCTCTTTCACTTCTTTCCACCCTGCCAAATTCCTTTCCAACTTTGACCCTGCAGTCTGTCTTTGCCTTTTATTTCCCATCCTTCCTTTCTTAGGGCCTAATGTCTTCTGTTACCCTTTCCATTCTCCCTTCCCTCTCTTCCCCCCTTGTCCATTTCTTCCATCTTTACCTCTCGTTTAAAGCTGTCATCTATGCTTTATCCTCGCTGAGTCTTCCTTTCATTCTTCCGACCAGTTTTGTCTTTTTTCCTTCCTTGAAGTCTTTCTTTAAATCCTCTTCCCCTCCATATTTCCTACAGTTCCTGTGCTTTTTTTCAATATTTTTATCTCTCTCCATTCCCCTCTTACTTCAGACTCAGCGACTGTCTTTCCCAACATCCTCCTTTTCTGTCTGTCTGTCTGCTTCCAGTTTCTCTGTTCTTTTATTTTGATCCCTCTGTCCAACCTCCCTTTTTCATTGCATCTTCACACCAACTTGCTGATTGTTTTAGAATCAATTTTAAGATTTTATTCATTTCTTCTAAAGCATTAATGGGTCTGGCTCTTAGCTAAATCCATGAACTATAGACATGTGTTAGCCAGCAGCCTCAGATCCTCAGGTGAGGGCTTCCTGGTTGTTTCAAAGTTGAGTCTTTACACTAAAGGTAATATTTTTTTTTTCTTTCAGAGCTCCTCAAGTTTAGAACAACCTGTCAGTGGAAAGAAGGTATGCAGAATTAGTCACTTCTTTTAAATTACTCATTAAAACTCACTTTATGGGGTGCTGGTTTTTTGATTAGCAACCAGGCACTTCCCATATGCAAACTTTTGTTGGCCCGGGTTCAAATCCAGCCTGTGGCCAATTTGTAGAGTGTCTTCCCCTACTCTCTAACCCCTTTCACAAGCCTATCCACTGTCTCTCTCCTATCAATAAAGGTACAAGATGCCCCAAAATTATATTAAAAAATCACTTTACAAGCCCAATTCCAACTTCCTTTTCAAGCCTAATATTGGTGCTGTGACGCTGGGCCTCCACTGTGAACCACACAGAGACAGGAACAAGGGAGAACAGGTTGATCCTCTCTCTGCTCCATTATCAGAGTTAGGAACAGAGGCATGATGTTGGAAAGAGAGAGGCACACAGACTCAGTGGGAGAAAAGAGTGCCACAAGTGGATGTCTCTGCCTTGAGTGTGTGAGTATGGCAAGGCCTGTGCCATGTGGCACCTATCACATTACATCACACATGACACATTGAAAGTGAGCGTGCGAGGAAGATAATTCCCAGCAAAGTTTTCATGCCAACAACAACAAATTGTCATGTGAATGATAAAAACTGTTGGGTGAATTGTTGCAAAATCTTTTGCCAAAGATTGAAATCACAGACAGAGGAGGAAGTAAACATCACTGCATGTTGGCATTCTAGCTCCTCTACATGGCCATCTTATTGTTCAAACCACAGAGAGGAGACGAAGGAGAAAGTCCATGGAGAGTTTTGAGTACCAGGTCTGTTCAGTTCATATTTAATTTGCACTTTCATGGGCTGAATAGTGAACGAAGTCAGCCAACAACACCAGTTAGTAGAGCTGGACGATTATGGTAAAAATAAGAATCCTGATTATTTTAAGTGATATTGAAATCATAATTAATATACACAATTATTCATTTATTAAAAAACTTCAGTATTGATTTTAACACAACTTTAAAGAACCAGTGAGTGGCACATACAGTACTATTGAACCACATAACTCACACACACACACTCACTGTGGCTGCACGTGGAACACAGAAGCGCTACGAAGCGCAGGAACTTGCATACACGGCTCTTCACACTGTGTGGCATAATAGTCGTTTTTCTTCAATTATAATGCTTTTGCGATTGTCAGATGGCAAAATTGAAATCACGATCAAAATCCGATTAATTGTCCAGCCCTACCAGTTAGCACAACTGCTAGCTGACTGCTGGTGTATCTTTCTGTCTTACCAGTGAAGACTTATGCTGTGTTCACACCGCAAGCGACCCAGCGTCGCCCACTGACGAATTGTCACGCGTCCATAAATACCTCATTTTGCTCACCGTTACCGTTGGCCGTCGCTCGGTGACGTCACGTCCGCATGAGTTTCACCGTGGTCATATCATATATAATATAATCGGATGTAAAAGCGGACATGATTCCAGCTGTATCCTTTTCACTCATTTATCAACCACAAAACACTGCAGCTGATGATGCAGCAGCATTATCTGTGAGTTCTCTGCGGTCCGTCTAGGTGGAACTAATGTCCTCACTGACTAATGTTTCCCACACGGACATAAATTGTTCCTCAGTAGTCCGAACTGGTATGGGCACTGTCACACATGCACACACCGCTGATTGGCTGTTGCCGCACAGCCACACACGACATCGTTTGAAAAGCTAAACTTTTTTTTGAACTTTGACATCGTCTGTACATTGACTTTGCATGGAGAGTGATTGCCGAGGTAGTACAAGTAGCGTGCGATGTGAACGCAGCATCAAATGTGTTTCTGCCAGAGAAAACATACCGACCCCCATGGTGGAAAATAGACTGGGAAGAAAGGAGGAGCTATTTTCAGCAGCACAAGTAAAACCAGGCAGATACACCAAGCTACAGAGTGGCCATCACCCGGACACCGTGGCGAAACTCTCAGGATGTTATGGATCATCGTTTCTGGGACAAAAGCTTCTTGTTTTTGGGAACAGGAAGTCGACAGTGATTGCAGAAACATCCAGCATGGTTGATTGTGAACTGAGAAGACTGTACACGTGTTGTTGTGGCTGGGAGACAGGCCTGCTCCCTTGTTTTGTTGCGTCCGGGTCTGAGGGTCAAAAATTGGCCCAGTAAACATGAATTATTCAACACACAAATTCATGCATGAAACTCTGTCAGGTGAAGACAAAAGGCAAACAGTTTTGGTTTTGCATTTGCTGTGAACACAGATTTATGTCTGTTTTTTACTTTGACAACCCTAGTTTTTAGTGCTCTATAAATAAAGACATCATTTTACTTTTATTATCAATAATAATCTTTCTGTCTGTAGCTTTGTCTATCTTCACTTCTTCCCTCTATCTTAAAGCCTTTATTTCACACTGCCATACATTTGACCTTTTCCCTTCCCCCTCTTTCTTTTTTTCTTTCTTTCTTCTCCTCTTAGTCCTTCCATCTTTTCTTCTGTCCTATACATGTTGCCATCCCTTCCCGTTTTTTAATTTATCACTTTCTTCAACACACTTTAAACACATTTCTCCCACACATCCTTCAGATACAGTTTCTTTTTTTTCTTGCTTGACCGTCCTCCTCATTCTGTGGGGGTGTGCATGCGATTGTATATAAATCTATTTGTGTTGGTTGTTTTGTGTGCAGTCTGAAGAGCCCACCGTTCAGTCCATACACTTTGTCCTCTCAGCTCTCGTATCTGAGCAGAGCCAGACATGAGTCGTCTCTCATTCAAAAACAAATCCTCTTTTGTTGGCGTCGACTCAGAAGCGGTGAATGTCTCCTCAAACACACACCCGCGGATGCACATAAACGCACGCACGCTCGGGTCCTTGGGGCCCTTGTTTTACTTTGATCTTATTCGAGCATAGACAGTGCAGCAGGTGTGAGGCAGCCGTCAGGTGTGTGTGCGTGTGGATGTGTCATCCGCCATATGGCCTCTTGGTTTCTTACTCCACACCTAACCCACTCATGCACCCACTCTGACCAATCAGCCTCCACACACACTCACGCACATGCTCGCCCTCAGCCTGTCTCCAAAGCAGCTGCAGTGTTTAGAAAACATTCAGACTGCTGAGCACACAACGGAGGGCAAATCACAGTTACTCCTGCATTAACCAATCATATGGATTAGGATAAATGTAGCTCTGCAGTAGAGCCAATAAGAGCAGAGAGAGGGGCAGCCAATAGCAGCAGGAGCCTGGAGGTGAAGCAGTTAGAGATAAAGATGAACCAATCACATGAAGCAGATGGGATCCATTGATGTGTTGTTTTTGAAGAGCTGCACTGAAGTTCTCCTTTATAGATCTAAATGTGTTGACTTTGTAATCCTCACTTTGTAGCTATTAATACGCAGCCAGGAATATCCAAACTCACACAAGATTGGTGTGTTTCAGGGCGAATCCTTCTATGTTTTTTTTCTTCAAGGATGCTGAAACCTTGAAAACATTCACAGGTCTGCTGCAAGATGATGAAATCAGAGGAACATGTAGAGCAAACAGCATGTTGCTGTTTTTCTCTGCTTAAAGCCAGGGGGTGTTTCCAGGCAAAAAAAAATCTAATCCAGTGTTGGGCAAGTTTAAGTTTGTTGAGTTTTCTGGTGGAGCTGCATAATGGTGCAGCAGGTGCCAAGACAAGAGGCGGCTGCTGGATCGATCCCTGCTGTCGAACAGGGCATTTCTCTGTGGTGTTTGCATCTTCTATAAAAGTGAGTATTCTCTTGTCAAAGGTGCAGCCTGCCTCTTGCCAATGACAACAGACTACATAAATGTACATTGACATTTTTTTCCAAAGCAAAATATTTGAGAAAGTTAAAAAGAAAATAAAAAGAATGCACATATTCAATGGATGCTCAAGACAAAATGAAAAAATAATGTAGTCACCCAGCGAACGTTATTAAAAGGTATTATTAAGCAACAAGTTAAATGTTCAGCCTCACAACTTTTCCTCAGACTTTGAAAAACTGACAAAACAACCTGCTCCTTCATGAAGTTACAAATGCTATCCATCCAACTTCGATTTGTTTACATCCAGGTAGTAGAGCCTATTGGCAACAGGGCTGTAGCTGTCAATTGAGGCTAAAGCAATTAGAGTGACACGCTTCTGCCTACAGTTTAGACAGAGTTTGATCAGGAACAGGGTTCAAACCAACCACACAGCAGCCATCAAATGCAATTATTTTCCCCCTTAACACTACAAGGCGTATTGCATCTCATGTGTTGAGACATATGCATAGCTGATGTCTCAAATGACCCAAGTGATACACATCAGCCATCCTGTGTGAATATACTTTGTTAACAGCAAATATAACCCTGGCCTAAGAGCACAATAAGTCACGCCCGTCCAACTATCTGCACACACTCCTTTGTTTGTGTGAAAGTGTGTCAGCCCAGGTCGCCCTAAACCCTCCAACTTCATGGACAATAAAGCGGAGAGGCGTGTCATTGACACGCGTGCTGCCAACTGTTGCAGGGACACAAAGCCAACCTAAAAACCACTTTACTGGCTGTGAGGGCCCCCTCCCTACCACAACGGCACACTCCAAAATCATGACACACAAACACCCCTATTCTGGCTTCATTGTCCCAAATGAATGAGAGGAGGGGGGTGTGTGTGTAAGTGTGGGTGAGTGTGTGGGGACAGCTGGCTCTCCGGCTCCATCAGTAGCAGCTGCCCCGGCCCCGGGCCCTCAGGGTGGAATAGTGCAGATTAGAGGGTGGCTGGGGTGGGGTGGAGTGTGTGTCACTGTGTGTGTGTGTGTGTGTGTGGAGGGGAAGAGTGGCTGCACGCTCAATGAATGGAGAAGACCTCTCCCCTTCTTTGTTTCACGTGCTGTGTCATTTCATTTTAAAAGCCTCTCCATCTCTGTCTCTTTATCTTGTAATCCAAAGAGAAAAAAAACAAAGAAGACGAGTGTTTTATCCCAGATGAAAAGTTCTGCATGCAGTGTAATTAGAAGAGGAAGAAGGAGGAGAGACAGAGGAGGAGGACAGACAGTGAAAGCAGCCAGCGACAGCCCGTCCAGAGTCCAGACAGCAGGATGGAGACAGCAGCAGACATGGAGAGTTTTGGGTCCCCACTGGGTGCTGAGTGGGGGCCAGCTATGGTGGCTTAGCAACAGCTGTTACTCCTGCCTATAGGATATCTGAGCCGGGCCCTTTCACTAAGGAAAAAAGAAAAAGCAGGGCTCTGATGCAGAATAGTGGATCCACTTTGCTGCAGAATGAACAAATAAAGAGCTTTTGTAATTCATGAGTGTGGATCAGTGCCAGGACATAAAGAGCGGCACGCTTCAGCCTGACGTCTCCACAAATAAAAAGAACATTCTGTCTGCCCGGACTGATAGCACAGGCCAGACTTCAAGAACCTAGAAAGGCGTTTATAGCCATGTTTTTTTCATTCATGTGGATTTATTCAGAAATTCTCAGGATGGAGCTGAAGCTTATTGACACAGAGAAGTCATTCACAACAACATGATATTTACACAGCAGCGTGGGCTTAAAACAGTCATGCAGATCTGTCCACTGAAAGGGCCCGTTTGTAGTGAGATAGTCACGCAACTCCAAAACAAAGAGGAAAGTACACATGTGTAAAGGTTAAAAGCCTTGAAAGCCATTGAGTCATATGTTTGTGAATGCAGGTAATGGGGATAAATTGTGGAAAAAGGATCAAAGAGGTGAGTCAGATTGAAATATGTCAAAACAGGACGAGGTGATATGGATTGAAAACAACATGCAGTATCTTAAGGGGCACTAGCCTGCCGCTTATGTGAGTGCTCCATATATGGGCTACAAAGGCTGTCGTCAGGGCTGTCTGTAGCCTACATGTCATTCAGACCACCCTCTCTTCACTTTCACACTTAAACTTGGGCCAATCTTCTGTTTATATCTGTTTCAAAAGTTCCAGTTTACGAGGACATTAAGTTCATTTTTACCCAACATGAAAGTGAAATCATGTTACTTCATTGGTGTACTGTACTTCCTCATGTTATAAAGCAAAGAGAAGATGCCAAAATCCCCTGCAGCCTGAAGCTGGTGTTTCAGAATGCAGAGTGGCAGCATTAGTTAGTGCAAGCCCTGGTTCATTTCCAAACTTATGACAGAGTTCTGTGAGACTCGTGAAGTCGAAAACAGACAGCAAAGTGGGCGTCCCAGGTAGACAACACCCCACCAAAAATTGGTTCCTCACTGTTGCTTCACTGAAGAACCGTAGGCTTTTAATCCACAGGAGAAGATTATGGCAACATTTTTCAGGAGCGCTACCCATACGTTTAGCTGTGTTGCTCATTTCACAAAAGCACAATCTTTACAAGTTGTTCCTCATTGTAAAGGGGAATTATCAGATTTTAAAATGATACATTAAAAATAACCAATTCGCATCATTATTGAGGAAAAATAACCAACCAAAATAATGTTTCTAAACTTTTTTTCGAGGAGTACAGATTTTCTTATGGTAAAGAAGGAAAGATGTTGATGGTTCCTCTGTAAAAAAAAAAAAAAATCACAATAATCAAAAAGGAATAATTCTAAGGATAATGATGATAATTATATTTCACATTTAATCTAGAACACATTTCCATTTGAAAATTAATTTTGAAGTGCTGCAGTTATAAAAACAATAGCAGAATCTAAAAGGAATGTTGTTTATAAATATATATATATATATATGTATATTTTTTTTACCAAGCATTAGGCCTGGCATTTATAACTTAGATGAGCTGTGTTGATGCAAAAATGTCTTACCCTATCTACATTGATCACAAATATTTAGATATACCTTAAACTAAATATATTGCAGCTCTGTCACACACTGTAAACATCAGTTCGATCCCTACGCTCTGCTGATCTTCAGAGAGAAATGTGAAAAGTGACTCCCTGTGCTTTATTTAACTCCACACAGATTCACAGCTCTTCTTGGATCAAGCATCTCCTTCCACCCTCCACACTCGTGTCCTCCTCCTCCTCCTCGAACATCCTCCACATGCACTGCAAACCCACTGACCCTTGTTGTCAAGGCAACCTGTCACTCTGATCCAGAGTGACAGCTCTATTCAAGTTGTCACTGTCTCCCATGACAACCAACGAGCATTGCTTAATTGGGGCTGAGGGATGTCCCAGAAATCACAACGGCAGTTGATTTAATTAAGGCGCCTTTTGTCTGCTCTTTGTTCATCACACACGTTGTTATTAGTCATTACAAGAAAAAGATGCTTTTGATGCGACAAAACTTCACCCGGCAAAGCAAACAGAGAACAATGATGCTTTTTTAAAAATTAAAAAAGTGTAACACAGGAGTTTGACCCCACAGGGGGAGGGATTGGGATAATGGCAGCCTGTGAATGTGTTCAAAGTTATCTTAAGAGTAGAAAACGCCTGGGGTGAAAGCAATGAGCCAATCGGCTGCAAAGAGGAGATACAAGATACTCTCAAATCTGCAGCTTGGTCTCACAACAGATTTTTTGTATTTGTTTTCTAAAATAAACTTGGCATGTGTTCATCCTGCAGTATGATGGTCATGATCATTGATCAGTATGTACTGTGAACTGTACTCTATATTTAAAAAAAGCACATATTGATCAAGTGCCCACAAAGCAGTGTTAACGCACATCTTCTAAGTCATTTTTTTATAGATATTGACACACTGGTTTACCTCGGGCCTAAGCTTTAGAAAGTTTGGATCATGAAAAAGAGCGTGCATTTGTATCTGTACTTTCTAAACAGCTGCATCCACTTCACTTAATCTCAGAAAACACATTAGTAAGTGGAGGTTTCATTCCACGCTCAGCTGTCAGGGAAGCTTCGCAGGGGCCCTCTGAGTGTTTGGCAGAAATAATCAGAGCTTCAGCGGCTGATTACAAAGTAAACAGGATAGAATGAGTATTAATGTGTTTAGTTAGCAGTTTGCGCATCCAGCTGAGTTTAAAGGAGAGCAATACACTGTGTATCAAGGCTGTCCAGAATTTTTTTTTTTTCCCACCAAGGGCCTCGTACAGAAAGAAGGGTGACTGAGCAACTTTGAGACATCTTACCTTCAGTGTAATTAGGTTTGTAATGTCATTTCAATGAAAATTTGGATACGGTTAATCATGGAAAAAGTCCTTAAAGTACATTTAGAAAAGTTATCTCGGTTAATTATTCTCACTTTAATACCAAACAGAACTGTATTTAATATTGTTGGAAAGACACATTTGTCAGTTTTACAAGAGGTAAAACTTGTATGATTGTTGAGTAAACAGCACAGATACATGTGTGGGTAGCACCACAAACAAACAAATGACAAATAAAATTTAAAAAAATCCACTAAACTTCCAAACAGGACAGACACTGGTGATATTAAAGACAGACCGCAACTGGGTGTCCCAGGAAGACAACACCCAAAGAGGACCGGTTTCTCACCCTTCCTTCTCTGAGGAATAGCAGGCTTTCTTCCAGGGAAAAAGGGAATTTGGGGTTTTTCTTTTTTAACTTTTCCCACATGTTTACAGTCATTATTCCACAAGTTTAATCATGCTTTCCACTGACAGGAGGAGAAACTGAAATAACTTTCATAAGCTTTTTTTTTGAGTAGAATAGAACAAAACAAAGCACTACTTTGCAAATGGCTCATACTGATTTGCTAAAATGCAGTATGAAATATGCCAAAAGACCCAAACCCAAATGGCTGTCAGCACTGGATTTTTAGTTTTGGATCCAACTAAAGAGTTTAAAAAATATACTTAAAACTAAGTCAACCTGTGGCAGGAATAGGACAGTGGCCAACCGGGGCAGACATGGTATGTGCCGGGTTGTGACCCTGGAAGAACAGGGTAGCAGAATGATGTGCAGTTAAGAGCTCACTGCCAGGACTTGGAATAGAACTTTGTGTGCAGCCTTTGAGGACTTTAGCCTCTGTACACGGAGCGTTTAAAAAGATCACTGGGTTATCAGGTGTTTCACTTTGACTTCATGGGGAAGTTTCACATGGAGGCTGGTGAAAGTCTGAACCTTTCCACTGTTTGTGGTGACTGATGAAGCCAAAGTGGATTTATTTGGGGAATTTTCCAGGAGCACTTTGAGAATGTAAAATGGGATTATTTTGGATATAGTTGTGCAGAATATACTGTGAGTTCTGATGCCACCTTCAACAGACACAAATCTACTGTATGTGTTATAATGTACATGGTTACGGAAACATTTTTCCTTTGGCTATTTGATTCATCCCCTATAAAGAGATAAACAAGCCCTTGCAGTCTTACATCAGGTGTTCATTCCCATTTTCACATCAGCCACTAAACCACTCACTGAAGTGAAACCATGCCAGCTGATTGTTATGATGTTAGCAGAAACTTCAGCACCTGGTTTGAAACTAAAAACACTCCATTGCCTGTTTCGACCACAAGTCGTCTGATTTGTATCTCACTTTGATGACTAATTGAGTTGGAAAAACACAGCACACACACACACACACACAAACACACCTGCACAAATCAAATAGAGGGCACGCTCCTGCTGTTGTATGTGTAAACACACACATATGGACACACAGTCTTGAACGTGCGTAAACACAAACTGAATATACTTTCAGGGGTGTAATTGTCACTTTGCCCCCCCTATCCTGACTGTTTGCGTTCACAACAACACCTTTCTGCCAGGCTGATAAAAATCTGTCCAGTCTGTTATCTACCTGCTGAGCCTCCTGCTTTACTGCAGAGCCAGCATCTTAGTGCCAGCCTTAAAGTTTAACACCCTTAATTTAAACCAAAGTCTCATATTTACATCAACACACATGTTGTTAGGGAAACCGGTCTTTCCACCACTATACTACTACTTTGTCAGCCATCTATCTTACCTCAACTCTTCTGTTTATACCTGCTGGTCTGCCGACAGTCAGATCTAATCAGAGTGACTCAACTGTCTCACAGGTAGTCTATGATGTGATAGGTGGAGAAACAGTTAACCATGATGCTGTAAAGGTCATGAGGTGTGTAAGGTGTGTATGAGCTGATGAAAGTACTTCAAACAGAGATGGCAATTTCCTCTTTTGGTAAAGTTTTTGTGAAAGTTTGCATCCACTCAAGACTTCATTGTTCTGAGACTTCTCAGATAAAAATTGGTCCTACCTTCATGTAATAAATAACCTTGCACAACAGCTGGGTCTTCCTGATTCATTGTCTGTAATCAGTCAGATCCATCTTACCAAGCTTCAATCTGCAGTGATTGTGCTCGGCCCAAAGCAACACTGATCACCAAAGAGAGAAACTCCAACAGGAAGTGACTGCTTATGCAGAGATTAACAGCTTTAGTAGAAGGTTTATTGAATTTGAACAACATTTCTTTATGAAATAAAAAAAACAACACTGAAAGCATTGAAAGAAAGGATGATTTTAATCCACTTGCAGTGTTGTGTGCAACGTGTTACAAAGTAATGCGTTACAGTAACGCATTACTTTACTTTGTAAAAGTAAAGTGACACACGACTACTGAAAATTTGGTAACGAAACGTAGTTCTTTTTTTTAATGTGGTACAACGTTACTTTTCCCTTGGACAGATCTGACACTGAAGGAGCCTCCTCAGCTGATCATATTAGACATGACCCGCGTTATCAAGTCCGTTCGTTATAAGCTTCTAAGAGCCTCAAATCTCGTGAGTCACGGCCGCGGGTTGCAGCTTTTTGGGCTTGTTTCTAAATGTGAAGTTGCTTCTTGGGGCATTTCTGTCTGTGTGAATCCCCCTGATTACCTTCCAGCTCCTAACATAAAGCAAAACACGACTGCGTTAGGCAGTTTGTCCACTTTCTCATTTCCTGGCTGTCGTGCACACCCTCAAACACACTCACGCACATGGCGCATGCTTCAGAGCCAAAGTTGCCAGGTCTGCTTATTATCAGCGATGTTCTTTTCTTGAATAGATACTTGGCAATGTGATATTGAAATGTAATGTAGACGAAAAGTAACGCACTTTATGTAGATTTCTCTTTTAAAAAGTAGTAACAAGTAATGTGAAAAGTTACTTTTCATAGAGGGTAACTAAGTAAAGTAACAAGTTACTTTTTTAAGAAGTAGTGAGTAACGAGCAAACACTACTTTTTGAAAGTGACTTCCCCAACACTGTCCACTTGCAACATGTTTTGGGCGAGTTTGGTCCACAAAGTGGCACATGTTTTGTACTTTACATTGTGGCAGTAATACCTGCTTACTACAGCATCTGATTGGCCCAAAATGAATGTACCGGTAGTTAATGGAAACATCGCCAAATCATCTGCCAGATATAGTTTGGAAATGTTTAGTCCATTCTAAAAGACTTTCTGTGGGCTGTTTCATGGACTAGTGATATATACACTGCATCGTAATATATATTGAATGTAACGTGGAGTGTCAGGTTATGTAATAGGCCTATAACTGGTCTATGTTTCAAAATGGTGAGAGTGGTTTAAAAGAAGGGGGCTGGGATGATCTTAGCACTTAATATTAAGAGAAGCAGATAAGACCAAATACCCTTTATCTTGAGCCTTCAAAATGTAGAAGATTCATTACTGAGTTGGGATTAATGGTCATTTAATAGAAAGTGTCTTACTGCATTCTGGAGGTGTTCCTAATACAGATGAACATGGGACTTGAAATTTGTGCAAGGTTTGGAGAAAACCCCTCAAAGTGAACCTTTAATGTCCTGCTCACAGGCGAGGGAAAAACTTGAGGCCCGTTGACCTCAAAATCTATCAGCAATCTTTTAAGAATTTAGCAAAAAGTTGGAAAAATGAGTTAAAGAGTTCTCAGGATATCCTTTTAACAAGCAAGAGCTGAACATGAAGCATAATGACCTTGACCATTGACCTTGAAATGTCACAGTTCGTCCTTGCATTAAGAGTTATGGTCTGTTGAGGAAAATAAATCTCAATGCATTCTGTAGGTTTTGCTTAGAATAATAATAATAAAAAAACATGGGGCTTGATGACCTTGGGTAACAGTCTGATAGCTCACTCTAGGTTGCAGATTCAGTCCAGCTCTGACGGTCACATACTGATGTGTCCTTGGGCAAGACACTTAACCCTAAGCTGCTTGGAAATGGGTACGAAAGAGTGAGAAGGTTTTAGCAAATGCAGATGGACAACTTCTGTCTTAGCTTCAACCACCAGTGAGTGGATGTGAGAGAAAAAGGATAAAAAAATAAAAAAAAAAACTAGAAAAGCTCAAGGCCATTTAGTTGAGGTAAAATATTTTTGCTTTTGGCCAAGTTTAAAAAAATCTATGCCCTTGGCCTCTGATGTACGTATGTCTCCCATAATCTGATCATTTCATCAGTGAGTCAGAGTGGATAGTGTACAAAAAGGGAAAGTTTTAATAAAATACTAAAGATAATGCATTTACCAGTTAGGGATGATCATGCGATCCAATTGCTTTGACCAAAAAATGATCAATTTATTGAGTCAAGTGGGTTATTAGTACAAAGTGTAAAGAAAACCGTTCAAAACCTTCCTGAAGGTTAAATACACAGGCAAGAGATGCTATCAACACCCATAAACCTACGACAGAATTGCTGTACAAACAAACATTCAGTCCTGTCTGTGTAAACCTATAAACTAAAGGTCTTCTGCTCTTTGCTTCAGCGCAGGCAGAGCGTTATAGATGTACGACTGCCTTTTTAAAACAGACAGGTTCGCCTCTTAGATTGATGTTTTGTCATATCTCTTTCTGGTTTTGACGCAATGTTTCTGTGCACCCGTCACTTGATGCTGTCAGTCCTATAAAACCTTCACCTGCTTCATTCAACCATTTATTCATTTTCTCCACTGAGTGTCAACGTAACTTTGTCACCTTGACACAATAAACACTTCAATAAACCTTTTATGTGGACGGCTGGTATCTCAGGCTTTATGGCATGACAAAAGAAGCAGCAGACTTTTAACGGGGCACTCATACAACAAGAAACAACACAACAAAGATGCAACAACACAAGTGTGCATGTTTGAAGTTTACAGTGACCTGAGGCAACATGCGAGACTCATCATAAAAGTCTTTACTGTATGGTTGCTGCAAAAGGACAGGTGCATGTGCTTGTGCATGTATGTGCGTGCGTGTGTTTGTGTAATGGGTATATAAATGTTTGGTGCAAACACAGCGCTAGTATAACCAGCTGCGCTTATACCCATTCCTGTTCTTAAATCAATACAGTACTACTTTTATAGGGCGTACACTGAAATGACATGTAGGGTGGCATGAGGCTCTGTTTACTTAACCCTGTGTGCACTGTCACTATAGGGAACTCGAAGGTGAAATTAAACATACTATTAAGGGCACCTACGCAAACCTATATTTATTAACAAATACCTCCCCTCTGACTGCTTCACCTTCTCTGGCTCCAGACATTGTTTACACTGAAAGATATAAAAGTGCATATGATATGTGAGCCCTGACATTTGCATAGAAAGGAGCTGCTTTTCTGTTGCATACATACACATTTCATTGTGGGCTGTGTTTGAGCAATACAGTATCTTGTATGTAGTAAGACACAATGAGACCTGACCTGGGTGGCATGTACAATCAGTACTCTGCTCTTTTTTTTTAGCATGCACTTCAAACAATAAAAAATAGGCCATCCTGCCTCTACGAAGTACCCATATCTGCAAAACTTTACTAAGGCTTGGCTCTATGCAGTATATTATTGGAAAATACCCTCCCAAATTAGGCAGGTGGCCACAGTACATTGGTGCAAAACTGCTTTGACACAAACAGAACAGTAATAGTACTTGACACACAGGACAGTTTGGGAAGTCATACAAAATGTAAAAGAAAAGAAGGATTTGAGTTCCAGTTGTGGTGCTGTAAACTTCTGTGTTAGAAAAATCTCTCTATCCAGGGTTGTTGTGGCAAATACCACCACATTTTAACAACAATATAGAGAGGAGGGCCCTCTTGAAAATGAGATGCTACATCTCAAGGGGTAAACAGCTAATAAAATACCAGTTCAATCAGGAAAAACATAAGGACAAATCTTCTTGTGAGCATCCATAAACTACCTTCGCCCATCTATCTATCTATACACACATACATATATACATACATACATACATATACATACATATACATATATACATACATAAATACATATATGTATATATATATACATACACACACATATATACATATATAAATATACACATATATATATGCGTATATACATATATACGTATATACATATATACTTACATACATACAGTATATATGTAGATCCATATATATGTGCATATACTCATATAAGGAAGAGTATGACATTGAACTACTTGTTTGTAAATTGGCTTAAAATAGCTATTATTATGATTTGGTGCTATGAATACAAAGCTTGTTTGATTGACAGAAGCTGTATGATCACATAAAACTCCAATTATTTAATCTTATTAAAAATTACATGTCTAAAAATGTGCATAAAATGCATGTCCCTTCAATTATAAACTAAGCACTAATGCTCTGCTTCTTCTAGTTTTGCAATGCTACAACATTCAGGTTATTGTTGTTGTGTTGAGAGGGAAAAAATGGGGAGTCATAAACCACAAGAGGCTACGGAGAACAAAATGGCGGCTAATAGGTCAAATCTTCAATGAAGAACCTGAATTAATCAATTAAACTGAAATATTATCCAGTCCATCTTAGGGAAATGTCTACAGCTACAACATAAAAGTGTAAATAGGATTTGACAATCTGCCCTAAAATTCATCAAAATGTTTTGGAGGAGCACGCAGAAAGCCAAAAAGCTGGATGTTCTACACTTGTAAAAATACTGCACTGCAAACATCACAATCATGATCACTTTGATAGATTAAAGACATCTCCAACATCTGGATCTCTTTTTAAATTCCAGAGATGCATTTGCTGTACTGCTTGGAAGGAAAGCCACAGCTTTGTAACAAACACAGCAAGTTATTTTGCACTGCTGCAAATATGACTTCTCAAAATTAGAGTGCGAACACATGAAGTCATCAATTTGTATTTGTCGACGAACAGCTGCCTCTCCATTGCTGAAACACTTTTATCCTTTAAAACAAACTGAGTTTCAAGCCGTGGGTCTCTCTGCTCCTCACTTAAATTAAAGTGTTGAGCTGTAAATGCAGGGAGGGTGTGCTCCATTCACCAGCCACAACAAACATAAGCTAAAATAAGTTAAACACAGTACACAGCAATCATTTAGCCTTGTTATCTTTTCATGATTGTGGGAAGCCAAAAAATGCAAGCAAAGATTGATCAAGCCCCCACGTGTGCATATTCCTTCTGAAAAAATCAGGAAACCTTAAGAAGTGTTGTGCACTAGCAGCTCATCCTCGAGTTTGTGGAATGTTGAAACCAGTGGAGGTATTTTGAACTTTATATTTCTTTCACTTTGCTTTTCTAAGCTTGTTTCCAACACCACAGCAGCACACACATGAGACAGAAGATTCAACACCACCTCCTTAACCTCCAAGAGTCGTCTCCATGCAGCTCAGGTGCAGAGTGTTGTGTTTACTCTGCTATATCTAAGAAACACTCAGTATTTCTCGGATAGGTTTCAGGTCCTGGTGTGAAATTGGACTCTGCATTGGCACACTCTCACACCCAGGTAACAGTACACTCAACCTGCCCGTGCTAAACCCAGTGCCCAG
The DNA here is from genome assembly GCA_036419115.1 of Scarus forsteni. Taxonomy (NCBI): domain Eukaryota; kingdom Metazoa; phylum Chordata; class Actinopteri; order Labriformes; family Labridae; genus Scarus; species Scarus forsteni. Next base: position 18,075,019 of record JAZDUH010000066.1, read on the forward strand.
CGGCAGAAACCGAGCCAGAGGAGAGGAAAGGTTAAAAGATCATCCTCGCACTCCTCTGTGACATGAGGCTGCCCCTAATCCTCGACCCAGGGGGGATTCCAGGGGTCTTTACCCCCTCAGACAGGGTTAGCAGGATCCGGCTTCAGAGAAAGATGCGGTGAAGAGAGAGCAGGAGGTGAGATGTTAAATACCTGTGTGAAATGTGGTCTTTCCCAGAAAAATGATTAAAAGGTTTGCAAGTAAAAAAGTGTGTGTGTGTGTTTAAGTGTGTTTGCAGCGGATGCCAGGAAAGGCAGCGAGAGGCGCGTTCCTGCGAGATCAGAGGAGAGGCTGGAAAGTCCGAGCTGACTCACTACGCTGTCACCTTCACAAAATACAGGCGGGTAGAGAGAGCGAAAGGGGGAAAGAGAGAGAGAAAGAGAGAGAGAGAGAGAGAGATAGAAAGGGAAACCGAGAGAATCAGAAAAAAGTGCAGCCCTACTTAGATATTCATGCATAGAAAGGTTCAGGTATGCTGTACTGTGGTGGATAAATGTGTTTGTGGGTATTTTTGTATATGTTTATATGTACTTGTTCATATAAGTGTCTCTATAAAATAAAGGTTTTGTCTTCAGCCTGCTCTATTGTGAAGTGTCTTGAGATAATGCTTGTTTGAACTGGCACAATACAAATATAGATAGATTTATTTATTGATTGACTAATTAGTGAAGTACTTGGACTGTGTTGTAGTTCTTTCATGGGCTATCATTCTTGTTTTTTTGCACTTATACTTAAATATTACTTTGTTTTATTGATTGCTTTGCTGCATAGATTAATGCATCTGCAACTTGCTGGTGTATTTCTCCTTTTTCTAATTGAGATTTTTAGCAAACATAATAGTAGCAATAATTGCAGTTGTGAATTTTTATGTAGAGAAAATTATATACATTGAAAGCAAAATATTTAAAACAGAAAAAAACAAAAGATAAACAAAAATAAATGAACAATAAAATAAAATAAAAGTACCAATAATAATACAAATACTTAAAACACACACGCACACACATACATATACTCAATCATATACTATATATATATACATAAATATATACAAACATACATACAGCTCATCCCGATTTTAATGGGAAAAATAACAGTACAACAGTCTATAATAGTCCAGTATAGATTCATATACAAACACTTTAGTCTAATACACAACTACCTGTGCACAAGCATCAGCAGGGAAATGTAGGCACCTTACTAAGGAAAAGAAGTTGGACTACGTTGCATTGAATCTGTTCAGAGACCCTCTGTGAGTGTTACTTTCTCCAACTTCATACAACTTAGTCCAGAATGAATCTAATTTTCATAGGAAGGAGGAGCAGGGCATTTTTTCACCCGAACAAAATAAGTCATCTTGCTAACAAAGGGACAAAGACCACCGAATCCTTCAGACACTGGATTTTGTGCATTAAGTGCCATATTACATCAAATTTAGCAACAATGTCAAGCAGTTCTGCCTCCAGTCTAATCAGTATCAGTATCTGTATGGCATGCAGAACAGTGAAAGGAATTGATAAGGGAACTGCTGGACAGAAAGTAAATGATATTGATCGCTTCAGGTAGCTGTTATCGATTCTCACCTGGAGTTGGTTTTCAATCCCAATCCCTTGTAAAGGTTATCTTGATAGACAAAGATCTGTGCTAAACTTTTTTTTTACCATCTGAGAGCTGATTTTAGACCTTAATCTGAATATAGAATTACTTTGCACATTTAATTCAAGAGACAGATGCGTAGGAGAAAAGAAGTCCATTCAAACATTGACATAGACTCTGGCACTCTGTCTAACTTACAGTTCTCAGATTAAAACAATCCAAATAAATGAATTTCTTGCAGGTTAGAGAGTGTGTTGGAGTCTGTCTTCATGTTAAAATTGACAACAGTCTGATTGACCTACACCCTTCATGACAATGTTCAGGGATTTATCAAGATTTGACAACCAGTCCTGGAGACAGTGGACCCCGACAGACGGACATTTTCACTACCCGGTTAAAATCATGGAAAACACAGTGATCACGGGAATCTTGGACGTTATTGTGCCCAGCTGGTGGTAAATGGGTTCTGCCTTGGGTCTTGTCTCTTTTGTCTTTGTCCTTTATTTGCTATTTTATTTCTATTATTTTTAGTAGTATTTTGTTTTATTATTATAATTATTTATTTTCCTTTTGTAATATGTCAGTTTATAATGCGTCCAGCTGCCATTTGTTGTTGCTTTGTTAACGTTATTCAATGTTAAGAAGAAAAAAGTGGTTCTATATGGGTGAACTGGATTGTAATGATGAATGCAAGAGCCTCAATAATGATAAAGTTAAAAAATGACAATAATCTGAAAAAGATGAAAAAAAACCCTCTTGAAACTTGAGTTCTTTTCACTGACAAAGGAACCTGCACGGCGCTAACTTCCAGGTCGGCCGATAAAGATATGTCATATGCAGCGCTCCATTGTCTGCCGCGTCCATGGCTGCTGCCAGCTTTCACCTTCTGTCTGCGACTGGGAGCCAAGCAAGCATTTTTCACCCCCCTTTTCTTTTTTTTAGTCGAGCCAAAGTGTGTAAGAAGTTTGAGAGCTTTGAAGTCAGCGGAAAAAAAGGCTCTTAAGATGAACGGCCCCTTTGATCGTGTGTCAGGGAGTTTCTGTCTTTGTTAAAGAGATGAGTGAGTGAACTTCTCGTCATGTAATTCCACACACACCCACACACACACACGGGGGGTATCATGCAGTGCTTTTGTCTGAGCCGAGCACTTTTTGGATGCAGATTAGTTGATGCATTTGAGCTTTGGAAGATCTCCGGTGAGTGAAAAGACAACAAAGAGATAGAGAGTAATCCTTTATCAAATGATACATTTACTGAAGGATTAATCACATTAGTGGGGCGGATAAGCTTAACCTCCCTAAACAGCCGCACGCAGCACAAAGCTCCATCATCTTGAGGCTCTGTCGCTGGAACATCATCACACACGCCGAGCCTCCTTTGAGGAGTTAATACGGTGCTAATTATTATTACTTCTTTTTCAATCAGTTTTTGTTTCCTCAGCTTTCACTTGAAACACTTCTTTTGTGAACACGTTAGAACCAGACAACTTTACGGCTGGGGTTTTATTGCTCTGGTCCTGGGAGAACAGCTTTGATGTGTGCAAAATTAACTTAAAAACCATCTAATGTGAGACAGACATCCTCTTTGTCAGCAAAACTGTTCTCCTCTGCCAGCTCTGCAGTGAGGGAGAAAAGCTCTGCAGTCAGACATGAGTTGACAGAGTTTTGGGATGCACAATGCCTTAAACCTCTTTCTTAAGTGCCAGGCCCACTATCCTGGCTGCAAAGGGTTGATCACATATGTATTCTGACACTTTTGCATAAAAACGGGCCACACGGGCCAGTCTTTGGTCCCCACTTATTTTAATGAGACTTGTCTGCCCAGGACCCTGTTGCCACTGTTACTCCTTTAGAGCACATTAGATAGATGCTGACCACTTCAGACGAGGGCTGCCACCTTTTAACGAGTATGGGGTAAACATCAGCACTCAAAGTGTAAATAAACATTCGTGAACCACTTGATCACGGAGCAACCTGCCCTCTTGACCTCTAAAACAGTTGCATCTTGGGGTGCTGGTTTGGCATAGTGGTTAGCACCCCATGTAAATGCTTCTGCCGGTCCAGGTTCGAATCCCGCCTGTGACCAGTTTGCAGAGTGTCTTCCCCTGCGCTCTCTCCCCCTTTCACAAGCCTATCCACTGTCTCTCTCCTATCAATAAAGGCACAAAATGCCCAAAAATATATATTTTAAAAAACAGTTGCATCTCTTCTGCTGGAAACAAACATACGAAGAAGACACTTCATGGAAAAGAGGACCAGCAAAGACCCTCCAAGCAGAAAACAACACTGAAACACATGAGGAGCACCGTGTGGAAGCACTCTGGGCTCCACTGTGTTGATGATGCAAAGTAGCTGGCCACTATGACAAATCCGCTGGCCCATTTGTTGGACTTTTTACCCACCACTGTCCAGCACTGCCTTGTCAAGTGCTCAGCCCTGTGCTTCAGCATCCTCCTTGGGCGCCCACCCCCCACCAGAGGTGCAGAAAAGGGCCATTGTGGACAAAATTGCAAGATTCAAATGGGAGGGTAAACAGCATAGTGAGAGATAAATGATCTACTGGAAATGCCTCTTGTGCGTTGTGGCAATCAGTTTTGTAGCATACATGCTAATAACCGAATAACTTCAGCTATTAGCATGTAAGATCAAAAACTTAATCGTTTTGATTTTTGGGAAAAATCACATCCCAACTGCAGACAGGGAGTACCCTACAAAAGCTGTACTTTTGCAAAATGCTCTGACCCAGGCATCTATCCATCACATTTTGGCCCTGGTCAAAATCAAATCCTTACACTCGCCCACTTTTCCAACATCTGACAGCTTTTAACTGTTAGCGCAGATGCTTCTGCAACCTGTGTCTGGGATATAACAGCTTCAGCGGATGGGAGATATTAACACTCTGAACATGGTGCATTTCCTCAATTTAATGGTGTGTGGAAGGAAATGCTTTGTCGAGTCATCTTAAATGCCTTTTCTGAATCAAATATCTCTTCTGCCGGAGCTGTCATTATCTTTTTAACGTAGGTTAGTCAAGCTTTCCACTGCTGTAGTCCACTATGATCCCCTTCAAAACTTTGTATACCCACTATGTCACACAGGCTGCAATGATGCAGCAACACAGTAGGTCCTTATAGAGACATAAAACTCCAATGCGCAGTAAAATTGATACTGAGTTTTAATCATTATAAAAGATTCATGGAGCTTTTAGGGACCAAAAACTGGAATTGAAACACATGTCTCTTATCGATTCCTCATCGGGTTTTAGTACTCGAGCCTACGCTGGCCCCCATTATTCTTCTTTTAACACCTCAAATAACATATCTTGTCTTTGGACAGGGCATAACAGGGCAAAGCAAAATCTGTAACACACAGCACCATGATCCGGGCCAAAGTTCTTTTGCCTTCTCCAGCTCTCCTAGATTCCAGTCCAGTGTGCAGTCCTTCACAATGATTATCTTTGCTTTCTAAGAGTGTAAAATGTTAGGAAGCCTGTACTGCATTCCAACTCTGAGGAGTGGGAGAGCAGCACCTTTGTCAGCTCAAATCAGCAGAGCGTAGCTCTGGGTGCAATCAGCTACACAACAACTGAATTGTTATGGTATAGGAACATGCGCCCTCTTTTCCCCCTCCACTGGAGGAAGGAGACGAGTATTTGGCAGTGAGATCCTAGAGTGCTACTGAGAAGAAACTGTATCCCCACTGTGCCCCTGCTTGTCTGTTTACTGGACGACACCGCAGAGGTTTCTCAGCAACATAAACATTTAATTCACCTCCTCTCAACTCTTCCCTCACTTCCTCAATAATCCCCCTGTGTGGGGGAGCATGCAGAACAGGCTCCATGCTGTGTGATTTTAGTGAGCATATAAAGTTTATACAAGGCGGTGGGCTCAGAGACTGTGTGAATTTGTGGTATTACATTGCACTTTTTGCTTCCGACCTCTTTTCCTCAGCAGATTAGTCACTGTACAGCTGGTCCAGGAGTTTCCTGTATGTACTCAGCTGGACTCACTTCCCTCTGTCCTCCCTTCTCTCAGCCCAGTTTACAGACAGCTCTGGCAGCCACTTCAAACAAAACGTGTCGACCCATGTGCCAGACTGGAGGTAAACGGAGGTGATTGAGGAAAAAAAGATGCTTGATGGGAGCAGAATTGGGGTTGCGCTGAGAAATGTTTGTCTAAGACATGACGTTCAAGTGTAAGTGCTGTGTGACCTCCTTTCACTTCAACAACAAACAACACATATTCAGCACCTCCTGATTGACCTACATCCCACTTGTTGCTTCCTTTATGAATCAAATTTTCTCTGACGTTACACCTGATGCATTGACACATTCACTTTAGCAGATGCAATCCTATTGTGTGATTTTGAACAGCATGCTTGACAAAAGACAAAACATAGTCATGCACTATGATTCCAATCCGGTCAAATGGTTTCCTGTTTAGTCTGTAGCAATTTATTTGTCTTTAAAGGCTATAAGCGTTTTCTTTTTACAAAATCAATAAAATCAATAACATCAGCAGCCTTTTACCATCTAAACAACATTGCCAAAATTCAGAGGTATAGTGACTAAACCTGACCTGATGCATTTGTCTCTAGCAGATTAGATTACTGTAACGGCCTGCTCACTGGCCTCTCCAAACGAGCCATAACACAGCTGCAGTACATCCAGGACGCTGCTGCTCGAGTCCTGACCAGAACCAGGAAGAAGGAGGGCATTAGTCCTGTGCTCAGGTCCCTACACTGGCTTCCTGTGGCTCAGAGAATAGACTTTAAAGCAGCTCTGCTTGTGTACAAATCTCTCCATGGCCTGGCACCAAAGTACATCTCTGACATGTTAGTGCCATATGAACCATCTCGGACTCTGAGGACCTCAGGGGCTGGCCTTCTGCTGGTGCCCAGAGTCCGGACTAAACATGGGGAATCAGGATTCCAGTTTTGTGCAGCTAAAATCTAGAACAGTCTTTCTGAAGATGTGAGACAGGCCTCATCTCTGACAATGTTCAAATCTAGGCTTAAAACAGCTCTGTTTAACTGTGCATTTGACTAAAAGGATCTTATCTGCACTCTTCTTTTTAAATTTATCTTATAATGATCATTGTTTTTATTTTGTATTGTTATTTTAATGCATTTTTCTTGTTCTGTAAAGCACTTTGAATTGTCTTGTGTATGAATTGTGCTCTACAAATAAACTTCCCTTGCCTTGCCTTTACACTGGGACATCTTGGTTTTAACTAATGCATCAATAATCGGCCTGGAACTGAAACACTAAATGGAGCCTTATGTTTTGGGTTGTGTTTTTCCACAGCTTTTTTATAAGCATGACTTAAGGGTTTTCTTGTAATGTTCACAAACATCCATTCAGGCTCAGAGGTGAACAGAATTTGGAGGTCAAAAGTCAAAGTTATTTGGCCTTATGTCCATCATCGACTCTTGAATGTGATATTATAAAGGGAAAATATTTTGCATTAACTCTGGTTCTCAATGCAAAAAAACTCCCAGTTTTCATTGACAGAATACACCGGTTAAAGCTAGGGTCTACGATCTGAAAACCAGTGTGGCTGTTTAGACTGATTTGAAAAACGCAGCCTGCCCCCCCTTCACTCACCCCTCCCCTCTATGTTCCAAGATCCCGTCCCCCAGCTCGTGTCGCCTCCTAACAATATATATATATATATATATATATATATATATATATATATATATATATATATATGTATATATATATATAGATATATATATGTATGTATGTATATATATATATATATATATATATATATATATATATATATATGTATATATATATATATATATATATATATATATATATATAAATATATATATATATATGTATATATATATAAATATATATCTATATATATCTATATATATATATATATATATATATATATATATATATATATATATATATATATATATATATATATATATATATATATATATATATATATAAATATATTTCTTCCTTACTTCAGCCTTTTCCGTGAAACTTTCCGTTTCCTTCCCTTCGATGTGGAGGGTAACAGAAGCGGCCTCCCGGTTTCGGTGCTGGTCTTCTCCGGCTCCATGACGCTTCAGTAGCTGTGCGGCTAGCTGCTACATGAGGGAGGTAGTGGGGTGGAGGCAGGACGGTGCAGAGCAGGGGAGACAGGGGATTGGATGGACTCACGGACCAATCCGAACCGCCGTTCCCCGCAGTTTGGATTGGTCAACTATTATGCTGCTTTGCAGCGGATATACTGAATGGATTTTTTTCATTCTTTTTGGTCTTTATATTGCATAGATCGGACCATAGGACCAAAACGGCCTTATAAACGGTGTTATTAAGATGTACCAAGCTTCCAAATCGTAGACCATAGCTTTAAATGAATCAGAGAAGACTGGACCTAAGTAGGGAAGGTTTCTATTTTAAGATTATGGTTGGACATTTTGTGTCTTGATTGATAAGAGAGAAAGACAGTGGTTGGCTTGTAAAAGAGGGCGAGAGAGTAGGGGAGAACACTCTGCAGGGCTGGATTCGAACCGGGCCGGCAGCAGCATGTATAAGTGATGTGCCTGGTTGCTAACCATTCCACCAAAGCAGCACCCCAGGAAGGTTTTTTTTTAACATGACAGGAGCCTCAACAGAGTGTCTCAGACAGGGTTTACATGGATGGATGAATACAGGTTTAATGCCATATCAGCAACTAAGGCCATATCCATGACTTGTTGGGATCAAGAATAACTTACTGAAAGTATGTAAAGTCTATCTGCTTTAATAATCTCCAAAATTACTTCTGCTTTGACTCTGTTAAAAAGGTCTTGCAGACCGGCTACTCTGTTAAACCTTTCTCTTAGGAGGATAAGATTTGCACAATCAAAAAGAAAGTGTTTGACTGTCAAGGGCATTGACAATCAACACATTCAGTAAGAGGCTCTTCTTCTACAGAGTCATGAGTCTCGAATGACCAGTCCGACTGCTAGTAAAGACTACTTGGTTCTACTGGTTTTTCAGCCATGCTGGTCTTAAACCATCTATCAAAGTTCATATAATTTGTAGTTTGGTCCGTCACTCTATTCAGCCTGGCACAGTTAGAATAAAGGGATACTCAGCATGTGAAAATGGAAGGATTTTTGAGCATTATCAAGTTTGATCACTTTAAAACTCATTGAACTTGTACCTTAGTTAAAATATGACCACTTAAAGGATAATCAGTGTAGTTCTTGGTGAGCAGTAGAGAAATAAAGCTGGATTTCCACAAACATGTTACAAAATAACCTGGGGCCAAACACTGATACCAACAAAACAAGACACCCTTTTTCAATCATATGCATGTTCATTGTACAAATGCACATACAGCCTCTTCCATCTTGTTCCAGAGATGTTTGATCTAATTATGAAAAAGAACATTACATAATTTTATAAAGACAATTATCTTCAGTGTAGGGTGGTCTTGCCTGCCCTACAGTCTCTAAGCCCACATGTGCAGCGTCTCTGGAGGATCTACTGTGGGGCAGCAGTCAGCGGTAAAGTTTCATAAACACAGACACACTCTGGGTGACAGATTTCCACTTCACTCATACTCTCTTTTCCTTGACATGTCCAGACACATGTGGCTAATCACTAGAAATGGAATAGCTGGATGCCAGGGTGGTGCATAAATGGAAATATAAATTCAAGATCTAAGAGGGGCCCTTTAACAGCCACCCCTCCTCCTTTTTTACCCCCCTCCTTATCGAGTCTTACAAGCCACAGCAGCTGCCCCACGCGCATAAAATCTTCAAATCCACACTGGACAGGTAGTGCCACATGTGTGGAATTAAAAGCCTCTCAGTGAGCTTGGTTTTGTGTTACCAGCTGCACGCGACAGCTGCCTGAAAAAGGATCTGGTTTCTTGTGGTTTTTGTACAGTTGGTGATAGATGTGCAGCAAAAAGCAGGAATTGTTAACCCTCACTCCCTGCAGCCCTCCTAGTGAGTAAAGGACAGCTTTGACTGTCAGGGACAGGAGGAGCATTATCTAACCTCCATGAACTCAGTAACATGGTCTTTACGGGGAAAAGCATATGGCGTTCAAACACAGTAATGATGCTGTAATGCTGGCACAAGGTCATTGGTTGACAAAGTGCAGTAAAATCATCACAATTGTAATGCCTTTAAAGTATTTTTTTAAAACTTTGTACATAAACAGTTCAATATAGCAAAAATGATTTAGTTATTGATGCTATTTTTGAGAATTTCGCCAAAGTGTGAAAGGTGCTCATGGCTTTTTTTAATGCAGTCACCCCGGCTAAAAAAAAGAAAAGTATGAAATACAGTGTAATAAAAATTAAAGAAATATTTCAAGGTAAGGCATATATAATTCTACTGTTTAGATAAATATCTAAGGGAATCTTGTTGAAGGTCAAAGATGATCTTTCGGATTATATTTTCATCAAAGAGAATGCTCATAAACCTGCAACTGTTGTTTACCAGCTACAGCATGTGTGGATACAAAGACATCTTTATTAAGGCTTATAGAACTTATTTTCTTGGCACAAAAAATGTCCCTTTTTCTCAACTGAATGATGAAAGATGCTTTCAAAGCTTTTCCAAAGTATCACTGGATTCATAAGTTAAATTATGGCCAATCTTTGGAACAATAAATAATGCTATCATCTGCAAAGAGGGTTAAGACATGGTGTTAAAAATTTAAAAACAAATACGTTGCAGTAAAATCAAATGTATCAGATGCATATTGACTATCAAACTTTGGGATCAATACAGCATCCATCCATCCATCCCTGTGTCTGTCTGTCTCTCTGCTGACCATCTGTCTGCCTATCTATATGACATGTGCACTGGCAGCAGTCTGGTGGTTCAATACATCGCATGATGCGTGCATGGTGATAGGCTTTAGCATGATATTTTACAAAACATTTGACAGGGCAGTGTGTCATGTCTTTTTCATTATTTTTTTAAACATTTTTTATAGCATTAAAGAACCCACAATATATATTAGACAAAGCAATTATCCATCACTGTTATTTGTGTGAAGTGTAGTTTCTGCAACACTTATAAACGTCTATTCCTGCCCCAGAGTCATAGCAATACACGTGACAGAGAGACAAAGAGTAAAAGATGTGTCTGCTGCAAAGAAGCAAGTAAACGTGGCATTAAAATACAAATGCCCCTGTATTAAACTATAAAATATCAAAACATAGCACAAGAAATCACCTGACTGTGTCATTGACGTTTTCTATCTATCTATCTATCTATCTATCTATCTATCTATCTATCTATCTATCTATCTATCTATCTATCTATCTATCTATCTATCTATCTATCTCCATCCATCCATCCATCCATCCATCCATCCATCCATCCATCCATCCATCCAATGGACTGAGGGTAAATCCTAAAGTAATACTACAAATTCATGCATCTAAAAAGAAAATACTTGCATGAACATCTTAAGTACTTGATATATTTGTCACAACATGTGTTTTTCTCTGTCTTTTAAAATAGATCCAGATGATGTAAGGTAGGGGTAATTCTTTTGGAAATATGGTTCCAAAAGTAGAATTAAGATTTAAGTCAAAACTGGTTGGTTGCGGCGCTTATAATGGAGGTTGTACAAAAAAGAAAAATAGAAAAAAGTTAACTCTTGAGCTTCAGCTGTCAGTAAAGTAAAGTGGATTAAAAAACAACAAAATAATAATTAGTTATATAAAGGACAATTAAATAAAAAACAGGAGTAATGTGCTTATTTAGCATATGAAAAGAATACAGAGGTATTGTGACTTTTCAACGACATACCAGACACATGAGCTCTTCGTTGTTACATTCTCATCTGATATGATCACAACACGCACACACACACACACTCACACACTGAGCTTAATCTCCTCCACTCTCCAGCACAGACTGTCTGTCTGTACCGACAATGAGTGTCTGCCCTGCCTTTAACAATAAGCATCTCTAAGACGCACGGAGAAAAGGCTCTTGTCTAAATTCTGTGCCGGTTTTAAGATAATGAACGATTCATATGGGGATGATGACAAGCTGCCAGGGTTTTTGTTTGGAGATGTGTGATGCTGTTCCTGCCTGCCTCACTGTACCGGACTATCTATCTGTGAAGAAGGAGCTCTCTGTTCGTTCTCTATCTCCTGTTTACTGTTCAGGGAGATTACACACGCTGTCAAAGGAAGATGATGTCATGTTTCTCTGTATTTCTACATGCCCACTTATGAACTGGATATTATTCTGAGATGAATCTGTAAGTTGGATAAAGTCAGTGCTTGTATCCAAGACAGTGTGTTGATAAAAGAAGTGATAAGCAGCAGCATTTACATCGTTAAACCGCGTGTCACATGCGGGTGCTTGAACATCAAGTGTACATCTTTCATGGCACCACTTGGAACTTCAATGAGACAAGACAAACTGCACAATGACACAAACAGTTCATGTGTATTGTGATTATACCACCACTTCAAAAGCTTTATTTCAGATAGACTGGTCATCTACTGCCCTTTGTGTCTTAGAGAAGTATTTCATTTCTTCAGTCAAAAAGCATACACAGTGGCCATACGTTTGCCAAACCTATTATCTGACTATGAACATGAATAAACAATTCAGGGGTCCTTGAATTACACAAAAGTGAAGCATACTTCTGTGGCTTTCACACGAAAGTCTTTTGACCTGAACTCGGGCTTTGCTTGAAAACAGGGGTCTCGGTTTAGAAGATGTTGAAGCCATCTACACCACCCATGGACCTAACACAGCAAGAGAACCAATAATGAGTGCACTGTGGCTTAAAGTTGGCTGGTTATCACAACAGTAAACAAGCTAATGTAACATTCACAAACATTGTCAATCAGAGAGTGGCTGACATTAAAACCGCCAGCCTCGGGTCCTCTGAGTGAATGAATGTCTAAAAGTCTATGTCTATATGGCCACGATATGGCCACAAATTACACTGCTCTGCTCGATAAGGGCCACTTGACATAGCCTAAATTCAGCATTAATCTATGCTCCAGAAGTGCTTCAAGCTAAACAACTAGTTGAAACCCAGTTGTGTATTTCAGGATCATAGTACAACCATAAACTGTTAAAAAATTGAATGAAGTCATAGGATGTCAGTCATTCGATTATCATCGAAGCCTTTGGAAGACTTGGATGCCTTGTAATAGATGTTACCATACTGCACATGTCAGGTCAACTGACTTTTAGCTCCACCCATTCAGAGACAAACAGCCCCTGTACAGCAAGAGCCGAAATTTTTAGACTGAGGCTGTTTCTTTGATCAAGTGACAAAGGTGTGTATTAAGGTTGTGAAAATTGTATTTTTCCTGCATTGTGAAAGATAAACCAAACCACCATTTAACTCCACCTCCAAACTGAACCCCGTCAGCCAAACTTAATGTATGAAAGTGACCTTGGAGTTAGGTTGGGCTGGACAGTATGACCTAGAGGATCACCTGATTTCTGGTGGAGATGAAATAAGTCAATTTAAAACTGTAACACTAGAATTGTTTGTAGTTTGGATTCAGGGCAACGAAGACGCAACAACATAAATCCAATATTTGCAACTTAAGATGATCTGGTGAATGGCAAAGATGAGACAAATAATGAAATATCAAATTTACAGTTAAATTTGGAAGTGTGTAGAAACCACTTAATTGACAACCAAACACTAATTTGATCTTACATTGTTAGACAGCCCATCTATCCTAATGCCTTACTGTAAGTGTCCTGTGCTTGTCTACATACTGTAGCTGTGCAATGGCCCTTTTCCACTAGCACGTCTTGGCCCTACTCTACTCGGCCCTACTCGATTTGCAGCGTGTTTCCACTAGCCTGGTACCTCCTAAAACAAGCTAGTTTTAGTACCTACTCCGCTCTGGTTCCAAGCGAGCAGAGTCGATACTAAAAGATGACGTCAACGACTGCCGGCTGCTGATTGGTCAGACAATGTCGTCATCGATGAGTCATGAGCGCGACGATCTAGCATGCTAGCGGTAGCTACCGTTAGCTTACCCTCATACGTCTTTTCTTTGCAGCTCGGTTGCTCTCGTACTCGGCTTCATTCTGTTGTATAGCTTCCAAAACTCTCCTGTGCTTCTCAAGGGGTATTTCTTCTTGCCACCTGCAGCCTTCTCCTGCTTTCCTTTTTTACTCGGTTTGTGACAAAAAGCTACAGATTGTTGTGTCGCGCTCGAAATGACCAAAATGGTCACTGCTAAGCCGCTCAGCGACACTGCACCCCATTGGGCAGGCGACTGGGGCTAATGGAAAAGCAGCACAAGGTGAGTAGAGTAGAGCCGGGTAGAGTAGAGTAGAGTAGAGTAGGGCTAATGGAAAAGGGCCATAAGTTTATCAGGATCTTTGCATTTGTGCAGAACAGACAAAAATATTTTTTAACAGAAAAGACCAAGGTAAGCCAGTTTGTTTTCTTATTTATAATCTAAAGACAATAAAATATACTTCAACAGCCCATTTTAAATGGGGATCAGTCCTTCAATGTTACATGTTCAACTCCTTAAGTTTATTTTGTTGCCATTTGCAGAAAATATTTTTAGAAGTTCTTGCCTAAAAATCTACAAAGACAGAAAACATCAGTATACCTATAAACCCTTCTGTTTTAGCCCTGCTCAAAAAAACTTTCTATGTAAATCCTCAAGAGCTTTGCTTTACCACATTCCTCACAAGACGTGAATATGGCTTTACCTTTCCAGTACTGTTCTTTAATGTTTACTGTGGCTGCTTTGACATGCCTAGACAGGTTTCTTCCAGAGCTGGCTTTGAGATAAACACAAACCCTGCACAAGGCCTGACTATTGTATCCCCTGACCATCATAGGGGTCATTTTTTTAAAACCACCTGTTTGAGGTTGCATTTTTTTGAAGCCATCAACAACAGGGTAAGAGAGATTTCCTAAAGTTGGGGGCCATTTAAAGTTGTATTTTGCGATCTGTGTTTTGCGTGATATTGCCTCCAAATTACAGTGGCTTGTATTTAAAATTAAACTATTCCTGCATTTATCTGCTGCACTATAGGTTTGATGCAAGGACATTAAACATTTCTGATTGCTTTCCTGGCAAAAGATTCAATGAACGTTGCACGGAAATGTAATAAATAAGATACTTTAAAAAAAAACAACGGCATAAAGGGAATGTCTTGTCCAAATAATCAGAAACTAGCAATAATGTTCCTCAAAGGAGCTTCATTCGAGCAGCACTGTTCTTAGTAATATCCAAAGAACACATATGACAAATGTCTGAGAGCAGGACAGTGAGGTGCTTGGCTCTGAAACAGCATGACTCCTAAATGCAATTTCGTGGTTGTGAGTCTGCAGCAGAGAGAGTGTCAGAGCGCATGCATGTGTGCACCTTCCAGTATGCCGTATCAAAAGAGCAGTGGACCAAGTGCTTCCATAACATCCAACAGCACGTTGGCCCTTACATAACATCTCTAGTAGCTTGCCACAGTCTGTCACATTGAAACTCCATAAAATCCTCTCTGTGTGTTCATTCAGGCTGAGTTATCATGCACTCCAGCTGCTTAACCACCAGTATTGATCCACACCTGAAGAGGCAGGCAAATGTGATGCACTCTCCTGCGAGATGGAGAGGCTCTAGTTGTGCAGCTCTACATGACATAAACATGGAGCACATGTCTTCTTGTTGTTAGATCACGCTGTACTATCTGACTGTGTGATCCAGGGTTGTGTAACTTTATGGGAGCTTGGGGACATCATGCTGGTTGTTGGGAAGGGTGCTGCAGCCGGTGTTTACATATATAGAGAAGAGCGGCGTGGAAATCTGAACCATCACATGGCATCTGCACTCGGGCCAGCACTTCACCATTGTTGCACGTAACATCTTCCATTAACATTCTAACATCAACAAGGGGAGGGAAATAAAAGGTAGAGGGGTGATAGGTAGAGATTACATCCACACTGTTTTGTAATCTTTGCTTGCATTTTATGCTGATGTCTAAAACAATAGCAAAAAATACCCAGCAAGGTCATACTGCATGTTTTGAATGAGTAAATCTTGAAAAATTCCCTTAAAAGTTAGTTCAATGAGGAGCAAAGGTCCCTTCACTGCTGTTGCAGCTGACTCTCCAGCAGCTCCATGTGCAGAAAAATCCCCTGCTGATGAATGTACGAATCAGCTGCCCACTGTCTGAGCTGCATTTCTAATCTTAATGATGACCTACGAATGACCCTGTTTATATTTATATATATGATATATCATCATAGTTGGAGGCTCTGAGCTGTTTTCCAGATAGCTTTTAAAAAGATATTGTTTCCTCAGTGGCTTATTTTTTTAATGCAGAAATCATTCCAATATTTTTACCCCTTCAAGCAGTTCACAGGAACATTTAGATTTTTCCCACCATGGTTTACATTCCTACATTAAAGGAGACATATCATGCTGATGCATGATTTAATACTTACATATAATATAATAAATTTGAAAACAAGACCTTACACCCCCTTAATTTTCAAAAAATGAGATATTGTATTTTTTCTGATATCCTAGAACGAGATTTGATGCCTCTGAAAATAGGTCATTGCGAGACGTCCGCGAGATTAAAATCGTCGTGACGACACGAGGTACCTTTCTTTTTATTGGAGTAATCTGATAAAACACTTCCTCCTCTGTGATGTCCGTTAGCCACAAAACCGTCACCGAGGAACACATTCGTCCAGCAGCAGTATATAGATCCCTGGCTCACACTCACTCATTACCAGCTCTGGCCTGTAGGGGGACTCAATACACGGTCGCTGCTTTGAGCCTGCCAGAAAATACAGTAGAAGAAGAAGGACAGGCTGGCTCTACCCCCGATAGAACTGACCAATCGGAACACAAAGGGCTGTGATGTTGCGAGGTTGCTGTAGGTCAGCCTGAGATCCTTGTGTTTCAACGAGAGCTTGATAATGGCCTAAAATGAGGATTTTGAGAACACAATTGTGGGGCAATGAAGGAACTAAATGACTTGTACTGAGGGCAGAAATGCTTTACAGGCATCCTAGTCTGGCATAATGAAAAGGAGAAACAAGCATGATATGTCTCCTTTAACTCCTAGCCTTTCTAGAGCTGCAACAAAACAGTGTAACTCAGGAGAAGGACAACAACAGAGTTGTGTTTGGACAAGAATCTAGGAATGTAAAATTGATTTGTGATATATGCTGCAATATTATAAGCAGGGCAATACTTTTCATTTTTATCTCAAGCATTAAGAAGATGCATTGTTGTATGCATACAGATCCAGTTTCTAATGTGTTATTTATATACAGTGATGCCTCTGCAACATGGATCAACTTTTGTGACAGTCCCAATTATAGAAATAATAACAGTAAATTGAACCAGGAGAGAGAGAAATGGTCTGCTATTAATACTACATCTACTGAAACTAACTACCCATGATCTAAACCACTCATCTATTTCAGGGTCAAAGGAGGCCTATTCCAGCTGACATCGGGAGAGAGGCAGGGTACAACCTGGACTGGCCGCCAGCCAATCATATGGCCAACTAGAGAAACAGACAACAATTCAAACACTCACCCACACCTCGGGGCAATTTATAGTCAGCTATCTGACCTGTTTTTCCCCCAGTTTTTACACCATGCTGACTTTTTCTAACAAAAACATGCTCCACAAAATCACACACATGGGTTTGCATGATTACAATGTGTGTTCTGCTTCCTGTGTGTATGTTATTTTTGTGTGACAGCCTGTGAAAACTAATTTTCTTATAGTACAAATAAAGTTATCTATCTATCTACCAATCTTCCTATCTATGCAAATAAACTAAGGAGTGTGTTTTGTGGTCTGTGGAAGGAAGCCAGACTGCCTGGAGAGAACAATCACATGCACAGGGAGAACATGTAAACTGCATAGAGAATGAAAATGAAAAAGAATGAAAAAAACATCATGTGAATAAGTAAATCTTATTGCCTTGTAGAATCATATTATATTGTATTACATTGCATTGAATCATTATATTTATAAAAATAATACCCTCTTATATGCATTGTACCACAATCAATGTAAAAATTTATAAAACATAACAAGATGGTTTAAACCTGCCTAAATGCTCTTTTAAGCTTTTCAGACAAAATTTGCATTGTTCTTTGTGCTGATTTATTTGTAAAGATGTAAGCATTTGCAACACCTACAACTTAACATTTAGAAGAATTGCAGTTTTAGTTTTGTTTATCACATGCAAAGAAAAACTGTGCTGAAAGGAAAATAAATGGCATGAAATGATCTATGTTTTGCACATCAGAACAGCCTCCCATTTTACAGACAAAGTGTTAATTCTCTGGTTGTTTGGTGTGCTTGCTTTGATATGTGTGAATGATTTGTCTTTTTCACAATGAGCCTAGAGACAGCATGTAGGACAAAACGATCTATTCCCAAGCAATAGTTCTGCAGATCCAGGCCAACAATTGTCCTCATCCTGTCATAAATACAGAAACTGCAGAAAAATGAGCAGCGCCCACATAACTCGACCGCCTGCAGGCTGTTTTTCACTTATGCTCACAGGCTTTGTTTTGTATAAATGTCACACTGTGTTAAAAATATGTATCGTGGAAATATTTTGCTTTTTGTTTCAGTGAAAAACATTCGACTTTGCAAGACCAGGAGAATGTACCCTGACAGATTTGCACGATGTTATATAATGTTGTGTGGCACTACATATGCTTATGCAGGTAACTGTTAAGCGTGACAGCTTTTTGATCTTGGCATTGATAGATTTGTGTCCACAAGACTTGTTGCTTTAGTTTGAATGAGTATTTTTATCTGTGTTATTACATGTTGGCTCCCTGACTTCCTCCTTTGACCTTTTTTACAAGTCCGAGGAAGGAATTACATCTCAAAGGGAATAAAGAAGGCTTTCAGCTACAGATTTGTGAATGATATTTTTTTAGCTCAAAGAGCCAAAGGGAAAAAACATGAACATGTAACAGGTACATGTGAACTATCAGTGACTCAGCTGCACCCAGAATACAGCGTCTATTTTGGAACATTTTAGCTATGAATAAAGGCAGTGTGTTGGTGTCTGATACTTCCTGTGATTCTGCCTCGGAAGGAAAAAAACGTGTCTCATTTAAAAAAAGAGTCTCAGGGAGTTTTGTTGCCTTTTCCACAAATGTTGTGACCCAAGTGTATTTTTCTTGCCATATATGACTGTAAGGAAGAAGTGGGGTTTGGTGATTATTAAACCTCTTTAAGGCCACATGTACGCTTCTATTAACAGCTCAGTATGAAAATTCTGCTGCCAAAGGGCTTTAAATGAAACAATAACAAACAAGGCATCAGAGACGGGCTGCGAGGCTCTGCCCACCTCCACTGCTGACTTTTTAAAAATTAAGGACTGTATTCTGTGTGTTTACTACACAGTAAACCACAGTTTTTGACTCATGGATACAATTTAACTGTAAAGTAATAAAGCTGTTTTAAAATGTTTTCCTGCTTTGCACCTATAGCTACTTGCAAAGCACTGTGGGATAGCTAATTTTCTCAGTAGGGGGATGGAGTTATTTAGTACAGAATAGCTTGGTCACAGGTTGCACAACAGATAACAGAGAAATACTGAGGTTTATCACAAATAAGAGGCAAATACACATGAGATGTAGAAACAGGACAGCACATCAACCTTGACGCCCATTGTATGGGGAATTAAAAGTATGAAAGACTACAAAGAGAGCTCACTCTACAGCTCTAAAATGCACATGACGTACTGAGTAAAAAACTAAAATGAGGAGCTGAAATGATCAAAACAAAAATCAATACAGATCTTTAGTATAATGATATGTATTTAAATTAAACCCCCAAATAAAACAAAACCTTGATAAAAACTGTATAAATACTGAGGGTCAAAACAGTCGAGAATTGGTTCGTTTTCATCAAAATCATTAGTATCTCATTTTAAGTTATTGTCACAGATTGCCTAGTAAGATTATTAAAGAAATAAAAGCCAAATGATTTATAAGAAATACTATTATATATCAAAAGAAAAAGCTGGCTGACTCATGACACTCTAGCGACTCTCTTTTAACATGAGGATAATGTAATTAAAATACTAAGCACTTAAAATATTCTTTTGGTAGAATATTTTTACTTTCTTCCAGTAGATTCATTGAGGGCTAATGTTACTACCAACTGAGTAAAAACTATCGAAGTAACTGTACTCTTACTTGAACACAATATTTTGCAGTTCATTCCTGCTGAGGGGCTGATCATAAGGAAATATTTAACAAAGAACACAACATTATCTGAAACATTTTCAACACTGTACTACAAAATGTATGTCCTGCACACATTCTCACCATGAAAACTTTTGTTTTAGAAGATTTTAAAGTATTGACAGTGTTCCTCCTTGAAATAAAACTATGACCTTTACCATGGTTGACGTGTTCAATTGTCATGCTCGGGGTCTCACTTTCGTCAAAAGGCTCACCTCTTTCTCCTCATTTTGGTTAATTTGCTGATCTGGAAACCTCCAACATTTCATGGTGGAAAATCAGTTTCTGAAATGCACTTGAAGGAGATGAGGATGACAGAAAGACGGGACTTCTCAGTAGCCCAGACTTTCCCCGTCTCCCATTATCTGATATTCAACTTGTCCACCGTTTCCTCTTGTATTGAGCCTTACAGTCAGCTGCTGATACATGCTTTTTTGTTGTTTTTTAAAGACTGCTTTTTGGTATTTTGTGTCATTACAGATAAGAGAGAGAAAGAGACAGTGGCTAGGCATGTGAAAGGGAGCAAGAGAGAGAAGGGGAGGCCACTGGATTAAAACCCAGGCTGGTAGCAGCATGTACTGTACTTGGGTTGTGCCTGGTTGCTTACCACTCTGCCAAACCAGCACTCAAGGGTATAAGCTGTTTTTTTGCGGAGTGCTTTCATGAGAACTAGCTGTAAATTTGTTCACACTATTGTTCTGGACACGCTTGTCGTGCGTTCACAGTGTGCCCTCAGGGCTGTTATAGGCCACTTCAGCAGTAGCATGGATGAAGCCTGTGAGAAACAGGCTGCATCAAAGTAACTGAGAAATAACAAATAAATAAAAAAATGCTTCAAGACATAATAGATAAAGCCCTGAGACACTTTGTCTCCACTGTAAATGTTGTAAAGATGGAATGAGGGGAACACGTTGATCCCATTTTTGCTCTGTCTCCATAGGTGGAAATAGAGGCGTGGTAGTGGAGAGATGGAGGCATATAGACCCAGCAGGAGACAGGAGCACTGCAAGTGCGCATGCCTGTTTTTGTGTGTATGTGGGGACATTCCCCATGTTGTGGAACTGTGGAATTAATCTGAATGTCTCACAGTGTAAAAATACTGAAGCTTTGTTGCAGCACTTTTGTGTTAAGGTGCTGTGAATAGGGCTTTTGTTTCTGTGGGGTGCTCAGGTCTTTTAATCATCCCTGAAGTGTGTGTCTGCACTGACAGAGCACATTGCTGCTGCTGTACACATCTGGTCCCGGTCTTTGCTGTTGGGGGAGTGTGGCTTGCTTCTAAGCTACTGCACTACTTAATCAACAAAATAACTAAGCTACTGAGAAACTATCTGACTCAGAAAACACTGACTACCACAAATCTATTGGAAAATATAGCTCTTTGTAATGACGTGCCCATCACTGTTGATTTCAAAGGTCAGGTATAAACTTGAAGTATGTGGCCTCATGATCTTGACCAATGATCTTCAGATCTGAATAATTATTTGCGTCAGAGATGACATTTGTGTGAAGTTTGTGGAAATTTCTTCACAGTGTTTTTGCTCACAAACAATTCAGAAATACATATGGATATTTATGCCACTGGCCCCTGTTCCTAGAGCAGAGGCATATTAAGAATAATGGGGCCTTCAAGAGGCTCCCTGTGTTTTTTAACACCCCACACACACAAGGTTCAAAAGCAAGTATATATCTCGTAGTGATTCCTCAAATAAATCCACAAAAATAACAGAAGCTTTTTCTGCCTCTACTACTACACCTACTTCATCCCCCACAAACCTCCTACTTCCCTCCTCTTATCCTTCGCTCTGACCACTGCCCACAACATGCTGCCTCATCCTGCTGTCATAGCACAGAACCACACAGTCCATCCATACACCACAGGACAGCTCAGCCTCTCTGCATTGTGGCTATCTATATCCACAAGCACCTGCACAACATGACTGTCATGTGCAACCAATAGTCCCATACCTCACATGACAGCAATGAAGCTGTAAACATATATGATGCCTCTGATTTGTTTGATACACCATACAACTACTGCTTTTGTAATGAGTATGCTGTTATTTTGCAATCACTTTCAAGAGGCCTTTTGTTTCTTGGAGAGCTGCAAAGGAGAATAAATGAAGAGGGAGTAAGAGGAGGAGGGAGAGAGTAGTCAGGATAGTGAGAAACCTTGAAAGCACACAAACTCCACATATGCGGGGGGTACTATTTCTCAGTCTTAGAGGGGGTCACTCCTACCCCCTGCATACAAACTCTGAACAAGGCCCACTCCTCACTCATGGCTCTCTCCAAGCAGCCTTGAAATCGTGCCATCTTGGGTGCAAGAGTGTCTTCTCTCTGACGTAGAAAAGGCCACAACCTGGCAGCTGAAGCTGGACAACGCTGATGCTGTTTCGCGCTAATCAAAACCTTCAGCAGCTGATTATCCAGAAAGAACGCTCTGTGGGGCCTACTCACACACTGACACAGGGACACTGGGTGCTTATCTGACAGAAAGAGCACAAATAAGTACAAATTCTTACATAAACCTGTGCTAGGCAGTTAGCCAAGTATCATTTTGAATCTTGCAGTCCACAATCACAAAAACAAGATAATTGAACTTAAACTACTAACAGAGTTTCCACACAAATATTAACATTTCACTGCATATTTTTCAGATCAGCTAAAGCAGGCAAATATTTATATTTTTGTTTCCATCCAAAACTGTTTAGCAAGTATAAAGTTCAGCAATATTGTGACAACACTTGGCTGTATTCCAACCTGCCTACTGTAACAACCATAAAAATGATGTTTAGTGATAGCAGTATGCAAGCATTTGTAAGATTGTAGAATGCCAAAAATGCCCAGTTTGTCATGCTGATATGGACATAACTGCAGTCATATTCAGACCAGTCTATGGGCAAACATTGTCTTACAGTTCAGGCCAGGTCAAGATGGCGAAAAGCATTAGTCCACATCCTTTGTAAAGGCCTCAGGTATTAGCCATACAATGTTTTTTGTTACTGGTATTCAGGCATTATGAATCTTACCCCAGTGTCCTAACTGAACATGGTGAGAGTGGCATCGGTGACAAAATAATGCTAATAACATTTAATGATTGCCTTTAACTGTATAAATACTATTAATTTTCCCCAGGGACAAATACATTTTCTTGAATTGAAATGTCCTGAATTGAATCATATGTGTACCTATCAGCGAGTGAGATGTACCATACCGTCTCTATTTTCCTCTCTCTTCTGTATATCAAAGTAGACGAGGAGCTCAGAAAAAGGGATTCTGACATGCTGCAGGAGAGATTTTCTTGTTCTTCTCTAGATTTTCTTACTAAGCAGAGCTTGTTTATCTGCTCAGCATAGCACAGATAATGGAGCATTAGGGATGTAACGGTTACTGGTAAAATGGTAAACTGCGGTAAAATTTCCCACGGTAATCATTACCTCGTCCTATAAAAATTACCGTTTTATCGTGTTTGATAACCACAATGCGTCAAAAACGCACAGTGATGCTGCTCTTTGCCTGGAAATGCCCGAACTATGAGGCTCTTCCCGGATGAAGATGCCTCATGGGAAGCTCACATGCACAGTTTGCATTGTTTGGCCTCAGCGGAAGTTAGAGACAGCGGAGATTTCCCTCTGGAAACAGACTCTGAAGTCTGGTTGAATTTTGGATTTTACAAGGATGCCAAGGGGAAACTGATAGAAGACAGTCACCCTGTCTAAACACAAAGCTGCGGCGAAAGAAAAAGACGTGCATGATTAAAACTGCCATAACTCCTTGAGTATACGAGCTGACGGAGTCGTAGAGGTAGAGGGAGCGAGAGAGAGAGCGAGAGAGTTCACACACAGTTTAAGCGTTTATTACATAATAATGAGAAATACTTGCTTCAATTGTTTACTTTTATTTCTCATGAAAGAAGGGTAAAAAATGTACTCAAAGGGCATTTCTAGACACATTTATTGATAAAGACAAAAAATAACTGTTATTATTATAATATTAAAGGGGTTAATGATTTCAATTTTGTGTTAATATACAGTACATTTTGAGCACACCGAAACAATACCGCGATAATAATGATAATTTTGGTCACAATAACCGTGATACAAAATTTTAATATCGTTACATCTCCATGGAGCATACATCCATATTAGTGAGTAAAAGGATTTACTTTCACTTTCAACACAGCCAGAAACTTTGGTTCACAGAGAGTTGTGTATTACTGAGCCTTTGAGCTCACTCCTAATCAATATAAAGCACTTTAAAATCATACTTGATTTATTTTTATTTTGTACCACTGCAAATGACTTTTTGTTTCAGTATTAATTTTTTCTCAGAGTTGTTTCCATTCATGCTTGTTTCTCAGATGTGCAGTACGTCTAAGTCTTTAAAGTGTTTAAGTTCAACACATGAGAGTATGTGATGCAGATGTTTTGGAATCACTGAATCATCATTCTCAACAATCTTGATCCAAACAAAAATCAAAATAACTGTGGTTACGTTGGTTGTGTTTCCATAACCCAGCAGCTCAACACACACTGACGCATCATTAGCACAACTTTGCAAATAAATAAACATGAACACACACAGACACACAGTGGGGGATTTGCTGCTGGCCTCCAGTGGGGGTGTTCCTTCTTACAGATGTGTTTGATGTCCTCTGTTGCCTTTTGTTGCATCAGCACAAGGCCCTCTTTGTATGCCTCGTGAACAGCGCAGCACAGTACCAGCAGGGAAATCTGGACTGTAGGATCAGCGGCACTGCGACCACGAGCCTATGTGGGGGGATGTAATCTGGGTCACATGAGGGGAGATTATTAAAGGTGAGCCGAGGACGCAGCCATAGGTTCTGTCACTTATGCTTTGTGCAGAGCCGGCAGACTGTCTGCGATCACACCCAGCCATGAGTGTGGGGATGTTTGCTTCAGCATATTCTGCACGTGGTGCGACTTAGTGCAGCACATATATCCATCTGTGTGGGGAAGAAGCTGAGAAATGCATGGCTAAGGAGTATATGAGGAGAAATGGGGTTTCATGAGGGGATTCGTTATACGTTAGAGAGTCATACAGGCAAAAGGGTACCTAACTCTGAAATCAGAAATGTCTGTGGGGGCTTCTGTTCCCCACTTTACATTCATTACATTGCATTCTGCTTCTGGACTCACTGTCACATTATTTTAGATCCACTGTGTGACTCTATTGTGCGACAAGCTGCCATTACTGACCTTACATAACCCCATGCCCCCCGATCCCCAACCCCATTCATTGTGTTGTGTCTACCCCATTATTCCAAGAATTTTCAAACAGTCATAATTCTTGTTTTCATGTGTTTGCAGCAATCAAAAATCCTGCCACAATGGGGGAATGAAGTCTTGGATCTTTGTTTAGACACAAAAAGGAATTGTCAATCATGAAGAACTGCTCTTTTATATTGTATTCTATTTATCATGCAACTAGTCAAACAAAGACCAACCTTTAACACAATCCTAATGCCCTTGTTGATACTCCTAAATGATCTAACTTTGGTACTGATAACATATATATATATTTTATTTTACATTTCTTGTCATCACTGTCAATACTTAAGATACTTGCCAATTTTTTTTTTTTATTTAGACGCATCAATTGAACACATCCTGCAAATAGTTCTTGCATTCACCTGCTATTTTTCCAAGCAGACTTGAACACAGAATAACACAACATGACATAAGTCTTCTCATTAGGCTGGGTAACTGACTGATATCCATCAAGTTTTTACACCAGACAGACAGTTCAGAATGTCTTTGCTGTCAGGTACAAACTTCATATCTGGGAAATTATTTCCCTGTCTTTGGCAATGTAAGAAAATTACATGTATTGAAAAGAGGAAAGACTTACATTGGAGAATGTCTTCCTCGAATGAGCTGCCCTTGTCCTCAAGCTATATCTGTTTGGCCAAAGAAACATAATTTTAGCAAAAATGAACAGGAACTGATTGATCTGGGTTTGCTTTGTACAAAAAATGCACTGTATTATCATAGAAAAATGTTAATAAACCCAGTGCAGGCCACTGGATAAGGCAGAATATAGTCAGCCTTCATCTGGAAAAAATATACTAAAGGCTAAAAAGCAGAAGATTGAAAGTATGTGAGGAGCAATCATTGATTACATCAGAAATGTGGATCAGGGTGGACAATACAGTTTATATTGAACCACTATTTAACCAGGAAGTCCCATTGAGAATAAAAATCTCTTCCAGAGAACGCTTTGCCCAAAACAGCTGCCGTACTGAGTTATAGTACATAGAAAATGGAACAACACAACCAACAGGTTTTAAATAAATAATAAAATACACATTTGGCTTTCAAGAAAAACAACCAAAGCCTCTGTCACCACATTCTTAATGATGCTCTTAAATTCATTAAGAGATATTGTTGAATCCAGTGTTAGCTCTTTTTGAAGATGATTCCACGACCAAGGTGCGTTAAAAGAAAAAGCAGTTTGCCTCAGGTCTGTAAAAATTCTGGGTACAGAGAAGAGCAGCAAATCAGAGGACCGCAGCTGGTACCCGGTAGAGCTACTATACAGAAAGGAACAAAGGTAAGATGGAAGTTTTCCCAGAGTTTCTAAATTCCTAGGGGTTTAATATGAACTTTTGAGTATAACTACAACTTTTATATTTTATATGGAATACAAAGATATTTCTTTTATTCAAAATAACTTTTGGTGCAGACAACGCAATGTTTTTTTTTTATTCAGTAGTAACGTGTTCACTTTTCTTTTATTTCCTGAAAAGCAGTTGTTTTGGATATAAGAGGTTTTGTCACCAGTCTATCAGGATGAAAGACTAAAGAAAGTGTTTAGTGAGGGCAGAGCTTTTAAAACAATCACACTCTTTATAAGCTAGCTGCTGCTAATGAAAGAGTATGTAAAGCAAGTCAGTAAGTAAGTCAATCTTTCCAAAACCCCTCAGGAATCCATCAATAAACACGTCCAGTGTTGTTCTTTGCTCTTCCTTGGAAATTTTGTCAAGCTCTGATCAAACACTCACTGTTTACGGTAGCATCCATGCTAATCTCTCCTTGAGTAGCTATTGTCTACAGGCTCTCAGACGCTTCTCGTTTTTGTCATGATTGTAGCAAGGATCACTGATTAGTCAGTGCCTCTTCAGACCAATTCAGTGATCAAAGTTGATGCTTTGCAAGATGGATCTGCCTGACTTCAGATATAGAATCAGGTGGATGAAGCTGCACTGCAAGCTTAGTCAAATTCCAAGCAGATTTCAACTCGATTCATGTATCAGTCAGAAAAACTAACTACAAAGTATGGGAGCACTTTTCAGGGTGTTTGATGGTGAGAAATGATGAACTGCTAGAGTGGAGACCCTGACTGTTGATGGTTGAGTCTTTTAGTGTGAGATGTGCTCTGCTGATCATCTTGTTGCAATTAAAGACCAATGGGGATATCTAAATACTATCATTACAGAGGATGAAATTATAACTAATTAAAGACTCACTTTTAAAGTCTATGTTGAACACACATTTACAGTAGAGAGGGGTCGTCACAAAGAGCCGTCTCCTAGAGAAGGACAGACTGCCCCCACTTTGACACACAACAGGTTTAAACAGAACTCCACTTGATCACAATGTGCCAAAGTTATCAGGATGTGGAGAGAACTACTAACCACAAATATCACAGACAAACCAAGAATGTGAATTTTCAATTGATATTCAGAAAAATCACATATTTACTGGGAGAAATGCAAAACTGAGGAACTATTTCAGCCAATAATTTCAAAGAGTGTCAGAACCTGAGGCTAACCAGAGTAACCAGAACACACAACTACAGCACACAAATGAACAAATGAATACAAATTCATGCAAGCACATCTACAGATGCACACACACAAAAACATATACACATACATTAAAAAAACAGGCAAATAGCTTTTTTCATTTTTTTTAACATATATTTGATCATAAACAATTTTACATTATTTCAATAAAACTTCTGATTTATATAATTATTATTAACTTTTTTCATTTACTTTGTATAAATGTAACAGTTTAGTATTAATCTATGTATTTAAGCTCCGACACAGAAATGCCTAAGTAATTATGCCAAGAAAGCCACCTGAATTTAAATGAATTGACTGATGCTAGTCAATTTGGCTCATGGTCGTCCCTATAGAAATAAAATGTAATAATCACACATGTTTTTAATGTAGTTATTGTTTTCAACACACCAAACTTTGTCATAATCCCCCAGCACTAAACTGTACAATCCTTTAATAAATAAAGCTCTTAAAAAGGGCCCAGCGTAACCATACAGACAGCAACAACACACAGCCGCCTCATCAAACGCCACATGCTCCAATGCAGCAGCATCCCTGAAAACAAAAACAGAGCAATGCATTCTGATACACATGTTTACATATTGACACAAACGCAATCTCAGAGGATCAGTACTCACTAAATCCCCCTGGGATGTTTTTCACAGCGTGAGGCTGCGGCTGAACTGCCTCCCCCTTAAGGATTTATGTGTGTGTGCATGTCAGCAGAAGTGTGTTTGCGTGTGTGAAAGATTTTAGAAAAGCCATTAAAGTGTGTTTAGGGGGGTCATTTTTAACATGCATAAATAAGAGTTAGGAGATTAAAACAGCCAGAGTTAGGTGTAGACTACATCAGTGGCTTTCAAAGCAATTGTGTTCAAGGCAAAGTAATCCTGCTAAAACCTATCGAAACACCTTACTTATACTCCTACAAAACAGCCTCTTTAGTGGTGTTGCACTTTATTAAAAGTCTGTTTATGTCTACTTCTATCTACTTACACCTAATAAACTATAACCAGCAACTGAAGAATTCATTTCCAAAGGCAGACAACTCAGTTTAGGAGTAAAAATGAAACTTTTGTGTACTGCCAATAGCGTTGTTCAGACCACAATGTTTGGCTTTAACTTACTTGAAACTAAAGTGACAAATAAACTTTACTTTTAACAATATTTGATTGTTATTGCCTACAGGACAGATGTTTAAAAAAGTGTGAATAAAGCATTTGCTCACATGGTGTTACTCTTAAAATAGCCTATTCATATCATGGAAAATTAATAAAATTTTAAATAAATTTTAAGAATCCATGTAGTTCAACATGACAGGCACTAATTCAAAATTAGGTTGACAAATAAATTGTAGGAGCAGAAAAATATTCACAACACCTGTCACCCACAGCAGCTGTATTAACTGCAAACTAAAGATTTTTTTCATTTAAAAAATGTGCAGTTAAAAAAAAGAAATGAATGTTTCTTGACTTTCAAGTAATTCTTGTCCAGAGAAGGCTGCCTTTTTTGTTTATTCCGGTTCCCTTAAAGCTAGTGCTGCTAATCATAGACCCTGTCCACAAGGAGGCAAAAATGTTTTTGTTTTGAAAATGTTCTCTGTAAAGACAAAATGCCATATCTGTGTGGATGAAACACCTATATGCGTCCGTCAAGAGTTTTTCTGAATAGGGAGAGAGCTGAGCTGTGACCCTGTGACACATGTTCAGGCTCATGTCATGTACCTTATACAACTTTCAATCAAAAACCTGAACATTCACTTTAAGTACAATGATTGCATATGGTGTATATTGTAAAATATGTTAGGAAACCAACTACATTATCAGATCAAAATATTAAAATCAAATGTTAAGATTATTGCAATTTCAGCTGTAATCAAGCAGCCATACTACATGGTAATAAAATTGAAAAAAGACGATCATTACCATAAATATTGAAATATTAATACATCGTAAAATTCCAATAACTGCCCACTGGCTTTTCTGCTCACTTACTATACACTCTTATAGGATCAAAGACCTTCTACGTATTTGTTAACTTTTCTTACTTACTGCACTCATTTCTCACCCTTTCACCCTATTTGCTACATATCTCAACCTCTGCACCCTTAAACCAGGAATATGCTGGTAATAAATAGCAGAAGGAATTTAAGCATTTACTAATCTGACACTGAGGGATTACAATTCCAGCGCTTTAAGGGGGAGACACCATTTAGAGATCACCATATGGGAGCAGCAGATCACGCCACAATAAAAACATCCATATTCAGAACAACAGGATTGCGTTTGTTTCCATGCAGACGATTTTTTTTCTCCCTCACACGACTTTGGTATTAATGTTAATCACTTAAGTGAGGAATCCAATCATAGCAGAGCCAATGCCTTTGCATTACTAAGTTGTTGTTTTATCCCACTTGATTTGCCTTTGTCCTCTTAAATCTCCTTGGTTTGGTTGAAAACAAGGGCTTGGTTGTAATACGGGATGATCAACTACTCCATTGTCTTCCAAGTTGTAATCTTTAACACAACCACAGAGGAGAAGATAATGAATGTTTGCAGATTAGCACATGCTTCAGCTTAAGGTTGATGATGATTACAAACGGCAAACCTGCAAATAAGTGAGGCTGAACTCTAAAATGCTATAAATCTGAGTGAAAATATGCACGTTTTACAAAGCACTATTGAACATAGTTAAGGGAAACTATTGAATATACAGTTGAAGAAGTACATTTGTCAGATTAAATATCAGCTATTTAATTCTTCTATAAAGAGATGTAATGCGTTTTAGGAGATGATTCTTCTTTATGAGTTATATATTTGACTGTTGACAGATGTGGGGTTTTACTTAAAATACTACTTACACGTAAATTGTAAACAAGAAGGGAACGGATAAAAGATCCGTTTCACCAGAAAGGGTGTAAAAATCATGATGGAGCCCTTTATAGGATCTTTGAGAAAATGACATTTAACAATTATGTGTTGAGAAACTGAGCTAGAAAAAAAAATTTGGCTCTACTCATACTATAAAGATTGATTAAGGAAAAATGATTAAGTAAACATGAACTCAAGTGAACAGAGAAGTTGTAAACCATGTAAAACTCTTATTCCACTTCACTTAGACAAACTGTAATTTGACTTGGTTTGTTGTGTTCATTCTGGATTTTGGATGAATTTACTGCTTTTTTTTGGATTGCTATAACGTACTACCATCTACTTGTAGCTGCTGTAACTCAATTTCTGCATGCAACACCTAGCTAACTGGCTAGATAACTTACAAACTAACTAATTAACAAGTCAGACTGATGCGAACTAACTTATTTACTTTGTTACTAAGTAGCCAGCTATATGATGGCTAACTTATTTATTTAATAACTATTGAAAGGAGACATATGCTTGTTTCTTCTTTTCACTATGCCAGACTAGGATGCCTGTAAAGCATTTCTGCCCTCAGTACAAGTCATTTAGTTCCTTCATTGCCCCACAATAGCGTTCTCAAAATCCTCATTTTAGGCCATTATCAAGCTCTCGTTGAAATGCTCGGTTCTCAGACTGACCTACAGTTACCTCGCAACGTCACAGCCCTTTGTGCTCTGATTGGTCAGTTCTGTCAGAGCTGCCGAGAGGGTAGAGCCAGCCTGTCCTTCTTCTTCTACTGTATTTTCCGGCAGGCTCAAAGCAGCGACCGCGTATTGAGTCCTCCTACAGGCCAGAGCTAGTAATGACTGAGTGTGAGCTAGGGAGCTATATACTGCTGCTGGGTGGATATGTTCTTCGGTGACGGTTTTGTGGCTAACGGACATCACAGAGGAGGAGCTGTTTTATCAGATTACTCCAATAAAAGAAATGTACCTCGTGTCGTCACAACGATTTAAATCTCGCGGACATCTCGCAATGACCTATTTTCAGAGGCATCAAATCTCGTTCGAGGATATCAGAAAAAATACAATATCTAATTTTTTGAAAATTAAGGGGGTGTAAGGTCTTGTTTTCAAATTTATTATATTATATGTAAGTATTAAATCATGCATCAGCATGATATGTCTCCTTTAACTGATGCTAGCTACTCATCCATCCAATAAACTGACAGGCCAAACTAACCTGCCTACCTGTGAGCCAACATACCAATCTACAAAGTACCCACCATCCAACCAACGTGACAATCCACCCAACAAACAACGCAAACAACGACTTACCTACGTACCAACCCACTAGACTGGCTAAGTCATTATTATCTGTCACTACCTGCATACCCACCTACATTAGCAACTATCTCTCCACATGACTGACTAACTTACCTGCCTACCTAGGTATCGAAATCCTGTCCATCTAATCATCCACCTACTTACCTACATACCCACCACCAGATTGGCACACTCAACTGACAAACCATCAGCCTTTCTACTTGCGCTCGCCCATCTTACCACCTATACCAACTACCTTCCCACATAACTAACCAACTAAAAAACAGAATGACTTGCGACTTATAAACAAGTAATTCAGAGATAAATGAAAATGATCATGTTGACACACTTAAAGCATGGATGTTTTGTTTTTGCTGACATTTGTTGGACAGGAGAGCTCAAAAAGTATGAATAGATTTTGACAAAATGGTGGTAATAGCTTAAGTGATTACATTTTGCAATATGTGAATGCAGATTGGGTTGTGGATCCAGGAATCTTTTCAAGGAATTGTTAGCAGCGCAAGCTAGTGCAGATTTCTACATATCCTTTAATAACTCAATCAGATCTTTTGAATTTTCATGTTTGGAAATGTTGCTCTTGGTATAAGACAGGACTGATTGGAATTTGACGCTGATCCCAATCCAGATGTGGATCCATGAATTTTTTCAATGATTTTTTAACAGTGTAAGTCGAGATATGGCAGTTTCCCTATTTTTTCATATAAAGTGCCCCAAAAAGTGTTGGAAATGCCTTGGTAGAGGTTTGTGTTCTCTGGGAACTCTCAGTTAGGACTTTGATGGAGTAAAGCAAAATCTTTCGATGGGCACACTTACAGAGCACATAATTGTCATTGTGAGAGGATGGCTTTCAACCGTCTGTACTAAAATAACATCTGTTCAAATCTCTGTACTTCAACCACAGTAATCTCTGAGTGCAGACTTCAAAAACTTAGAATTAAAATACTTCAAAAGTGCCAGAGCTAAAGATTTCTTTCTCCTGAATAAAAGATAAAGTGGAATACAGATCTGATGGGCTTTTGGGTGGTTTGATGTTCTGTAGCAGGTTTTCTCAACATCACACACTTGCGTCTGCAGCTGTTGCTGTAAGCATTTAGTGCTCTCCAAAAGAGAAGAGAAGGCCCCATGGGGATTCCCTTACTGCCCTTCTCCTCTCCCTCTCTCTTTCTCTCTTTTTCTCTCTCTGAGCATGTGTGCAGCGTAAAATGAAAGGAATCGGTGGTATGTGCCTTCAGCCCCCAAAGCCTGACGTCTGCAGTGTGGAGTTTAGCCTCACATTCCTGAGGAGACTCCTTTATAATCAAAGAGCCTGTGAGGGAGGAGAGAAGTCACTTGTACTCCGAAAGCAACATAATGAAAACTCTGGTTTGAAAAGACACTATTTATGTAATCGCATTTTTAGAAGGTCGTTTTCAAAGGTTTTCTCAGAAATGAAGCTTTGCTGTGCACTACGCTGACAGCTGGGCAACAGTCTGATGAAAGTGGCAGAGCAGAGAGTGCAGTGAGTCAAACTCTGTTCATCTGGGTGTGTGGTTATTAATAAAACAGGAGTCTGGAGGCCTGGACTGAGAGTTTCAGCTCTCAGCACTCAGATAGGGTCACACTTTCACAAGCAGTTTTAAAATGAAGTAAAGTAAATAGGAAGGGTGCACAATTATATTTTACACTAAATTTAAATTACACTTCAAGTACAGTTTGATGTCTTGACAAATACTTGACAATGTCTGAGCTGCACAAAAAAAAATATTGTTTGCTAATGTTGTAGCTATTGGGTAAAACTGGTAAGACACCCATCATGCCAGACACTTGTTTGATCAAATATTGCCCACCTATTAGGGCTGGACAATTAATAGGAATTTGATCGTGATTCCAATTTTGCCATCTGACAATCATAAAAGCATTATAATCAAAGAAAAACGATTAATATACCGCACAGTGTGGAGTGCTGTGTATGCAAGTTCCTGCCCTTCATAGCACTTCTGTGTTCCACGTGCAGCCACAGCAAGTGTGTGTGACTTATGTGGATCAATAATACTGTGTGTGGCACTCGCTGGTTCTTTAAAGTTGTGTTGAATCAATACTGAAGTTTTTAAATAAATGAATAATTGTGTATATTAATTGTGATTTCAATATCAATTAAAATAATCGGGATTCTTATTTTTACCATAATCGGCCAGCCCTACCACCTATTTGGACAGCGTCAGAACAAGAGGTCGCAGTTATGAGAACTTTCAAACTTTGTTTTGGTTTTAAATATTGCAGATGAATTCCTGCACATTTTCGTATTGCATGTATGGCAAGACAACAAAGATGTCAAACTTTATCACTGACTCCAGGAAACTGAATCAGGAAAATATTAGTTTATCCCTATTAGAAAATAAAAACAGACCCTTGACAAATTGTAAAGTCCCTAAAAGCCTTTAAAGTATTTTGCATAATAGCTCAAATATCAGGGTTTCTCTCAAGTGAATATTAAACGGCCTTGTACTGGCCCGTGCACAGGGCCTCCAAATGACTAAATCAGTCCCTGTTTCGTTTACAGTACACTCTGGCTACACTTCTTTCATACGGATCATTTTGGTCATGGCCACAAATCCTTTTTGCCGTAAATCTCCTTAACTAAGAAGACTCCAACATTTCTGTGTATTGCAGGCACAGTGTGTAGTCCAGTGTGTGCTTGTGTGAGTGAGTGATCCGTCCCTGCGCTCCCACTCACAGTAATGAGCTTCAGAGCGGCTCACTCTGCATTACAGATGAGCGAGCGGTGCTGCCGGCCCCGCGGGGTGTCTTCAGGGTGTCGTGTTTGAATAACACTGACCAGGTAATTAATCCCAGAACTAACCATGTGATAAGTGGCTCATTATCACTGCTAACACACACCCGAGGGGATTAACTTGAGTGACTGTGGCTGCGTGGACATACTTTAGCAAGTTTGATGGCAGATGGTTTGAAAAGGTCACTCAGGCCCTCTTTAATTTTATCTCTTGAACATTGAGTTTTAATATGACATTAAGGGTTTAATGGGAAAGAGAACTATCTGTGAGGGTTTTGTAGGGACATTTTGTTCTTGCAGAGTATTCATGCAATAAATGGACGCCTTTATTGACTGCCAGAGAGGATACTTGCAGCTCAAGAGTTTCATCCAGTGAGTACATGCACAACTGAGTCAAGGTACAGCTGTAGCTCACCAAGGCCATTTAACTGGACTACTGCCATTGTTCCATGTAGAAGAACAGAAATCAAATGAGCAACAGCAGGATGAAATATACCCCCTTTAAGCTTGTTACTATTAGATATTCTTGTGAATCTACACATCATGTACCTCATTGTGCTTACTCATTTCTCCTCATCTGCCAAAAATATGTTTCCTCGCTCTGTTACTCAACAGCTCGCACACTCAGAATATGAGGGACCCTGTCCTCCCAATCAGTAGCCCCATTCATACTGCCATTTCAAGGAGGAGTGCATACCCCCCGTTTTTTTTCTCCACTGTGCACCTCCTAGAGACTGAATGGGGGGAACTAGTTGACCCCCTTGTTGCTCCATCTCCAGAGGTAATAACAGAGGTGTGATAGCGGAGAAAGGGAGGCATGCAGACTCAGAGAGAGTTTGGAGTGTGTCTGCTTATGAGTGTATATGGAGGTATGCGCCTTGTCGTGCAGTAATACTGCTTTCTCACTTAAATTAGCAGGTAAACCCATGAACAATCGGCAAGTGCCTCCTTTCCCAGTGTCGGCAAACCCAGCTCTAATCGCCAGCAGACGAGCTGTTTTAGCTGTTTTTTATCCTATGGTGCATCATGCTAATGTCATCACGTTGAGGACATCATCAGCGCAACGAGGCATGGTCAAGTAAACAATGGGAAACATGGTAAAACTGTTTTCTATACTTCATACTTTTGTCCCTCTGTAAAAATGTATAAACAAAGACTGAACGACATTTGAGGGCTGAAAATACAAAAGCTGATGGAATTTGTTGCTGAGATGGCATAGAGCCACAAAAGTTACAGACGGAGGACATGGGCGTGATATTGTGCTGTAGGCACGTTACGCCAACGTCATCCCATAAATTAGTGTGTTCACTCAGGTGTGATTTTCCCACTGGGAGCCGATTGGAGGGGAGCTGATAAAAACCTGTTTCACTTGAAGGGTCAGTCGACCTGGGTCGAAATGCCGATTAGACCCTTCCAACTGCCAACAGGACCTAATTAGTACTGTGTTTAAACGGGTCTTTAGGCTGGAAAAGGGGTATAATTAAGGCCTCACAGATCTGATGTGAATGTCTAGAGTTGTGGCTGTAACAGAGTCTCACTGCAGCACGTTTGCACAAACTATAAATTGGGCTTATGGTGTGAGTAGGAGTGAAGATTGTTTTGCATTTGTCAAACCTCAAAGTGAAGAATGCCTGAGCTAATCAATAATACTATTAAGCCTCAAAGCCAGGTTGTGTAACATTAGCCATATTGTCAAACTGTTGGTGTATAAAAGTACATCAGGTTTTGCGAGGAGACACAAACACCGAGCACATCAGCATAGTGCATCAAGAGGCACTGCATGCTGTACCTTCCACCATGGCTTTGGAAAAAGAACTTTGGTAACTCTGTAATAAGACTCACGACATGCCCTCTACAGAAGGCAAAACTTCTCAGTAGCTCAAAACAGCAATGAATAGCACATCTAAACTTTGTCAAAAGCCTAATCCACTTGAAGTCTCGCTGAAGTCTCCTGGATAACTGCTGTTAAATTTTATGAGCCTTAATTAGCTCTAACAGGCAGACCATAATGGAAAGATTTTAATAAATTCAAAGTCAGCTCAGAGAAATGACAAATACACAAAAAATGTCTAATGAAAGCGTTCAAACAAAATTTTGAGAAAAAGAACATAAAGCTTTTGTTTGAATTGCAAAAGTTGTTCTGAGGTCACATTTTTTGAGTGCCTTGTTTGTTTTTGGGGTATTGTAAAATAGACATAACACATGTCATCTATGGGTAGAAAGCTCCAAAAAGTGTTTCTGAATTACTTCTTCTCACCATATTGTGTGTTTTCTTTTTGGAAAATAAATAGTTTGTCTGAAGCACAAAGATGAGGACCCAATAACCCCTTGCTGTACTAGTAAAATCTGACTTAAATGCCTCGGAATATAGCATAATTTATTTTTAAAAGCCCCCAAATTTACCAAAACCACAACTAAAAACCTCTGCTCTCTGAAATTTTACCTTCAGCAATGCCTTGGCTTGTATCTGTGTTTTGATCTTTTGTGATAGTTCTGTCTTTACTTTTATATAGCTGTCCTGTTAAAAGCTCTCGTCCTTCATCTATAATATAATGACATTTACAGCTTCAGTGCAAAGAGTCGGTGCAGCATGCATGTGTGCCAAGATGCACAACTTAAAAGACTCGAGCACTGTGTAATCATTTTTCTAGAAAGGCCCAAAACTCAAAAAAAGAAGACACAAGTCCTGGATGTGTTTCAGCTATAGCAGCAGACACTGTAATTAAATTTACAGATTAACAACAAGGTGCTTGTTTGAATATACCTGGGGGGTTGTGTTTAGCAATTTGTATTAACAAGATGGAAGCCCTCCTGCTCTTTGTCCTCTCTCTCCAGGAGCTCTAACAAACACTCAGACCATTCGCTCCTCTTCTACCTTCACTGCTACGCCTATTTCCTGAGTTTATCTGGGCGGGTGTGCCATGACCATTGTTTGAAAGATCTCACCTACACTGTAATACTGACTGAGCGGGTGGGGTTGATGAAGGCAAAGGTGGTTATTAGGGTGGATGAAGTGCGTCTGTAATCCCTTGTAACAGAGCCAACAGGAGTCTGCAAACACCAAACTGAAAATCATACCTGCCTTCCTCAGTGAATGCTAATTACTCTGCAAACTTACTAAAGGAGTGCCTGTTTTGGGTGCCATCTTCATTATCCCCAGTGGTGTAATAGTACTCTTTTGCACAACCTTGTTTGGCTCGTGTTGTATTTTAAAGCCAGCCTTTGTTTGCACGATGCTCATACTGGTCATCACATGCAGCTGAAACATCTGCCGGCTTGTTTTGCACAGCAAGGACAAAGACAACCTTCACTGAATTTCCTGACGTCTACTGCACACGTCAACATGCTCGCTCTCACCCTGCAGAGCCGGTGATAAATGCAGGGGGCTCCAAACTGCTCCAGCAGGTGGTTATCTCTCCTGCTTTGACCCCTGACCTTCACGTTCAGCTGTGGCTGCTCACAGAGCCAGATAGTGAGCCATCAATCAAGGTGAAGGAGGAAGTGGTACGATCGGGCCTCACTTATCTAACTGAACAGGAAGGTTGCAGACTTGGTTAGGAGTGAGAAGAACAGTTACCACAGAGGGAGGGATAGTGATGTGCAAAATTAAGATTAATGTGTTTCTTTGTGAGGGACTGAGTCCTTCAGAACTAATGCACAACAATATGAGCTGCTGTTAAATAAGGGTACGAAAGTAAGAAATAAAAAAAGGCTATTTCAAATGGAGCATTTTTGTGGCATTGCAAAAGTCCAAATTCAGAAATAGATCAAAAACATGCTATGGGGAATACCAATGCTTTTACACAGTGTGTTCATTTAACCTGTTGAATGCAGACCCCAGTGTTGGGGCCATAATTTAATGCATGATGAAGTATAATGAAACCTGAGCCTGTTATCAGCTACCTTTAGATTAATTGGTGCCATCTAAGATGTGAAAACTTTTGTGTTTATTTCTGATGCAGGAAAAACATTTAGGCAAACTCTAGGGATGTAATGGGCACCGGTAAAATAGCAAACCACGGTAAAATTTCCCACGGTAATCATTACCGTATCCTATTAAAATTACAGTTAGATAGTAAGTTAGAGACACTACAGTGGAGATTTTTCCTCTCGAAACAGACTCTGAAGTCTGGTTGAGTTTTGGATTTTACAAGGATGCTGAGGGGAAACTGATAGAAGACAGTCATCCTGTCTAAACATGAAGCTGCAGCTAAAGAAAAAGATGTGCACGGTTAAAACTGCCTTAACTCCTCCAGTAAATGAACTAACCGAGCCGTAGAGGTAGAGAGAAGAGAGAGAGAGAGGATTCAGTGAGCCATACCTGAGTGAATAACAGGTGGTTATCTGTATTTTATGTCTAAATAATGTAAAAATCTTGTAATTAACAGCATTAGTATCATTCTGGAGTGAGTTCTTGCCGTTCTTTTGTGGCGTATTTACCACATTAGCACATTAATTGACAAAAAAGAAGTGTTATGATTATAATGTTAAAGGGGTTCAATGATTTCAATTTTGTGTAAAAGTACTTTTTAAACATTTTGAGCACACTGCAACAGTACCACGATAAAAATGATAACCCTGATAATTCGGTCACAATAACCGTGATATAAAATTTTCATATCGTTACATCCCTAACACAGGGACCATATTGAATGACTGAAGCAACACATTTTGGTGTGCAGCACAGGTGTCTTTCCTATTTCCCACCTGTCTATTTAAAGGAGTGGTCTGACACAAAGTTGGCACCTTCTAGTCATAAGGATGCTGAAAATGACTGCACCTTAAGGTCTCTATAGCCGAGTCTCAAGTCTTAAGTCTGTGATGTGGTTTGCTCATGTTATTTTTAGAGCTCATTAGAGATAAGAACACATGTCTACAATGTGTCATGGAAAAAAAAACACCATAGATAAAATTCATGTGCAAGGACATGCGGCCCCCTTGAATGGCCTTGGGAGAAGTAAATAGTAATTAGTGGTGTGAGTAGCAGTTGTGAGTAAGTCAGTTAGCCCAGGAAATTGGTGGACGGAGCTGTTTTTATCCTTATTACCAAAAAACGAAATTAGGCTCTGCTTATGCAATAACTGGATCATATGAGTCAGGAACTCATGTTCATTTTGGTCCATCCCTTAGGATCAATGTGCATTTAATATCAAAAAACAAATGGGACGTGCTAGATTCTGTTGCATTGTTAACTAATGTGACTTCAGATGTTTCATAAACGTCTGTGCTAAGAAAATCTGCAACTTGTTAATAATGTCATTTTTTATCTACAGTTTACACTTTAGAGTCTCGCAACACTTGTAACTAATGCACTGACGCAAGATATGCAAAGTGTATATCAGCGATCCTCAACTGGCAGCCCTGGGGTCACATCAGTCCCTCCACAGCTAACCCAAGAATACTGCCTAATTCAGATATGTGTGGTTTTAGGTGACTTTTTGTGTCTATAAATCCCTCTAACTATTTATGCAACCCCACAGGAACCAGGACTGAAACAACAGCAAGACTTTATGTTTGATCTGTTTCATAGACATCAACTTATCAGCCCTTAAAGGGGGCAGGAGTACTGAAGTCAAACCCAGTTATCGAAAACATCACAGCCCGAGAAAAATGTTGCCAAGATATAACAACTGCCTAGCAACAAGTGCCTGGCAACAGTATGTGTGATAGGGACTGATCTCACTTTTACACACACGTTAATTAAACCTAAATATTTATATCAATTCAATTTTATTTTAAAAGCCATCCCAAAAAATGTATGACAAGAAGAAAAGTCCTCTTAATGGTTAGATCTGATGACCCCTGCGTAAATGGACATGGCTTAGGGAATGTGACATAACAGGAATAAGACGTCAAACCTTAACCTACCAGTGTGCATAATTTCCACATGAATCACAGCAGTGATGGTTGTTAAACAATAGAGACTACAACACCCATGAGGTAACACTCTGTAATGACATCACACAACTACGTCTGCTTTAATTGTTGTTTGTGGTGCTTTGTAGTAGAAATACCTCCTTGACTAAGTGAATGGAAAAAATGCACTGCTTTAACATAATATGATTAGTCATAATTAATGCACTACATGTATAATTAGACCAGATATAAACTTACAATTCCATAATCATATTTTAATGATCATATAATACTGTGATCATATTTTCATTTTAGTGGTTTGTAAATTTACTAAAGCAGTGAATAACTTAACCTGTGGGGAGTGTTCCTGTAACTGATACAATAGCTTTAATATGTGAATAATACTTAACCCTCCCAACTCCACTGGACTGAAGGCATCCCAAAGTTTGAACACTCACTTTGTTTACTTATGTCTCTGGAGCCTTTCAATGGATCTTTATGGGGACAGCTGTGTTTGGAAGCTCCCCCTTTAGTCAATCTACAGAGGGTTTCAAGTCAAATTCATTTTGTGCAGATTATTTTAGCCAACTATGAAATGTTATGTTATTTTTTTGTCTGTTTGCTTTCCAGGAAATTTTGTACTTGTGGATCCACAGTGGTAAATCTGTAAATTCTATTTCTATGGAAACATAGTATTGAAGTTTTAAGACTTAAATATTGACCCCTTAGAGAAAACGATCACTCCCTGACAGTCTGTTGACCACTCAAGTATGCCCAGTGTCTAATTTTCTTGTTTTATTAATGATAGTGTCCATTCAGGAGAAACTAAAGACTAGCAAGAGACAAGAGTTATCCATCATTTCTCAAAAGAACAAAAAAGAAAGCTTAAGTAATGCTATATTTGAGACAAAAATGCCTTCAAAAGTACCACATATTATGAAGTGGAGCAAAATTATCTTGAGGAGTATGTGTAAATAAACATGTTATATTATTTGATGTACTTACTTAAATTCTGTTCCTATAAAAGTTTGATATAAACATTTATATCAAGCATTTATAGGAACAAAACATTTATATTTAGATGTAAAAAATGGCTTATTTGCCATTGATCTTTGTTTGAGTTGTATTAAGTTCTGTGAGATTTAATTTAGATTTTGATTTATCTCTATGGTCACACAGCTTACAAAGCATCAATGAAATAGCATAACACTCTAAATACTTGGATAGCCCTGGTTATCCTGAAAAAAGAAAGTCTTGAACTTAAATTCTGATTGAAAGCGTTGAGGTTTTGCATACATATTTAGAATAAAAACTAAGATGGACTGAAGGTAGCAAATGGCCTGGAGCCGCAATACTGTAAATAAAATCTGAAATGTGAAAAATTGCAATTTTAACCCTTTAACACTGTTAGTTGTAAGGACTTTGTTCACCTTAATGTATAAAACAAAATAAAATCTACCCTTCCATTCTCAAAACAAATAAGAGGGTCACATTTTGCACACTTCTTGAGATTTACTGTGGGTATAAATATTGACCCAACGCACCAGTCTGGAAGTGTGCTACTTTCCACGTATGACACTATTAGCCAAAGTCTCATGGATCTGTCATATGTATCAACAGTATGTGTTTACAAGGACAGCTGTGTCACTTATGAGGCCCTCCCCTCTCCGTGCCTCCGACCGGCCGCTCTGCCGTGACAGATGTATGCAGATTCTGGCAGCTGTGCTCTCACCTGTTGGCTGAGAGTTAATGAGACGTGAGATACCACCATCCGTCAGGCTAAAAACAGGGGCCTTTTAGTGAGTGGTCTCTGTAAGCAAAGGGGAGGTGAAGGGGGCAATACACGTGCGGTATGATGCTTGACATACTGACCTGGTTTCACCGCATACGTACAATATACTTTTATGTATGTGATCCCTCAACCTCTGCAATTTTTATGATTACAGGATGGACTCTGAAGATTCTTTCTTTGCCTGCAGACCTTTGACCTTAAATACTGTGGTGTGATTAGAGCTGAACAATATAGGCTAAAAATTACATCCCTATATCTTTCAGCTGAACATGGCTTCTTCATTGTATCATTTTTCCATTGAGAAATGTAAATGGTTGTACACTTTAACATAATCAAGCAATAATTCTGAAATACCTTGTGAATGGGCCACAGACAGAATCTTTTAATGTTAACCCTCTAACTTTGGGAGCAGTTATGGCATCAGTTTTGGTGCTTTCTAGTTTGTTACAAGTCTCAGTCACATACAATGATATTACTAACCTGAAAGTTAACTTCAGTAAGTCTATCAGTAATGACAATGTAATATAAATAAAGGTGTGTAGCAGTACAGTGAGAGGGGCCCTTTATTATGAAACCGACACAAATGAAATAATGCTTTTTATAGGTGGGTTATGCAAAGGAATTAGGTTAAGAAACACAAATGATGATACCAAGATGAACCACTTCTACATTTAGGAAGGACCACTTCATTGTTAATCTTTGGGGTCCTTCCAGGCCTAATGGTCCCAGAAATCTTAATCCTCGATTCTCCCTTATGTGCATCCTTGGTAGTTCTCTGCATTTTATTTTCATTAACAAAAAAAAAATTCCTTTGCATACTGCTGACATCATCATCCCATTAGCAACAAGTTCGCGGCATTGCAGCAACTACGCAAAAGCCATCAAGCAAACCTGCAGTGGCTGCTATCAGTGGTCGGCATTCAGATTAAAAAGCACTTTTGCATTATTTTTTTTGGCTAGGGGTTTAAAAAGGAAAGAGAAATAGTCTAACAATCTTCTAAAATCTTTTAAATCTGGGACTGACAATTTAGTTATCAAACTATAGCTGTTTAGCTACCTTTCCTCAGGGATTTCTTGTTGCAATCATATTTGTGCAACTTTGGCAGTGTGTAGGGCCTTGTAGATAATTCTTTTTTTTTGTAACTTTATTGCAATGTTCATACAGTTATAATTCAAATACAGTTTTTATCTAAAAGGAAAAATTGCATTTTTTTTCCTTATTTGATTTTCTAAAGAATTAATGACTGTAGAATAACAAGTAAAGAATTCTAGATACATTTACATATATACTTAAACATGTATACATATGCACGTACAAGCCCATACTTAAACACATACATCTGCAAGCCCACGTACATATGTACACTATACCTATTACTAAATCTATAATAATGCAATGTGAATCAATTTATTAACATATAACAAACAAGAAAAAACAAAACAACAAAAAAACATATTAAGAAATGATCAATTATCTTTAATGAGTGTTTAGGACTTTGACTATTGTTTCTTTAGTACCAGGCATCAAAGATTTTGTCTTTGTCCCATTCATTCAATTTTGATGAGAGTGTGCTCACAAAGGTTCA
This sequence comes from Scarus forsteni, assembly GCA_036419115.1. Taxonomy (NCBI): domain Eukaryota; kingdom Metazoa; phylum Chordata; class Actinopteri; order Labriformes; family Labridae; genus Scarus; species Scarus forsteni. The sequence goes on from JAZDUH010000066.1 coordinate 18,118,903, forward strand.
ACAAAACTTCTTCTTTTACATACTGAATACCCTGATCCACCTCTACTATCACTCTGTCAGAAGCTGACTCTGTCTACTCTGGTATGTAGCCTTATCTTGCTGCCCATAGCCAATGGGCTTGAACTACAGACATGACAGTGATAGGTCACAGTAGTAGGTCTATTTAAGGGTGCCAAGGGAATCTGTTATTTCACACAGCCACTGCTCTTTTTATGGTGCACTCCATTTACTTTGGAACTTGGATGTGAGAAGTGGGAAATATGTGACATACCACTTTTTTCAGTCACTGGTAAAGATGGGGTAGCCAAATTCCCTGGAGGAAATATCTACCCACTCAGTGAAACGCACCAATTGAAGAAAAGTGAAAAGTCAAACTGCTGCATACTTTGTCTTGTGCATAGAGGTACTAAGGCTACGTTTACATGGAAACTCCTGACTTAAAGATGCAAAGATTTTTCCTTTGCGTTCTAGAATTCTTCTGCATTCAGATGGCGACACTCGGAGACGAGTTTATCCACTGTAGTTTGCATGCCGGTTCAGTAGATGGCGGTGTAGGTCTGCAGACATACATGTACTGGGAAGAAAAGCTTCTCACAAACAACAATGGCGAGTGGACGCACAGCGATGCAGGTGTTTCTTTTTTGGACAACAAATCTGTCTGGATAGTTTTGACTGGATAACAAACTGAGCACGGTAAGACGCTCACACATTACTCTGCAGACGGCCGAAGCTGTTGTTGTTCCTGGTATGCGCGCGCAGCCTTCATCTGAAAAAGTACTGTGCATGCGGTGACGTCAACATTTCACCCTGAAACGCTCCGATGCGGGTTTACACAGGGCTGTATGGAGAGTGTTTTGGAAACTTTCCACCCTGCTGCCTGTTTTCAAAAGTTTCCGTTTTCGACGAGTTTCCATGTAGACGCAAGGCCAAAACGCAATGAAAACGTATCGGATTTGATCATTTTCGGCGCCATGGAAACGGCCCTTTAATCATGCAGGTCATATGTAAACCCACTAAAGGGTGTATATAGCTAAAATAAGGAATGTCTGACCTCTTTAGTAGAGTTTGGTTTTTAATACCTATGCCAGCACCTCTTAGTCATAAAAATAAATAAAGCAATAACTTCCCATTAAAACTAAAATATTTGAAATAGCTGATCAAAACCGAGTTTTGCTATGCGTTACTTGAAATTACATAAAAGCCATGACATGTTGTCCAACTCCAAAAGCTATGTAACACTGTAACATACTGTGATGTCAACATGGAGGCTTATGCCATGCAAAAAGTTGCCTCTGACCCTTTTTAAGGTCACACATTCTGTTTGACAACATATTTTCATTGCTGTTTATGCCTGCATGAGATTTACTCAGCTTTGCAGCAAATAGTCATTGCCGCACAGCTGCCAGGTTTCTCCGCACGTTACAAGGCAGCTAATGACAACCTTTGTTCTTCAAAACAACTCACCCCGTCTAGCCTTACTCCCTTTCTCTCCCTCCTCCACCCACCCTGTGTTCAGAGTGCACACAGGTTCACTCCCTAAGGCTACATGACTGTGGCACATGAGAGGCACAAGAAGGGAGGAAGGACAGACGAGGAGAATGGGATGAAAAGAGGTAAAACGCGGAGCAGATAAACTGGATGGTATGAACAGAGAGAAGAAAGAGAAGAAAAAAGGATGGAGAAGAAACACAAGAGATGAAAAGAGAGACGTAAAGACGAGTGTTTGATGTGGTTTGGACAGTCTAATACTGATGGCACTGAACCCAGTGAACTCATGCAACTTCAGTTATTAGCTTTTAAAAAATCATTTGTAAAGTTTGATTATGAGGAAGTTAACCGCTAAAATATTAATCACCTCAGAAGAGTGCAATCAGCTTTCACTGCACACTGCTTTGACAAAAAATTAGTCTCTTTATGTAAGAAAAATGGCATAAGCATAAATGAAATATGCATTTTTTTTCTTTAAGTGAATCAGATCTGCAAGCTACCAAAACAAAAGTTGTGCAGCTAGGATTCCTGAATACTTTTTAAACAAAACTTTGAAGACAATAAAGGACTATAACAATGACTAATGACATGTTTGCATTGTATGGCACTCACATTACACAACAGACTTCAGACCTTAGGTTAAAACCCTGGTTTTTGGGTCGTTCAAGGCACATTTCTTTTCTGCATCCTCAAGATAATTACACACCAGCTTTGGGCCTGACCACTTCTCAGTTTTAGACAAACACGTCAAGCACTGCTGGGCTCAAACAGGAGCACTTGATCATTTGTTACTTCAACAGCATTACCATATGGCAAAAAAAGACACCTTAGTGCAAATAATGCAGCCTCTCCATGCTACAAGCACACAAAAGCTCAGGTTCAAATCCAGCCCTTGGATCCATCAACATGTCACTGTCCTCATTTCTGCCCTAGTTTTAAAATAAAGCCACAAAAAGATCCAAAATACAGTCTTAAAGGTGCTATGAGGAGAATCTGTTACCGGCGACATTAGGACTCTGCTACCCATGAGCATGCGCGACGACTGTCGTAATGCTGCGTTCCAGTAACCTTGGAACTGGGAGTGACATTATCTTCGACTTATCAGCGTTCCAGTTGAAGTCGGAAAAAAACATGCCGATCTACCAGGCTATTGTTAGCTGTTGTTAGCTCGTGAGTGGCGAGGTTTCACCGAGTTCCCAGTAGGAAATTCTGACTTTGTGGGACGTTCCAGTTGCAGTTTCCTACTCGGAACTTCGAAATTCCTACTTCTGACTACAACTGGAACGCACCAAAAGACACAAGCCAAAGCGTGCCTTTGTTTTGATGCTAATAAAGCATGCAGCTCGGACCTTCCTCAGAACTCTGCATTGCTTTACAACTTCTTTTTTCAACAACTTACAGGACCCAAAGCGACGAGGTAATGTATCTCTTTCTAGTTACGTAGCGGTAGTTTTTTATGTGTGACAACAAGCAATTTTTTGAAAACTTATTATCGTAGTTTTGTAGCCGGCTATATCGCTACTTACAGCCCGGTGCTCTAAGACGTGTCCGAATAATATAAATTTGCTCTAGTTTTAATTGTCTTGTTCCCGAAGTTGAGTATCCAGGCCAGTCCGGCTCTGTCCGACCCGACCGGTAGGCCAAGGAATAGCATTTGTAGACAACCTATTGTGATGCTTTGAAACTCATCTTGAAGTGTGTATTTCGATCAGGCATATATCTAAAAGTGAGACTTTTTTGTAATTACTTAGAAACTCCTCACAGTCTCTTTAAGAAAAGTGGCAACGACAGTTTGGACATCTTATGACAAAATTCAAGATGATTAATATACTTATAACTCAACTTAAAACTCCCCCAGAAAGAACAGATGGACTCAAAATTGAAAAAATCTAATAGTCCACCAAAGCCCGAGATAATCAAGAAGATCACCAAACAGACCAAAGATCAGCAGCAGGTTTGGTAAAGCATGGTAAACTCCTCACAATAATAATTGATTTTCCACTGAATTAACCCCTTTTACAATGCTGGGAAAGTCAGAACTGTTTGATAGTCAAAAGACTGTCATATTAGATGTTCCTGTGGTGTGAGATGTTTGGTAGAAGAAACTATGATCACTGAAGAACCAAAAGCAGCAAACTTTAGCTCAAACATTAACATTTATGTGAAGTACTGCGTATCCCTTTCAGGGTCATGTTGCTGGAGCCAATCCCAACTGACACTGGGTAAGGGGAAGGATACTCCCTGGACTAGTTGCCAGCCAATCAAGGGCCACATAGAGAGACAAACAACCACTCACACACTACCTCTCATCTGACGGCAATGTAGAGTCATCAATCAACCTGAAAAGCCTACCTTTAAGGAGGAAGCTGCAGTGCTTGGAGAGAAACCACAGCTGCAAGGTGAGAACATGCAAACACACAGAAAGGACCGGACCAACAGAGGGGTCAAACCAGAAACCCTCTTGTCATGGGGCAGATGCACCATATGCTGCCCCACAGTGTCGCCCATTTTCAGGATTGCCTGGAGAATTCATTGTCAAATTTTCTACTCACCAGCATATGGATCGAGGGAGGGTTAAGAAGTTCCTGCAGTATTACACATAAATCCCTTTCCAACCCTTCTTCATTACTTCCTGCTGCCTATTCCTTGACCTTTTTGTAAAATAAACAAAAATCACGGTAATTTCTTTTAGTCAATTATCTGCCATATTTGTTTGCTCCAAATTTATGTTTGAATACAAGATACTTTGCAAGATGTAAGATTCTTTATACTTAGGACTTTGGTTGTTTGAGAGTAAAACTGTTTGGATGTGGTGTGGGCTACATCATTCATTCTAATATCATCTATCATTCCTTGTTGGGTCTGATGGTCTTTAACAATATGTTAAATTTTCAGAAGTGTATCAGTTTGGGACAGACTTATGGGGCTTATTAGAGCTGCTTTAAATTACAATGAAGAGGCCTCCCCTGATATCCCTTTCCTCTCTCTGCCTTTACCTCCTAATCTAAAAACAGTGAAGAGAACAGCCCCTCAGATCTTGGCCTTGTCTTTACAGTCTCCCTTAAATGTCAAACGAGCTCACCTGGCACACTCTCTGTGTTGTGAAGAGGCCATACAGTTGTTTTGTTAGTGGTCAGAAAGACAAAAAGGAAGAACATCTGGCCACTAGTAATCTGTGGATGAACCAAACCACTAACACCCACCCTGAAATCCCACCAGAAAAAAATGCTTTAATGAGTAATAATGCTCCCACAATGGTAGTCCCACCTTCTGTGTTTTAATCTGACGCTTGTGTTTGTAGCCTTGATGATCCATATGTTGGCTCCTTTGAACTCATTAATCAAGGGTTGGGACTGAAAAAGGGGGGAGGAAAAAATAAGCATAAAAACACATGCAGGATTGAACAGGATTATGGCACAGCAGTTGTTTAAAGGTATTTATTTAGTGCCTCGAATGATCATATTTGGCACAGATGATCTCTGGCACTGTTACACTAAGCTGTAAACAAAGAGATGTGGTTTGGGAGCTCAGAGTGGATATTACAGTTAAGAAGGAAAAAAAAAAGAGATGGATATGATGTTAAGAAATAATAGTTAGGATTACTAATGTCCAAAAGACCAAATGGATCACATTAACAGGGTATTAATTCTCCCTGCAGGGACAGTTTTGGGCCAGCTATCAACAAAGCAGTGATAAAAAGACTTCAGGACACATATTTCCAGAAAAAAACACAGCGTTACTGGAAAACTCCCTCACCACCATGTAGGCATGATTTCTATCAGCATCCAGCCACTGCAAGTTGGCTGTACTGTAAAGACAGGAGGGAACAACTTAATGCTGATGATATTTTGACTTCATAAATTCAGAACTATACAGTTTTTTATATTAAAGCTTCCATTATTGAAGTCAAGTTTTGGAATCTTATGTGATCACCAACAATCTAAGAGGTCTTACATTAGCACACAATTGCACTAAAACTAGCAAGGACTGGAACTACCACATGTCAGTGTTATACTTAAAGTTGGGCTCACACCAAATGCAACTGGTGTTGCCCACCCAAGTACCATAAATACCTCATTTTGGTCACCATCCTTAAGTAACATATGTCCACTTGAGTTTCACTGCGATCATATCATATCATATCATATCATATCATATCATAGGATGTACTGGCTGACATTGTTCCAACTGTGTCCCTTTTACTCACCTACCAACCACAAAACACTGCAGCTGGTGGCCCTGCAGCAGCATCATCTATAAATCCTCTGTGGCCTCGTCTAGACAGAACTAATGTAATCACTAATGTTTCTCACACAGACATGGATTGTCACTCGGTGAACGGGACAAAAAAACAGGCTGTCATGGGTACCGTTACACAACCACACAAAGCTGATTGGCTGTTGCCGCACAGGCACACGTGATGTCGCCTGAAGAGTTCAAATTTTTCAACTTTGACAACTGAGCGTCACAGTCATCCAGAGCGCATTCGTCGCATTGCAGGAGAGTTAATCCTACCCTGGTTGTATGTTGACTGTACATGTAGTGTGGTCACCCAGGTCGCCAAGTTGCTTTTGGTGTAGGCAGCTTAAAGGATAATTTCGGTTCCTGCAGCTTTTACATTGTTTATAGAATGAAGAAGAACAATATACTCACCCAGAAGGCTTTCCTGATCCAAACAGTGCTTCAGGAGATATTTAGATCCAAAATCGAGCAGCGTACATCCATATAATGGTAGCACGTAGGGCATAGATCGCCGCTCCTAAAACTGCATTAATCGTCCAAAAACTCATGTTTTTCACCAATATTCCATCATGATTCGCTCTGGCTAGTCCTCCATTACAGTCTGTGTCACTCCACACGGCGCTGTGTGGCTGTGTCGACCTCTGAACTAAAGACTTTGTTTACGTGCCTCCCAAAGCACTGTTTGGATCAGGAAAGCCTTCTGGGCGAGTATATTGTTCTTCTTCATTCTATAAACAATGTAAAAGCTACAGGAACCGAAATGATCATTTAACACATCAGAGAGTAAATGTACACTGCTGAGTCAGTTATATATCAGCATACCTGTTAGAGGATACAATCCAATATCCTGCATCCTTGTTATCATGTTATAATGTCTCCTACAGCAAAAAGATGTCCATGAGACATTGACCTTTGTAGATTGTTCATGGAAAGATCATTTGGGATCTCTAAAATCCAAATGATCTATTCTTGCATTGAAGTAGACATTTGTGAAAGGCTATTTGAGACATTAAAATCACCAGCAGAAGATAAGTATAATGCAGATTTACCTTGACCTTTGCATCCACATCTAAGGGTAATTAGTAGGGATGTAAACAGTGGACCAGAATACCGTTAAGAATCTGGAAAAACGGTACTGTTATCAGTACTTGAAAGTCTCTTCAACAGTCACCTAGTTATGACTAGGGCTGTAAAGTCAAAGTCGACTGGTCGACTAATTGGTCGATGAGTGCTCAGTCGACCAAAATTCTGATTGGTCGACCAAATGTGTCAATTTATTTTTTCCCCCTGCAGTTCAGTTCATCAGGAGAAACGTATCAAGTGAAATGGGGGTATTTTCTGAGCACCCCCATCATGACTCAGAACACCATTTTAATGTATTTATCGTTCATTTCAATATTTTTATTTAAGAACATTTCAATATTCTAGTCTAATAATCGCTTATTCGTTTTATAACTGCACACTTACCTGCACGCGCTGCAGCGGGCAGTCCGCGCTGGATTTTATGCCTCATGTAAACACCCAAATACAAAAACGACATCACAGAAGGAATTGACAATTTTATTTCTGAAGCTATGAGACCCATTGGTGTCGTGGAAGGCCAAGAAAAACATTGGAACCTGGATATTCAGTGCCAACGCGCCAGACAATTACGCATGCACTAACGGCAAAATACGAGGGAGTAAAAAAGAGAAAGTTTCCGAGTTAATAGAAAAAGATAACAGATGTGTACATCTCTTCGAATGGAGTCCTATATGACAGTGACTGCCCATTTCATTGATGAAGACTGGAAAGCAAAGAGTCTTGTGTTGAGAGAAAAAAAGGCGCACACAGGGGATAATCACGGCGGGCAGGCGGGGGGCGGGGGGGGCATTGGTCGACTTTTGGTCGACAATTGCTGTGTTTTAGTTGACCAACAATTTCTTTGGTTGATTACAGCCCTAGTTATGACACTACCGTTGTCCGGCTCAAGCATGTTGGTGAGGGCAAATCTCTGTCAGAGAGAAGTTGCGTCCAAGGGGGGAAATACTAGTAATATAACCAAACACTTGGAGTGCGCGCATAGTATAAAGCTAAAGGAGTGCAAGCTGTTTGATTGCTATAGCAACATGAGTAGAGTTAGCAGCCCGGCTAACGCTAAAGACTGCAGCACCATGGCGTCAGCACACGGTTTTGTTTCTGCTATGTCAAGTCCCAGTACGTTTTTTGTCTAGTTTGTAGTCATCAATACAGCATTAATTTTAGCACCACTGACATATGCTCTGTTCTGTTTGATATATGGGTCCGTCTGTATTTGCAGTCTGTTGGGTGGCATGAAGGGGTTTTGCCATCTCCTTAGCTTTCCTTTTGCCCCTGAGAAGCATTTGTAATGCATTACTTCTATTCTGTTGAAGCTTTATTATTACCTTGTGGTAATAAAAGATTCAACCTTTTTTTATCTCGTAAAGTCTTTATTTTTTACACAAAATTATGTGTTGCAGTATTAATAACAGTATCAATAAGTATAGATACCAATAAGGAGTATCGGTATCAGTATCTGTATCAGTATCGATAAAATCAAAACGATATACATCCCTAGTAATTAGTTCAGCAAACACACAGAGAAGTGAACCTATGCAAATATTAAAGTTAATCGTAGATTTTTTTTCTTTGGATATTGCATTGAATAGATCACATTCAAAAGCAAATGATGAGCAACAGACTCTGAGATCTTTCATCAATGTGTTATGGTGATCATTTGAAAAAAAAAAAAAGTTAAAAAAAAATCCCAACTTGTAACTTTGGATTAAAACACTGCATTGCCAAGAAAATACTGATAATATTTATGACCTTGACCCTTGGCCACAAAAGTCAAATAAAGTTATTCTTGTTACTACGGGGATGTTTTTGCAAAGTTTGATGAAAATTACTTTAAGCAGTCTGATGACACTGTGTTGAGCGAAAGATAAGACCCCATGACCTCGACTTTTGACCTTTACCTCTAAAATCAGGTCAGCAAATCCCTGTGTTATTAAAGACATGTAAATACATCAGAGCATTCTTGTGGTACTGAAGTCACAAATTGCCGTCATGAGCAACATTGGGTTAACATGCACATCTGTGACTTTGACCTATGACATAAGACCTCCAAAATCCAACCAGAACAACCTTGAGTCGTGACAGACTTTGCGCAAAATCTGATGTAAATTCCCTGAAACATTCTTGAGATTTCATGGTTTGAGAAAGGATGCCAGACTCCATGACCTCCATAAATCTGCTCCATTCATCCTTGGAGCTACATGAAAATGTGGTCAAACTTTGAAGGTACTCCCTTGAAGGCTAACAGAGACATAACATTCACAAGATTTAAACCATAAAAATGGACTTGTGCTTGTGATGTTCGTCCCAGCATTGTGATCTTAAAGCAGCAATAATGCTTTTACCCTGGTCTATGATGTAAGACGGACACAGCTGACGTGAATACGGTCAAAATGTAGGGAGTTCTGGTTAGAAGGCACAGTGGGAATTGCGTCACAGAGCAAAGAAATCTCTTGTTACCACATACTGATAATAGATGTACCGGGTCATAAACATACAGAAGCTCCTTTCACCAGTTGGAAACCCCTCAGTCTATAAATAACAAGGCGCTTAGATTAGCCGTTTAACCAGATCAGGTAACTTATATTTTAAAAGCAGGTATTGTTGTCTGGATGTCTATATTTAGAAGGATTTCCCCCTCCTTGTTGAATCACTTCCAAGCGAAAAATGTACACCTCATTTCTCACTGGATTTCCTCTTGCTTTAAAGGTCAGTAGTGGATTGTTTCCGAGCACTTTTTTTCTGCACAGTCATTATGACAGCAAGCACCACGTCAGCAACAATAATGCCTCTCTGTCTGCCCCTGTTCCAAACTCCTGTAATCTTAGCAATGCGGAGGGAGCCAGCGCTGTGTAATAACAGGACTCTTGCCCCTATTGTTTATGGTTTTCTGCTCGAACTATTTTTAGAGCAGTGGCGCTTTTTTTAGCTGGAGTGACACAAATAGATCTACAGAGTCTTTATTGTGTCTTTAGCAGGACTAAAGGCCCGTGATGTCATGAGTGAGGTAGATGTAAGTGAGTAAGTAAACAGACCTGCTTGTGCCTCAAAGAGAGTATTTTTAGAGCCAGGGAATCCGCTGGACTCTTGTTTTCTACCAAATGAGGGACTCTGCTTCTTTTTAGAAAGAGGAAAAACAAAAGGTGTTCCATTAACACCCAGACACAACACACTTTTGTTGTGTCATGACTCAGCTAGGTATTTTTTTTAAGCAGCCATACATATTAGCACTCGCAGACTAGGGCATGACTTCACTTAGCTGTTATCATTGTTGACCAAGCAATTGAATATTTACATCACTGGCCAAAACTGGTAATACACCAGTAACTAAGGGTGACATGTTAACAAGACATGTAACATTTGACTAAGAATGCTTATCATTAGCCAGCTAAACTATTAAAAACAGATCCTTGGTAGTCAATATATGAATAGTCAGTTAAACTTTTCTTTCATGAATCAGTTAAAGGTGTAGTCAGTAATCTTCTAATCTTCTCATCTAATGCAGTACTTGTCAAATTCACCGTATTTCTCCTCTCCATCCACAAGATCTCTCCACTGACAGTATGTTGAAAAAAAAGTCTGGTTTCAATACACAGCCTTGGCTCTGAATTTCAGCAGGTAAATACTGTGTCTCGGGCCAAGTTATCAAAACAGGGTACACCCCACCACATCCAGGGAGCGATCATACTCATGCGCAGATCAGACAAAAGGGGGGAGGGGGAGTAGTAGGTTGTGTAGCATGCGCAGTTAGCGTAAGAGAGAGATACAATATGTGCAGTAGCAATGGCTGAAAAACAGCCTAAAAGAAAAAGGTCAGAGGAGCAGAAAGTGAAAAAGAAGGGCTATGACCATGAAAGAGCGAAGACCCGGGTCAACATTGGTGTTGCTTTCCAACGGTGGAGGGGACACTGCCAATTTAAAGACCTGAAAACAGGCAAGGATGCCGCCGTCTTTCTGCTGGATAGGTAAGCAACATTAGCTTTGTGGTGCTTCGCATTACAGTAACAGCCGTCAGGCATTCATCTGCCAAAATGTACTGTTGTCGGGATGTTATCAATATTGTCAGTCGAGTTTTTTGACGAGTCGGGGTTACCTTAGCTACGTTGGTCAGCTACGCAGTTTCTACGGCCGTTTCCATGACAATGCAAGTCCATCAGCTTTCGGGGGTGGAGCCAGGGGTGAGGTATGAAGGGAGAGGCGGGTCTAAATTCGTTTATAAACAACCTCTCCACTCGTTTTCGCCCACATAGCTGACTACACCTTGAAGGCCTGAGATCCTGATCAAATGCTCTGTCGAAACTGCAATGCAGCCACACACCAGTAGTAACTGTAATGACTAATACCATGCAGCAAACATGATCTGTTATCCAAATCTAAACACATAGCATGTATAAAGTGGGGCTGCGATGACATATTTTCTAGGCCAACCTGGAAGTTAGCATCATCCAAATTCCCTGGACAAAAAGTCTACAGGATTTTTCAATATGTTCAAGGATAATTGCTGACAATAAGGTTTGTCTGGCACAAGCATTCTAAATGTTTTGTTCATCATTTTAATCTTCATAAACAGTCCAAACTATCATGATTTTTAAGGCTTTAAAGAAATCAGTGACAACTATATTCAAGCTATTGTTGAACTACAACATGGTAGTTTGATCTGGAAGCAGCCATCACTCTTCCAGCAAATGATCTCACATAATTACCTGTTGTTGAAGAATAATATCTTAATCCAATGACCTGATCAAATTGGTGCCAAAAGCTGCAGCTATCATGTATGTATCACAGATTATTAAAATATGGCTAGAAATACTTGTATGGGACACCCAGCCATTTTTTGTAGCTCTCGTTGCAGTTTGTTACGAACAACCTCTTTAAAAATACAATAATACTAAAATTCCAAATATCAGATGCTTTTTAATCTGCAGATAAAATATTAATATCTTTTTCAACATGTTAATCACAAACCATCTTTGAGGCATTTATCCTTTTTTTATTTATTTATTTTTTTTCATTATAGACCTGAAATCCCAATCCAATGCTCAGTCTAAAGTTTAGTGCAGCCAACCGTAACCTTAGCTGCACAGAACATGCAAAGTCAACATAGAAATGCCCTGATTGCCATGGGGTTCGAACCAGCAACCCTTTTGCTGTGAGGCACACACATACTATCTGCTGAGCCACCTTGCCGCCCCATTCAGTTTTTAAACAAACATTTTTCATCTCACCTATGTGGACACAGTGTTACACGAATGGAAAGTGGCGCTAGAGCTGAACAATTTATCGTTTTCTTATCAAAATTGCGATTTCAGACAATGTGATCATGTGATGGCCAAAGCTACCATTTCATGCAGCATTCCTGACTGACCCAGGATCTGTTGTGCCAACTATTTGATAGTGGCAATGTTGTCTCATGGCAGCACTCCTGTCCTGCTGGTTTGGCAAAGCTGTTTTTTTTACTTTTCTGGAATTTTGAATCGTGTTTTTCTTCTTATTACTTATTAATCATTGGGATTAACTTTTGTAACATTACACAATTGAGGATTTTGTCCTACCTTTTTAAAGTTAAGACAGTCAAAGATGGTTCTTTTAGTGCTTCAGTTGTAATAGCGGCCATTAGTCAATGACTTTAAAGAGTGTACATGCATGTTTCTTGTTAATAAATATATCTGGAAGCATTTCTTACCTTTAGTTTTCCTCCTTCCCTTAGAATTATATCTTTAAATGTTTGATGGTGTGATGTAATTTTCTCTCATGTTCATAAATGTTACTGTAAGCATAGTGAATATAGCACTGTAGCTTTATTTGAAAAAATTGTGAATCGAACTGAAATCCCAATACCTGCCAGAACAATAGCAATTACATTTGTTTCCTAAAACTGTTCAGCTCTGACACACTTGTTGACATTTTTCCACCACTTATCAATTCACTTTCCCTTACTGCCTTATGACGGCAAGCTCAAGAATTTACCTTTACTTCGAGGCAAATCCTCAGATTGTTTTTGAAAGAAAGTCACAGTGCTTAAGGGCTTTTCACGAGATTATTACGCACTTGCTTGCATTTAGGAAGAGAAGTGATATCAGTTTAAGTGTCATCACATGCCACCACTAATAACGTGATATGAAGGGGCCTTGTGCAACCTTCAGTTTGTGTATTAAGCCTGGCTGCACCACATAAATATCATGTGAGCATACCTATTGTCTATAAATGCTCCTCCACTCTTATCTCTTTGCGGTTTTCCAACGAGCTCTGAATCAGATCAGCGCAGACACATCTATAAAAGGAAACAGCTGATCAGCCTGGATTTAAAAACACTTCTGCTTTGAGTGCACTACATTTTCAGAACTGCTCATGTAGCAACTTGATTTTCCCCTCTGAAGAGCACGACTTTCACAATGATACATCTCTTTTCCCTTCCTTCTTTTTTTTTCTTCTCAGGATGTATGAGCGAAAACAAAAAGCTGGCTGATCTTAGATAGAGAGCAAATCAGTCACACACATGTTGCTTCTGCACGTGTTCAGACGATGGAAATAATGTTTAGGGAGAATACACTCGTGTCTGTGCATGACCTTGTTAGCAGTGACAAAGTTTAGGTGAAGGTATAATTCTGGCCCAAAAATAAAGCTGACGTTCTTTTAATGTGGGAAGAAAATGCTTATGCAGAAAGTACACAAAGAAGATTAAAGCACTAGATGATCTTCTTAACTGATTCATACTGTAGTGCAGGGAAATGAGAAAAGGTTGTGATTTTATCTCATTTAAACCAGAGAACAGGAACAAAATACATCCACTTAAGTACTGTATTTGGGTATAATTTTGGGTATGTGTACTTTGAATAAGTATTATTTTTGAGTAAACTTTTACATCTGAGAGACTGTAACTTCAGACCATTTTCACAAATGTTTCCTAAATCAGCTGATGAGTATGTGCCTCTGCACGGTCAGGGGCATGATGTCTTTGTAGGGTTTGCATCTATCCCATGAAGGCAATCCCTCAGACAGGATTTCCTTAAAGCTTTGACCACATCTACCTTGGTAGTTTTCACACCTATAGCATGGCTGCTTTGTTCCTGATTGTTCTGGATTGTTTCATCTTCATACAGCAGCATTTTCAAGCAGGATAGATCATACAAAGAGGCAGGGTTGGCCTTACATTATGTCACAGCCAACGTTGCTATGACTACAGGTTGCACTTGGCATCATGGGAAGCATTATACAGATTACATATTTATCAATGTTTGACATACTTTCGTACATGAATGTAAACAAACTCAGTGAACAAAGAAAAGAGAGGCTTTAAACACTTGCCGGTGTCTTCAGCGAGCCACAAGGGACACCAGATATCAACATAACTTATCAGTAGAGGGGAGCTTTAAAGTGCAACTTCTCCTGTTTAAACTGGCTGGACTTGATTCTGGAAACTAAAAAAATTCTTTTATCAGTCCATTTTGTGGAGTTGTGTAATGACTTGCTGATGATCACTTATATTTTCATAATTTGTTGTGCCTGTGCACAGAAAGTGACTCTTTTGTTGCCTGGTAGTCGTTACACTGTTCCTTATGTTACTACAGCAGTGTGGTGAGTTAACTTGCACCCTGTCTGTGCTGGTTTCTTGGTCAGTTGTGTCCTCTCTGTGATCAAGCCTTCAGGAGCCATTGGAAGCAAGCTGAGACCACCTCTTTCAGGCAAGCTTGGCACAGTTGTTTGTACAGAGACAGATATTGGTTGCTGCGTTCATACATTTCCAAAAGAACTGTGCAGAACTTGGAGCTCCCACTTGTATCTGAACAATCATCCAAATGATCGGGGCGTTATTACTGCCACAGATGAAGGGATGAATTGTTTTGATTTTTGTGACTGAAGGTCAAGTTCATGAAGTATGGTGGTCATCCCAAAAACGAATTGTGGGTCTATGCTCTATGGCAAAGTAGGGCAACAGTTTCCAGAAAAGAAATGAAGCAAAGTAAACACACTGACTGAGGCTAAACAGAAAGTTTCTGGAACAAAAATATAAACCATATGTAAACATACACAATACTTACAGCCAGAATACATGTGCTTGATTGATTCATGTGTCTGAATATACTGTATATTAGTGTCCATAGTTGAGTACCAGAATTCACCAAAACTGCTTGTTTTGTCAAGTCTCTATGAATAGCTTTTTGTGGTAAGTGTATCATTTCTCACACAGCAAAAAAAATGAAACAGCATAACAAACAATGCCAAATACAAGCCATCACATAAACAAACAACAAGTGCACATTAAGTGCCGTCAGTACTGACTGGAGCTACCACAATTCGCCTTTGAACTACCTCAAAGACAATTCAGCATCTAAAAGCTGCTCTTCTCTCTAATTACTCTGTCTCTGTATTACAGGGCAGGGGCAGAAAGTTTTCTGCTTTACAAGGGCTTTGTAACTTGTAGAATCTGAGCTGGATTTAAACTGGAGAAGATAATAAAGCTGTTGACTTTAAACACTCTTTTCAGTACACTACTGACCATTTTTATTTTGTTATTGACCATTAAATGTCAGAAGAGATTAAATAGACAGCAGAATAGGGGTAACTGAGAGTCAAAATGTGGTTATAAAAAAGTGAATTCATAATGGCATTTCTGAATGGCAGACTAAGATTCTAGTAATATTAGAATGATGGTGTGTTTACATTTCTATTCTGGGACATCAGCACCAACATTTACTTGTGCCAGAGGAGTTGTCTGACTTAGCAACAGTAACCTAAGAGAGAGTGGCCTGATAGGGGATCACATCCTAGAGAGGGCAGGATTTTGAAAAAGGTTCAATTGACCCAACTAAGGTTTTTAAGCCAGAAGATGCAGCACAGATTTAACTTTGCATGATCATGCAAACATTTGAACACATTTAAAAAAATGAGCCTCATGATTGAAGGTCATCAGAGCAAGGATGAGAAAAGCAAGTTGCCTATACATTTTGAAATCTGATACCCTCAGGCTTTTGTTTCGACTGTGACACCTCTGGGCCTTTAAAGAGTTGGACAATATATTGTTGTATCATGGCGTCCTAGACTTCAAAGTTGGGATTCTTCGCCTTTCTCCAGTTTCCCACAATCAACACAAAAGCTGAGATGTAGGCTAAGATATCTAGGCCAAGCATAACTGTTCGACTGACCTGCTTCTAAGTTAAAGCGGATCTAGATTTGATACGAACGCTTCATTTGACCCACATCTGCAGACACAAAAGGTAAGCGGATGCAATTTTCAAAATAGATGAAAACTGCAGATCAATTCATGGAAAAAAATATAGAGCAACTGTTTGTATCTGCAGAAAGGCAGAGTGTGCAGGATGAGAGCCACAGGTACACGAGTCATCCTGTAACACTTGGATGTCTTTTTTTCTCGTGAAGCTGTGTATGCTGAAACTCAATCTTAGTAAACAGGTTAAGCTTTTAGTCATACAGAGAACCAGTGAGAAAGTGGGGGTAATATGGAGGACAGAGGGAATATATCATAAAGAGGCAACATTTAAAAAACGCCAACACATGTCCACAAATGCATACATGCAGAAACCTTTTGCTTAATGTGTAGGAAGTTTGTGAATATCTCAGGCTGGATGTGTGTTTGTGGGAGTATGTGTGCATGTTTTGTGGGTGAGCAAAGTTTGGTGTGTGCTCATGTCCGTTAGTATATCTGCAAAAGGGAGGAGGGCTGTTTAAAGGGAAGTGGATTAACAGCAGGATACCAGTGAGACGATCTGAACAGCCATCTAGCATGCCTGAGTGGAGGGGGACAAAGGACAACATGTATGAGAGACAGAGAGCTGATGATGGGGGCAACAGAGAGAGGAGGGAGATAGAGCAGATAAAAGTGTAGGAAGGAACCTCACTTTTGAATTTTGTATTTACTAAAACAACATGAATGCAGTACAAACATAAAAGGTAAAATATGAAAACTGAAATAAATGAGACAAAAATATATCCGGCTAGTTCTACCAGTAGTAATCACCCAACATAACAAAAAGAAAAAAATGGATTATTGGGCACAAATCAGTTAATGAGAAAATGTTAGAGAAAAAAAACTGATGCAGGGCAAATTGTAAAAATAAATCAAATTTGGCTCACAGTAGAATATGAAGCTGACTGGAGAATAATGACAACTCTGCTATGAATGGGCAGATGGGCTACAGCAGCTGAGGACCATATCAAGTGCCACTCATCTCAGCCATGTATAAACACTTCTGGCTGGTGTTGGTGGTGATACTTTGTGGGAGATATTTTCTCGGCACAGTTTGGATACTTTAGTACCAATAAGACATTGATTAAATGCCACATGTTACCATCCCTAAGCTAAAATGATCTCAAACTGGTTTCTTGGACATGACAGTGTGGTTGCTGAACTCCAGTGGCCCCCACAGCCACCAGATTCCAGTCCCAAAGAGCACTTTTGTACCTCTAACACCAGAATGACCATTCCATATACAGTATCTCACTAGTCTATCTGTAAAGCAGCCTACACAAAGGGTTTGGGAAAGGGCAAAACCTCTCAAAAACATATCCACCAGGTTACTCAAACATTGTCCCAGCAGTCAAATTCAATATGAACCAGTCAGATAATGTAGCAGACGGGCACTGTTGCTGTGGTGCAAAGGACAGAGCCAGTCCACACCTGAAAAAGCTGCTACGGAGGCTGTTAGCATCTATGCTAATCTCTTCAGGAACAGTCACGTATTGCGGTCATCCTACTTGTAGCTCCCACCTCCTCCTGTTTTAAACGACACTGATTGTGCTGTGCTGCTTTTGGGTGCTCAAAATTGTTGTACGCTGGAGCTTGGTAAGGTGGATCTGACAGACATTGAATCAGGCTGATCCAGCTGCACTGCAAGGTAAAGTCCCTTTGGAATGTGGTGGAATGGGAGATCTTATTCATGGATGTGCAACTGACAAATATACAGCAACTGGGTGAGGCAATCAGTGTCAATGTCAATTTATTTCTATAGCACATTTAAAGCAGCCAGTCGCCTACCAAAGAGCTTCACAGTAAAAACAATTAAAATAAAAATGTAACAGAGAAAAGACCCAGTGAAAGCAACTATACTCCTCTAAAGGCCAAAATATCACGTTAATATGGACCAAAATCTCAGAGGAATGTTTCCAGTACCTTTTTAAATCTACTCAAAGATGAATGAAGGCAGATCTGGAAACCAAATTAGTGCAGAAAATGCAAGACTGTCTGGCTGCAGACCTCACCTCTCAAGCCCCTCTACAGCCTCTCTCAAGCCCCTGAGGCATCCGACGTTAATGACGTAATTTACTGCACGCTTGGACTGGAAATACTGACATTATTTCACAACAGATGGAGGAAATGGTAGGTGATACTCTATGTAAAAGTAAAAACGACCATGTGAATGCGCTATTGTTAATCTTAACATACATAAAATAATGTAAGTATTTAGTCAAACGACCAGATGTGACATTTGTCTTCTGTACAACTTCTTTATAGTTTTGTGTCCACAAGAGCATACACTTGAGTTTGCAGTGAATGATAGCATTAGCAGCTGCTAGCAAATAGACAGTCTGGCTGCAGACCACCTCTCTCAAGCCACTTCACCACCCTTCTCTCTCTTTAAAAGGTCTATAAACTAACAGCTTCATATTTGTGCAAGTTACATGTGTGATTTGCACTGATCAAAGAGGAATGAAGATGCAGTAAACGTGTCTTCATAGAGAAATGTTGTATAAGAGACTCCTTTAGGGTAATTTTAACATCAGATTCATGTAACTAACTTTTCACGTCTTAAGGGACTCTCCAAACACATGCACAAACACACACAGGTATGCAGGCCCTTGTGTATATGCAACAAGTTAGGATTATCAGCCTTTAGTTAGAACTGTCCAGAGAAAACCAGATCCCATTGCTACCTCTCACCTGAAAACCCTGCATAATCTGTCTGCACTGCATGAGGACAGCAGAGAAAGCGTGAATGTAGGGCAGCGGGAGAATCAATACGTGCCCTTTTAAGTGGATAAGGGTGCAGTAAATATCCCTTCTGGGAGCTTTATTCTGACCCGGTCTGGAAAAGTCTATTTTTGTCACCTCAGTTCCTTTTTAAGGGGACTCTTGCTTCTATTTCCAGCATGCTAAATCTCGTGGTTTCCATCTCTGGCTACCGGCGAGTCTAAATCAGGCAGCATCTAAACATGTCGGAGCGTAATCGATTCCAAGCTGTTGCAGGAGTAATCTTGTGTGATTGAGGTTATGCAGAAGTCCTGCAGAAAGAGGTTATAGCTCCGTTGAATAATGCATGTTGTAGGCAGCCAGAACAGTTTAGGGTATTAAACGCAGACAGGTCACGTCGTAGATACTAATAGAAACCGTAAGTTATGACTGCATGTCTTGTAAGTAAGAGGTGTAATTATGAGCTTTAGAGGCGGCAGATTGCAAAATCACAGGTTCTGGATGTGACAGTTATCACCTATTTAGCTGTATGACTGTCTGTCTGCACCACGTCCAATTTGCAGGTTTAGTTCTGTGCTCAGATATGAAGGCCGTGTCATTTTCAGATCCTCCTGTGAGTGTTCGTCTGCCTCTGACTCAGACTGGAGGAGCCTTGGCAGGGTGGAGATCAGTTTGGTTTAGACAGAGAGGCAACCAAAAACGCCAAGATGTTCTCAGATGTATTTGAAACACTCATTCCTGCAGTGCTGACAAAGAAACTTGACTAGAAGAGCCTTTCATTTATGAATCAAGGCAACCTTCACTGTCACAATGAAACCTTTTGTGACTGTGAGTAACTCCAGGGTGTGCCGAGCTCATGGGTAGAGCATGTGCATGTGCATGTGTATGGAAATTCAGTAGTGGGTGTGCGAACAGTCTGTAAGAGGGCGTGTGTATTTGTTTGCCAACTGTTTGTATGTATGCTTGTGAGCAGACTGTCTGCGGGTGTGTGTGTGAAGAATGAATTACCAGCTATAGCAGTGTCTCTATGTGCAAGACACGATGCTCTAACATGGAAAGGTGCAACCAGAACGGTACATCTTTGCCTACACACATTGATAACTGGTGATAGATATTAGATTGAGCTCAGTGCCACAAGCCTTTCAGGTGCCCCCTATACCCCTTTGGTTTGAAGGCATTTCCCGATAAGGATGAGTTGGTTTGTACCCTGCCCTATTTAGATCATCTGCATAACTAACAATCACACTTCCTGACTAGGGCTGAACGGTATGGACAAAAATTCATATCTTGATATTCATGCTAGATATTTCGATATCGATACGGTACGATATGACTGTGGGTTCGGTGAAAACCAAGCACCCTTCAGAAATATAAAAACATCATAATACAAAAGCATATGGAGAGTGCAGTTTTATTTATAAGAAATCTATATTGTGTTTATCATTGCTTTTTAAATTTTTTTGAATGATCATATCTTTATCTAACCTGACAAGCCACATGGACAGCTCCATATATCTGCCACAGAAATACTGTATTTCACTAGTCCATCTCGGTAGCAGCCCTTTAAATTTGTTTTCAGGGGCAGAAAGTTAAAAAAACACAAGCTTGTGATTAGACAATTGTTTGACTCATCACATTCATCATAGACCAATCCACATCAAGTAGGGTTGCCTCCTACAATGTAGCATACATAGCGGCTAATGGCTAATAACAGTTAAAAACAGTTCATGGACTTTAGCCATAGCAGCTTACTTAGCCGCTAACAGCTAACGACAGTTAATGACCATTAGCTGTTAGCAGCTAATGGTCATGTAACAGCTAACAGCCTTATACTATCCTATTACACTAAATTGTATCACACGGATGATTCATTTAGCATTTACAGTATATGTGACATGAACCTCGTCAAAGACAATCCCTACAAGTAAACTTCTGAGGAGGGTAGATTTTGCCAAGTTTCACTAGGTAGCCATGAGGACAATAGGCTAATCGGCATGTCTGTTCTCAACTTCCGGTTGTCGTCACGTCCGCATTCTGCCGCTCCCGCCTCTCTTCCCTGATTGGGCCATTAAGAATTCAGCCGAGTGTATTTGTTGGACAACGGAGGCTGGCAAGACGGACCTGCAGGATTTCAGAATCAGGCAGGTCCGTCTGCTCTGCAAAGCTAGTCTTTATATAGATACGATAAGGATATATCGTTCAGCTCTAGTCCTGACTGACCCTTAATGACGCATAACATCAGACAATGTTTTTGCCTTGACGCCCTGTCTCCTTTTCCTCTATCAAATGCATCAACACAGACAAGGCGCAAGGAAAGAGAGATTTAGGCAATGTGCAGGAAGGACTTTCTTGACTTTTTTCACTCAGAAGGGCTTGATAATCTGTTTAATAAAAGCACTTTTTAACACAGAGGGAGAGACTGTGTTAAGCTCACACAGAGCTGTGTATTTATGAGCCATCTGAGACCACCTCTCGCCAATATAATGCCTTAACGTCTCTTTCTCCAGCTGTACAGATACAACGCTTAATGGACTGTATGACGGGTAACATAGGGTATAGCATGACGTGATGTTTATGTTAATTCATGGTAGAGCTGGGTATTCCCTGCAATATCATGATACAATACATTAGATATTTTGGTACAGAGGCCATAATTTGATACATTATGGACATGGACTATATCTTTCAAAAAATGTAGGACAAATTTGTAACTGTTGAGTAAAAAAAACTGCAAGGACAAGATTTAAAGGATCAAACAACCCATGACACTTGAGGCTTTTTAGAGCCCGATATGTAACAATGACCAACATGTTATAGAAAAAATGTAATAAAACCCTGAAATGTAATAACTTGTCGATAATGTAACAAGATGCTGAGTCCAAAATGTAATATGTTTTTGCCCAACATGTGATAACTTGTGATAACATTTTGGGTCACTTATTACATTAGGCCTCATAATAAAATAAAGTTATTACATTTTGGGCGCAGCATCTTGTCACATTATTGACCATTTATTACAGTTTGGGCTTTATTACAATTTTTTATTACATTTCGGGCTCAACACTTATGTTACAGTATTGACCAATTATTACATTTTGGGTTTTGTGACACTATTTTTTTTTATAAAATGTGGGTCAATGTAACATAGTGGGATTTTCCTGCAATCTTCTGAATATTTATTCTGTGAGCTGAACCATGGGGGACATTACCATTAATAAAAGTATATTTTGCAGCTTCTGTTACAAAATTCGGGGCCGTATCCATTCTGTAAAATTTGTAACAATACTTGTATCTGAAAAGACTTTCTGATGATGAAGTGCTGTATTCACTTTCATGAGTACAAGCCTAATTCATGGTGTGACGACTTGTGTGCTGATATAGTATGAAGGGCAGGAACAGAACATGCTACTAAAACATAAGCATGCTAGCCTTTATAAGGTTTAAACTCCCCAAAATATAATTAACATTTGAAATGCATATTTTAAGCTGAAGTAGTTTTTAAAGACCCACCCATTTAAATTGTAAATTATTTGATCTATCCATTATTTTTCAGCATTTTTTTAAAGCTGACACTTTTTGTCATTAGGGAGACTTGCAAGAGGAAATTAAAGCAACTTTCAAAGGCAAGTTTTCTATGAATATGGCTCAGACATCGGTATTCCAATATTATCAGGCCATGATAATGGAGGGATAAAATCTAACAACATGACCTAGCTGAAACCACATGATACGTTCAGGACTGATCGTGTGTTTGTATGTTTTTGCAAATGAGCATGTATGATTGTTTGGGACGAGAGGGAGGATCCAAAACACATATTTATTCTAAAAGAAACACATACAAACACATGTAGGGCACAACTAAACAACCATTTCACTTTGATTTCTATTATTTTTGGCAGAGACTGGTTAAAAAACTTGTTTGATCAAATTCAGGGCTGCACATCAAACCTGTAGACAAGCAACCACACAGCAGATATAAAAAGCTCAGCAGAAAAAACACATGCATAGTCCAACACACCAGAGGGAGCTTTTCATGTTCCACTCCTCGAGCTTCACATGCAACCAACATGAAAAAAATGTGTGGAGTAAAATGCTTTTTGCAGCTCTGCAGGCAGACTGAGCGAGAAAAGCAGACCCAAGCTGTGGCAATGAGGCGCCCTTAGCTGTCCGCACCGCTAAAGCTCTTTATTTTCAAGGGCCTGTGAAATCAGGATGTCCTGCTCCAACCTTTTTAATAGACCGAGCAAGACCTTACACAACCTAGGCTTGTTTACAACTGAGGCCTGTGCACCGAGGTAGCCTCTGCAATTCTTTATGCAATGTGGAACAAAAGAGAAAAATAACATGATTCTATGTATTTCACAGTTCACAGCTTCCTCTTGAGCTGCACAAGGAGGACAGATAGAAATAAACCAGAGCTTGTAATATCATCTCTCAATAAATCTGTTTATGCATTTGGTTAAAAGGAGGCTCAGCGTGTGATTTTCTACAATGGCCCCCTTTCTCTGCTCTTTGTCTCTGCCTATCCAACTATCACCCTCTGTCTAGGATGATCAGATGAAGAACTTCTGCTAATGGGATTAACAGGCCTTTCCACCTGCCACAGCATTATGGGTAAAAAGGGGCATCTCTAAGAAGTCAGTCAGCAGATCCCTTCATGCAGTATTAAAAGTCCATTTCATTAGCTTAGAGGGGCAGCTGAGTCTGAGGGTGCAGGCCTGTGAGTCAGACAAATTCTGCAACAAAGACGAGTCTTTGCTCGCGTGCATGTGTGAGGCAGAGGGGTTACAAGAGGGGGGGAGTGTCAGGGATTAAATACAATGTGATTCTTTGTTGATTTGACATTTTTAAAGCCAACAAAAGCAAAGCTGGAAGCATCATGCAAAAATGCAATACATCAGACACCTTAGGGTAGGGGCGGACAGCTGTTTTAGACTTTGCTCAAATGTCCACCCCGAGTCAAAGATGAACATTTTATATCACAGACTTAAAAGGTCAAAGGCAGTTAGCCTCCATTTTAATCACTTTCTTGTTGAAGCAGTCTTTTAAGAACTTGTACAATTTACTTGCACAGCTTTGCCTGAATGTCCACTCCAGCTCAAGGATGAACGAGACAAATTTTTAAGAGAGATTACAGATTACCAGCCTTCAGTTTATCACCTACCTTTGAATGTCATACGTCAAATGGGCATTTGTGCAAAACCTCAAAGTATCATGCCCATTCTGACTCAAATGTAGAGCAGATGATATGAAGGTTACTGTTCAAGAAATTCCACCAGATATAGTTAGATATTGTCAAAAAGAGATTTACTTCAAAACGGTCATAAATGTCCTGAGCTAAAGGTTGAGGTAATTTCACTATGAGAGTCACTGGTTTGAGGTAAAATTAGGTCTTTCATTCCTTGCTTATAAATGTACCATAAAATACCAAATAATGGCCGGGGCGTTTATTTCTTTCAATCACTGAGCAGACCAGGCATTTATTTAAGACCAGGCGACTATTTGGAACAGGCATTTAATTCCTTTCCCACAAAAATCTTGCTTAGCAAAAAAAGTAAAAATATGGTAAATGTAATCAAATTATTTTTTACACCAGCATGAATATCACCCTTACAGCAA
Source organism: Scarus forsteni (assembly GCA_036419115.1). Classification (NCBI taxonomy): domain Eukaryota; kingdom Metazoa; phylum Chordata; class Actinopteri; order Labriformes; family Labridae; genus Scarus; species Scarus forsteni. Next base: position 18,143,255 of record JAZDUH010000066.1, read on the forward strand.
TATTACAGTACTGTGGTTATACTCTTGTCTTCTTCTTTCAACTCAGCACTCTCTAAACACTCTTAAAATTGCACCGGGGCCATGGAGATAAGCAGCAACATACCGCTAAGTGACGTGTCCAGCCTCCTGACGTTGAGGGCAAATAACATGCAGCGGCAACGTCTTCTTCTTTGGATTTGTGAAGCCCTAGTGTGTAAGATTCCGGCTTTTTGCACTCTAGTGGCCTCTGTGGACGTTTAGTGTAACTGCACTGTCGTGAAACAGAGCGCCGTACACCAACGTGCCTTTTGTTGACATACAGAGGGAGGAGAAGTGAGCTGACAGGACGTCCAGAGAAAAATAAACCACGTGGACTGTTAAGGTACAGTCTGATGTTTCTTTTCAAGCGTGCACTGTCAGCTGTGAGCTCAGCGTTCACATGTGTGTTCTGTAACTTCGACCATAGCTCGTAGGCTGTGCCGAATAGAATACACTAGGCTTTAATTTGGAATGGGCGTCTATTTGGCATTTTACGTTAGTAAGCTCAAAAATGTCTAAAGGGATTTTGCTTACAAAGGATTAAGTGATTCAACTGAGTCGTAAGTCGTTGGTAAGAAGTCAAGGTTATAACTGTAGCCTGATCTTCATTCTTCACTTAAAATATGCAGTGCTTAAATTTATTAAGAACACCAGTCAATGAATAGTTTATTCCACAGATGGCCTAATTTAAGAGTAAAGTTGATTACCAAATCACTGTTTATCTTTATGTAATGGTTAATACACCAGCAGGCAGAAGGCTTTAAAACAAAATGATAATTTTAATGCAAAAAATCACTTATTAATGTTACTCATGAATTTTCAAGTTCACTGTTGTACAAAAATAGTCTAGCACATTTTTATTGATTGAGATGCCAAGTTATAGATATTTATGTTCCTGAAAGGAAAAATGATTTTTACTGGTTGAATTACTTTCTTGATTAGTTTCTGAACTCTGAGAGAAGCCCAGTGAGCATCTCAAATCTGGGTATAAAACAATTAATTCAGTTTGTATTCAAAGTGTATGTCCAATAACAATAACACTGTTTATGTGTATATGCATATATGTATTTATGCATATATGCGTATCCATAAAATGAAGAGCTTTATGCTCTATTGTAAAGTGTCTTGAGATAACACTTGCTATGAATTGGCGCTATACAAATAAAGATTGATTGATTGATTGTCAGTTTTAGAGTAGTCTTTCAAAGACTGCTAACATACTAATGTTTTCTTCTTTACATAACAGGTGGCCTAACAAATGTATAGCACTGTAGCTCAAACACTTTTTGGCCAATTTCCCTTTGATTTTGCACAAATGTCCACCAACACTGAAGGAGGAACTGAATTAAAATTTGGAAGTAAATCAAAGATAAAAATAATTTTAACTCCCTAAATGAAGGATGAACTTTACAAATATTAGAGATAAAAAGTCTGGGTTATTTTGCCTCATGTTCATGTCTTGACTTTGAAAAACACACTGTACCTCAGAGGGGATTTCCTCACTCTGACTCAAGAATATACTGATGATAATTTAGGGGTGGCTGGAAATATATTTGCTTCTTGTTGTTGAATTTGCATCCATTGTGTCATTAGTGTTACTGCTTGTATGTGACACTTGCTGTTGGAGGATGCGGTTAGAGGGGACGCAGGCTGTAACTATGTGCTGTGTGAGAAATAAACTTTAAATAAGATGACCATTATTGAAATTCTAAAAGCAAAACTAGCAAAACTACCACCATTAATCAATATCAGCATCAAATTTGTGTTTACGATCGATAGCCAGTGGTGCACTCAGTTTCTACAATATTTCTCACTGTGCACAGTCATAACTTTCTCAGTATCATTTTGACAGATAACCAAGTGTGCTGATACATTTTTGTAGTAAACGGTAAAAGGACCTGAGCTTATACAGCGCTTTTTTTGTCTGTGACTACTCAAAGCAGCTTCACACTGTAGGTCACGTCTACACCTTGACACCCATTTTCTCTCACATTCACTCACTGACGGTTCTTTAGAGTTTCTATGTTAGTCGTTCATCAGTATCAGATAACACTTTCACGCCCTTTCATGCCCATGTACACACCGCTGATGCAGCAGTGGGAGCAACTTCGGGTGAAGTATCTTGCCCAAGGACACATCACTATTGGCCCTTTTCCACTAGCCCGCCTTGGCCCTACTCTACTTGGCACTACTCGATTTGCAGTAGCACGGTACCTCCTAAAACAAGCTAGTTTTAGTACCTACTCCGCTCTGGTTCCAAACGAGCTGAGTCGATACTAAAAGATGACATCACTGACTCCTGGCTACTGATTGGTAAGACAATGTCATCATCAATGAGTCATGAGTGCGACGACCTAGCATGCTAGCGGTAGCTACCGTTAGCTTACCCTCATTTGTCTTTTCTTTGCAGCTCGATTGCTCTCGTCCTCGGCTTCATTCTGTTGTATAGCTTCCAAAACTCTCCTGTGCTTCTCAAGGGGTATGTCTTCTTACCACCTGCAGCCTTCTCCTGCTTTCCTTTTTTACTCAGTTTGTGACAAAAAGCTACAGATTGTTGTGTCGCGCTCAAAATGACGTCATCGCAGAGCCGCTCAGCGACACTGCACCCCGTTGGGCAGGCGACTGGGGCTAATGGAAAAGCAGCACAAGGCGAGTAGAGAAGAGCCAGGTAGAGTAGAGTAGAGTAGAGCAGGGCTAATGGAATAGGGCCATAAGTGACAGCGAACGCAATCTTCTGATTACTGACCAAACACTAGCAGACTGCACACTGACACTGCCAGTCAGACACCAGCATCCTGCTCTGGTCCCTCTGGTAAGTGTTCAATGCAGGTCACATCTGTTGTGTCTGGAAAGGGTGCAAAACTGATGAGCTGAACCGACACAGGGGATGCATGGCGGCCATCATGCGTCCACATATGGGTAGCTAACATGAAGCTCACCGGGCCTTGTGTTCATCCTTTGCTTGTGAATGAGGTTTTTCAATGGGTGGTTTTCTCACAAATACGTCACACGCCTCCTCTGACCATTTAAACACAATAAAGCGGTCCAATATTAAGGTCACAAAGCATGCAACTACATCATTAAAGTACAAAATAAAACTTTACAAAAAAAGCCCACATCTTCATAACCCAAAGCTGAACTTTCACTGCGTCACAGATACACCAACAGGGTCACCCCCACACACACACACACACACACACACACACACACACACCGGCAGTACTTCACATTTGTGGTTAACTCTCTCTGTATGTCTTGTGAAGATCAGAAGGGACAGTCCTTATGTTAGCAAGGGCATTTTCAAGTTGATTTCAGATGAACAGATGCTTTTTAGCATGCAGCAGTTGAAGGATAAAGTCTGTGAAAATGAGCCCACCCTGCTCCTCGAAAAGAGGTTGTGGTGTCTGGAGCTGGTTCTCTGAAAGTCTTACATATCTGTGGTCAACCTCAGGCCACCTGCAGTATCGTATGTGGGGGGTGGGGGTGGGGGGGAGAGACAGACCAACCAGCAGTCCGTCTCACAACCACGACAGACTCTCACACATGCAAACAAACACACAAACATGAATCACAAACAAGAAATACACAAGAATCTCCACAGAGACACCTGCACACAGAAACTCACCACACATACAAGCTGCACCTTTAACTTGCCCTTTCACTTCGCAGATGTAAACAAGGGGAGGTTTCAGAGAAAAGTAGGCCTCCTACTGCAAACTGTTTATTTGACTGAAGCAAATTCATATCAAGTCACATCATGTCACCATTTCAACAAGCAGATCATCTGTGGAAATAAAGATGGGTGTGCGTTTTCTCTGAGGTGTCAGTTTAGTGGTAAACAGTGGAGTAATGTCCATGAAAATAAGGCTAAAGCAGACGTCAGATCCTGCTTATTCAGAGGCCAAAGTCTGTGTTTCACAGAGAAGAAGTGATACTCTGCCTCTGGACACTTTGTTTTGCATAGACAGAAATGTGCAGGAGGAAAACAGGTTGCGTAAGAGATGTGATCCGGGAGAAAAGGAGAATGAGTCAGCTCTTCCTCTGTAGTGTACAGTGCACATGGTAATGGGATGTGATACAGCTTGCCAGGCACTTAGGGATGAAACAATGCATACAATGAACGCATTTTGGATTGTTCAAGTTAACATAAAGAGAGAGAAAATGTCCCTTTATTCTCTTTTCTGTTATTGCAGTGGTACATTCATTGCAATCCTTATGTTGAGAGTATTGCTACAACACTACATAGAAGTGTTGATCAGAAATCCCTGCTAAGTGTTACACAGTTTCAAACTTTAACTTCAAAAAGAGTTAACAATTAAACATGATGTGAGTTTTAGTCCTAAAAGAGTGAAAACAACACTCAGTATGGACCAAAATAGATACTTAACAATGTTAACATTTACTCTGGTAGTGTTCAAGGAAAAGTTCAGTGTCTACAGCTTTCACGTTGTTTATAGAATGGAGTAGGACAATATACTCACCCAGAAGGCTTTCCTGATCCAAACAGTGCTTCGGGAGATATTTAGATCCAAAATCAAGCGGCGGACATCCGTATAATGGTGGCAAATAGGGCATACAGCGCCGCTCCAATATTTCAACATGGTCCACTCGCACTACTCCTCCATTACAGTCTGGGGTCGCTCCACCCATGTTTTTGTGACTGTGTTGACCTCTGAACTGGAAACTTTCTTCACCGCTGCCGCGCATGCGCAGTACGGCTTCCTCCTTTCGATGAGCTCCTCATCTGTATACTCTGGCTCAAAACTGTGAGGGCAGCCATCATATTCAAAGTTCTCCTCCACAACATCTTCATCCTATAGGTATTCGTCCATTTTGCACAAAACTGGAAGAAGAAAGTTGTTCAGTAGCCGGCGGTCGCCGCTGAAACAATGAGCCATACTGCGCATGCGCGGCAGCCGTGAAGAAAGTTTCCAGTTCAGAGGTCAGCACAGTCACAAAAACATGGGTGGAGCGACCCCAGACTGTAATGGAGGAGTAGTGCGAGCGGACCACGATGAAATATTGGTGAAACGAATGAGTTTTTGGACGATTAATGCAGTTTTAGGAGTGGCGCTGTATGCCCTATGTTATACGGCTACCATTATACGGATGTCCGCTGCTCGATTTTGGATCTAAATATCTCCTGAAGCACTGTTTGGATCAGGAAAGCCTTCTGGGTGAGTATATTGTTCTACTTCATTCTATAAACAATGTGAAAGCTGTAGAAACCGAACTTTCCTTTAAGTTATTTGTACAGATTTTTCTGTGCAGCTTTTCCAAAACTGATTTTACAGAGTAAACTTAAATACATCACAATGACACCAGCTGGACCTCGAATGCATCACAAAACACCATGTGAACATGCTTGTTTAGCTCAGCTAATTTTCTTCCATCCTGTTTGTCTCTGCAAACTTCAAAATAGACTAACTCCAGATTAACATTTAAAAAAAAGGGACTGAAAACAAAGTTTCCTTCAGACGACCACAGGGCAGCAGGAGCTCCAGACAAGTGGATGGGTGAGTCAATGGTTTGTTGACATTCCTAAAGTGGGCATGGAGTTTAACCACAGGTGATTGTCAGTTAATTTAGGCATTACGTTTGATCTGCTTTGGAGCATTCATGTCCTTCATTAAACAATTTTAAGGCCTTAATTCACCATTAATACTCTTACTTACATCTGGAGAAAAACAATTCATCCAAATCCTTTCATGGCAGTATTTGGAGTCTCCAGCATGAATCAGAGGCTAATATCTTTTCAGATGAAAGTAAAAGCTTTTATATCATTATTGACTTGGTGATTAATTCTCTTTGTATCAAAGCTAATGCGCCTTTTTCTTATGTACAGTGGATTAAAGAGGTCATGAGCCTTCAAAGTGAAAAGTTAAGACTCACTTTAAGCAAATCATTTAGAAAACCAACAGGGCTCCAGACTAACATTTTGCTTTGGTTGCAACGGTGCACCTAAAAAATACTTTAAGGTGCACCAGCACAAAAATTAGGTGCACCCAAATTTATCATAGCGTCACCTTAAACGCCATAAGGTCACCATTTTTTCACTCTCCATACATTTTATATAATGTAAATGAGTTTTAAACAAGAGTAAGATGTAAAGAAATACTTGTCTTTATTCGAAGCTAAATTATATATTAAAAGAAAGAACAGAGCATTTAAAGTGCTTCACTGAATTAATCTTTTAAAATCTTCCATAATTAAAAGAGCTAATGTTTAAGGTGCTATATTGAACTAAAAAATGAAATGAATATCCAGATTTTAACAACATCATAACATATAACTGGGCGGTGTTACTTTCTAATAAATTTGAACCTAGCATAAGACTTCACACACTATAGTCAATATTTACAAATCTGTAACCAAGATAAATAATTAAAAAAAAATCTGAAACTAACTTATAAAAAAAGTTAATTTAGAGTAGAACGTTTCATGACTTTTTTCTTTATTTTTTTCTCTTTTTGTGGCTTTTTTTTTTTCTCTTTACAGCTTTATGTTCGGTCAGGGTCTGTCAGTCAGGTTATTTGTCCTGAGTGGACGTGGACACTCATCTCTGTGCCTGTGTGACTAAGAAACTCCCCCCTTAACAGGAGAAAGGACTGAACAAATAAAGATGTAATAGTTAATGTAACTTTGTTTTACTTGTTGTTAGTTACTAATTATCTGACAGTCACTAAGACAAATTTGTCAGAGCTTCGCTGCTTCTTCAGAGTAACCGCTCCGTGCTGAAACCTGACACCATAGTCAGGCTCTGTCTGGGCTCATTTGCATACAACAGCTGACTGGATGATTATGAGTACCTCAGTTACTTTTGTCAACTTACATTTGTAAGAGTGCACCAAACACTTTTTCTTGGTGCACCAGTGCACCCAAGAAAAAGTGTTAGGTGCACTCTCACAAATTTTAGGTGCATGTGCGCCCAAAATGGTTACACTCTGGAGCCCTGACCAAACAATATTTAGTCCCCCTTTGTTAAATATGTGGAGAAATTCTCTTCCAACATCTTGATTTTCAGATTGTCTTAAGGCTGACACATTGATTTGTTGATCTTAAATTGTGAGTACATACTTTTTTTTATTACGTTGTTGTTATTCATTTAGTATTTTTATTATTATTATTATAGTATTTTTTTCTATGGTTGTTAAGTGACAGTCTCGATCAACCTTTATAGTCTGCAGAATTCTTAAACTTAAAACACATTTAAATTGGTTATTTGTTGATTTACTTTATTTTTTCCAGGGACATTGTGCCACACTTCCTACCATGTAAACTTCGGTGAGTCAAATGAGCAGGCTGGTCCTGTTGCAGAACTTTAGGAATGTACACCATTACAAAATAAAGACTGGCAACTACTGGACGTCATGTTTATGTCTGTCATCCATCATCCTTCGTCTTCCGTCTTGTTTTGTCTCTGGGGTTTTATTGTTAGTACTGTTCTGTCAGACTGAAAATGTTTAAATAAAGTGCTAAAAATAAATAAATAAAAAAGACTGACCCAACCACCTGCAATTTATATTTGAGTTTTTGCGTCTGTTATGTCTTATTGGCTGATGAAAACTTTGCATTTACCATGAACAAATCATAAAAAACATAGAATATTAGGGCTGGGACAATATGCCTTTCTCCCGTTTCAATATTTCCTGATTTTTTGGGTGCCGATTCAATTTAAATTACAATTCTAAGATATTGCTGATTTTTGCAATCTTTCGTTAGCTTTTTTAACACCAGCGAATAACATACACAATGATGATGCCTACAGACTATATCAGGAAAAACACACATCACGTGTGAGTCCGTTTTAAGGATTTATTCAGCAATATATTTTAACCAGCTGTTTATACTCTCTCTTCAAAAGCCTGGATTGCATTTGAAAGTGGCTTATTAACACAGACTAAAATGAAGCATTCAAATTTGGAAAAAAAACTATTTATGAACCAAAAAATTGATTTAAAAATCGTCAAACAAAAAATCCTGATACTTATGTGAATCGATTTTTTCTCCCACCCTTATAGAATATATACATTTTTTTTTTGCCTCTAATGCTCAAAAAGACAGTTTTACATGACACAGATAAAGAACAGAGGAGCTTCTGTGCTTATAGGTCCCTCCATCATTTCTGTCTCATGCTTATTAAACTGAGAACACACAGATATGAAAAAGGCAAGTTTGAGGACACAGAGAACCGGAGCTCATGCAAGACCACCGTGCCAGCTCTTCTATGCACTGTGGGGGTCCCATTACTCAGAATTCCTGTGAAATTCTATGTCTGGAATCAAGAACTGCATGAAACAACAAGAGCAGCGGGACAATGAGAACATACAAGAGACACAACAGAGAGAGAGGGAAATTAGCATGCTGCTCTTGGTTTATCAAGTTTCAGCTTGACCTGCAGGATATGGGGTAGACTTCTGCATGTGAAATTGGAGGGGAACATGAGTTTGAAAGTTAGAGTTATATTTCTTTGGCAGGAAACTTGCTATAGTTCGCCGCAGATTCAGAGAAATGGCTTTTCTGTCCTCCGGTGCTCACGTCATCTCCCCTGCAAGCAGTGAGATAACCCCGGAGACAAAAGGGTTTCCTGCCAGTCAGATAATCATCACACATTACTCCCACTTCCTCTGCACTGCTGGATGCACAGACTGCGGAGGGAGGAGAAGTGTGGGGTCACAGATGCTGATCCAGGGCCGCTTTTCACTTTCCTACAGGGCCGCTGAAACAAAGTGTGAGCTGACTGTCGGGCTGAGTCAATAACAGGCGGGTCAATGGTCAGAGATCATCATACTCCATTAGAGGGGTCAAGCCAATGTTGACCTATGTCTGTTTGACCCTCTGCCACGACACACACATCAATATGACATTGATATAGAGGTAACAGATTGAAGTATTAAACACAGAAAGATTGATTTCCATGCTTGTTTAAGATCAGTTTTTTCAAATCTTTTCATATGTTTCTGTTATTGTTGCAGCAAGAGAACGTGGAGAAGCAGGAAGAAGTGCAGAATTACATTTTTTTACAACTTGTATATTTACTAATTTGTGGCAGCCCTAAAATATGGTGCAACTGCTTTTATTGTTGGCTTGGCTCAGACAGCTGAAGGAATACTGAACTAAAAACAAGCTATGTGGTCAAAGCCAAGCTAAGCTAACATCTACACTGACTCAACAGTGCCAGACAAACAAGCAAGCAAACAGACATGACAATGTGTGGAGAAAAGTTGTTTTGCTAAATTTCAGTTGCTTCTGAACAAAAAGCTTTTATTTTGATGTATTATTGTTCTATTAAAGTTTGCCTAAGATATGTCCTGGGTTTTAACTAACCAATAATCCAAAGAAAAAACACAAAAACACTTTAGGATCATAGGAAATCAATCAGATCTAGCAATTGGATGATGCATTCACCTTAATTATAGAAAGTACAGTACTTGCCTGTTTTGCTGTGGAACTGGATCAATGCTGAATTTTGCAGCATTGGTATTTTCAGAGTGGCAGAGATATTCTAGTCTGATAAATTTACCATGATTAAGAATATTAGGCTCTCAAGTCTTAAAATGTTTGAAATTTAAAAAGAGTTAACAACACTTTTATACCTTTTACACAGAGGCCACTTTTAGCCAGCAGTTAATTCTTTTTAATCACAGTTTTAAAATACAGGATGCTGGTTACAGCCTTTAACATTTGCACTACTGCAATGCAACTTTCCCTATGAGGAGGATATTTAAGATAAGATAGGATAAACCTTTATTAGTCCCACAGGGGGAAATTTCAGCGGCTAAAAAGTAACAGTACTTTAAATGTGTGCCGACTGGCATTTGTGAGTAACTACGCAGCCCTGGAAACATTAACAAAACTTTTATCCATGTCATATCAACTCCCGCATAAACATCTATTTCACATTTGAATATGTGCAAACTTCATTGCACAATCAATACCTTCAGCTGCAGCGTCGGCACAATATTGTTTGCGGGGGTGTGTGTTGGTTCGAGATATGTGAGTAAAACTGAAACCAGAGTGGTGCATGGGGGATTCCTCTACTGAAGGAAGCTCCACTTTGATGGCATTAGCTTCACAGCCACACATCATGGAAGCAGCTGGTTTCACTTCTGTAAAATTCTGCATTTTTATTCAAAAGAGGTGACCTCCACTCCAAAATGCAAAATCCAGTTCATGCACAAAAACAAGCCTGCATGTCAGACATTTTGATGCTTTCACTTGTTACTGAAACTGTTAGTGCATGAAATTAAGTGGCATTATTTATTTCTCACCACACACTACCACACACACCGACGAGCCCACGTTCACGCCCACTCATGGCTGAAACATAGAGAGAAAGAGCCGTGAGTCATATCGCTGATTGCTGCGAGGTCCTCTCCCTTTTGCTCTCAGTTCAGCGACATGTGGTCTGCCCATGTTTTAAGATGATGCACTTTACACACTCTGACTCACCGAGCTTCAGACTACAAAGGTCACACTGACTGCTCAGAACTGAACCCATCAGGACAAAATGACAATAAAACATAGCTGCTCTCTTGTAGCCCCAGCAAAAACTGTAGTATGTGATACAGACAAAAAGAGAGTGATACCGGGCCAGGCTATTCTTCATAAGGTGTTTTTTATGCTATACCATCGCTGAAAAAAAGCTGACATATCATTCAGAGAAACACTGCCGGATTACTTTGAGTTTGAATCTAGTATGCTGGGTTTTTCCTTGAACAGTAATTCTGATACATTTCACTTATCTAAGCAGAAAATGTCATCTGTTGAGGGCTGCATTTCCTGCCTCTGTTCTCTTCCAGTGAACACATAGCTGCACAACAAGCAAGATGCTGTGATAAAAGATGTGGCACTCATTTTACACGGTTGCAAATCCAGCTGTAATGTGCAACCTGCAGGCATATGCTTATATAGAGAAAACTGAAGCACCTGTTAAAGATTGTTGGATTCAAAAGGTTCTACATTGGAAAAATGATGGGCAGGGATGCATCAAGTCAAAATGAGGTCCTTGACTGATTTTTAAAAAACCTTTCCCAAGGCCAAAAATCCCTGTGGACAATAAATCTAGTGATGATATACACCCTATACAACCCCACCTAAAAATACTGACATAGTCTTTTTTAACTGTTTAAAAAATATTTAGTGCTTTGTTAAATGTTATCATATCACATCCTTAAATCCCACTTCACTCTCTATTTATTTTACTTTCTGAAAAACAAAATTAGTGATACACCCCACTCCACCTCCGAAAGACATTTTGAGGCACTCACTTTTGCCCAGAGGCCTTTTGCATAAATATCTTTAAAATCTTTACTGATTTCTCAACAGTGAAAGACCCACACATGAAGACAAATAACTTCACATTTAACTTTTCGTTCTAGTAGTGTGTGGTGTACCACAAAGAGATGGGCACACCACACACCAACTGACTCACTCACCAACAACCAGGGCCTGTACTCTAGCAGCTTGTAACCTTGCATAATAAAACCTGTCTTCAGTGTAAATAAACATGGCAGACAATGGGCCTCATGCAAGAACATTTTCGTATTCTCATCCTAAATTTTTCTTACCTTTTTTCTAATGTTGCGTTCGTATAAACATGCTCCGTCAGATTCAACAAACACTTCTATCTTTAGAAAAGTGTCTAAATGACCCGCGGACACATGATGAATGCCACCTGTGCGTACATAAGCGCGCATGCACGGGGATAGCATATTTGCATAAGTAACACCCCAAGAATACCGTATAAGGATACGTTTCCCACACCATAAAACAGGAGTGTTCATTCATAAAGATGGCGCCAAACACATGCTCTTCCAAGTGCCTGGCGTGCCAGGGCAGATGAAGCAGCTGGTTACTCTCTCATTTAACGTTTTATATTGGCCAGTCTAATAAACCTTCAATTAATAGCTTTTAGTGTATTCTCTGGTTTGAGATCCTCAGATTTATTTTGTCTTATGCTGTATTTTATGAAAAACGCTTGAAATTAGTTAAATGTATAATCAGTATGTAAGGAACTTGAAAAAAGAGCAGACCAATTTGTTGTGATTTTCAAGACAAGTCTGGACCACTTGTGATTTGTGTTCGTACTTGAAAGAAAATTCTAAATATGAAAAAAATGCTGAATGCGACAAATTCTCCTAAATCATTTGTACGCAACACTTATGGACATATTTGTTCGTATGAAAAGTACTTGCATGAGGCCCAATGTCAGGAGGGATTGGGGCTAAATGTGGCTAGCTGTTTGCTACCCACGACTTCACTGACAATTCCGTTTCCTGTCCAGCTCCTCTCCTTATCAGTTTGTTAAATATGATTTACGGCACATGCTGAGTCGACGATAGTGTTTTGTTACTAATTAACATGTTGGCTCTCCATTTGTGTGTTCATCTAGCTTTAGGCATCCTCCTTCCTCTCATTGCCATGGCTGTGTGCTTCCTCCTAAACCTGGCCTTCTCTGCAATCTGTTTTGATCATGGTGGAGATGTGTTGTTAATTCCTGAGCGAACACAGCTAATGTTTCAGCGGGACTCAATAATGTGCACTAACAGCTGCACTCAAAGATCAGCAACAGCATTTTCCCCCCAAAACAAGAAATACAAATGTAAGAGAGGCTAACCCAATTTTTTTACAAAGTCTGCCTGTGCTGCACTCAGCACACGCCATGCACTCCACAGCAAATCGCCCCTGGTTTCCACAATCAATCCACTTTCACAGCGTGCACACCAGCAGTGCAGCTCCGCACAGGATAGCTGAAACTAAGTGGCGGGTTTATTTTCAGTTTCCCATCACAGGAAAACAAGTGTTCTGAGTTTCTGGATCATTTCAAGACACACAGGGAGTAGTGGAAAAATTCTGGTGCTTACAGCAAATCAACATCAGGCAGGAAATACGACCTGTTGTTTCCATGATGCTCTTACTATGTGCAAACAGTTGAAGCAAAGCTGCAGTGCATATTCTAGGGAGCAGTTTTCTGAGGAGAAGACCATCTTGCTCTCCCTCCTCCTGTTGAAAACAGTGTCAGAAAAGAGCAACTATGACTGCATGAGTATATTTCTAATGGGAATGCATGTGATAATCAATAATAAATACTTAAATTCTGATGAATGATGTTGAATTACTGCATAAGACATACATGTGAAATAATAAGCAGCTGACTTTTCAATGGCTTATTACAGTAAGTAGCTTTGTTTGCCCTGCAGAATGCATAGGGTCTTTCCCTTTAACACTGGGGTGTTTGTGGGTACTCATTATTTGCTTGGCCTTCTAAAATTGTAGCCCTTACTTCACGTTATATTTACATACTTAGTTGCTCCTTTTATTAATCTATATATCTTTATCACACTAATGGATTTGGATTGGAATGCATCACTTTAGTTTTATTAGGCATACTCTAATGCCTTTCAGATCAATAACCTTCAAACTACTCTCTTCTGGTTATTATTCCTGGAAGTCAGACTGAAAATTTCTCCCTCTAAGGACACCTGCTCCTCACAATATTAGTCTAATACATCTTAGTAATAAACTGAGGCACATTAGGTCAGTGAAACCTGCACAGTGATACACTGATGAATGACTTTCGCAGAGACTGTCCCTCCACTGAGCTCCATACAACAGTTGCTGTGATGACTAAGATGGCCGCTGTGCATCATGGAGCTCATGTTCAGCACAAGTTGAGCTGCACCGAGCTGCCAGTCTGCCTCCTCAAAAGGACTGAAGGCCAAACTGCTCATCGTTACACCGCCGCTCTCTGTTCTTTCACTTTTCACAGTGCGCTATTATGACTTGTCCTTTTCTTCTTCATCTCCTCTCACCCTGACTCACTGCTCCACGGGGAAATGAGGGGGGTAACAGTGAATCATCCCCATGAGAGAGTGTGTGTGTTGGTGCGTGCATGCGCACTTCACGGGTGACGGTCTGATTCAGGCGTGTGGGCTGTGAAACCTGAGGAGTGGGCAGACAATGAGAGGAGCTTTGGCAGCATGAAACAGACTGTAAAGGGCAGAGACCCTCTCCTCTGCCCCCTTTTCTCCTTCTCTTCACCCTAGGGAGAAGCAACAGCTGCACCACACACAGAGCACCACCCGTGAACACATGCACAATGCACAAGGAGTTTGTGATACATCATAAAACTGAGTTGAAGGTACAAGACCTGACATGCAGGCTTCACTACAACTTGACATCTGAAAGTATCTGGTAAGCAAATGATGCTTTACCTGGACTGAAAACATTTTTAAGATCCTACATGAGTTAAATAAAAAAATATTTGTTTTAAGATTGTTATTCTTAAGTGTTTGCATTATGTACCATCATACAACAATTCTAAAAAAGTCTTTAGGAGCATAAACTTTGTCTTGAAATTGGAAAACAAATCTGTAATGCCTGCTCTTTAGGATGCTATGGCCTTTTCTATTTAACTTGATAAACTACACCCACCCACAGCAAAGTTTCTTCCCTTAAGAATACTCCAACATGATGATGAGGGTTTGTATGTACATTCATGCCATGATTGGCAAAAAAAGTGCAGTTTTATTTTAAATGGCACATGCATTTCTACAACCAAAACAGACAAAAAGAAAACATCAGTAACACAGTCCTAGCACACCATGCCTGATGTGTTTATTTCCTATTCATGGTAGAAATCTCAGTACATGACAAAATATCACAGTCATCAGGCAGCGAGTATGTCTCAGTCTATCTAGTCTTTGCAGCCATGTAGATGCTTGTTTGAATGTTTGAAATAATTCCTGCAGATTGAATGTGTTGTTTTATCTTAACTGCATAGGCAATGGATCACCTGTAACATATTATGCAATTCTCACAGCCTCATTGGTTAGAATAAACAAACACATTCTTGGAGCATATATGAGAAGTATGGTCTGGCACAGCCTCATTTAGTTTTAAATATTAGATTTTGAGTCCAGAGACAGTAGCTGGATCTGCTTGATTTATGACAATAATCAAACAGATCCATCAGAATGACTGAGTTCTGCATGCAGAAGCATTGTCCAGTCAGCATCCTTCAGAGCAGGAAGAGGTGGGACTTTAATACAGATTGGTACAGATAAGCAAGCTTTAGCAGCACTTTTGTCAAATCTGTCTGGAAAAACGATTTTTTCTCCACCTCTTAGATTTTTCCATGTGAGTTGTCATGCATATGATTTCCAGAACGATTGTCCAATCATTTTCTGGATGCATTTTTAAAAGTTTCAGCCCCTATCCAAACTGTTTCTACAGGTTGTTTTCTAGCTGGACTAGTGAAGTTTTTGCAGTTAAGTATAAAGTGAACTGTCCATCTTGCATGGCAGGTTATTTAAACACAGATAATCTGTGGACTTATGAATACATTGCCCCATCTGGTTAAATGTGTTTTGTGCCATCCATATTCAACATTTGGCAGTGTGAACTGAGACTTCAAAATGTAGAATCCTGCATTTCAGAGCACATAAAGCACATCTCATCAAAAAACTGAATCATGTTCAATTGGACTATCAGCCATCTCCTGTTGCAGCCATCAAACAGCCATTCACAGGTCGTGTTTCCACTCAGCCAGGGCAGGGTTAATGTGTCTTTATGGAGCAGGACAGCTGTCTATTCCCTCTTACACAGCCCAGGGGACAACACATTTACAACACAGAGACCTACCTCTGACCCACTGACCCTTAATTCTGCTACTGATTGACCTCTGACCTCTCATTGACAGTCCAGCGTGTGGCTCTTTATTAGGGAGAGGAATGAGGTGGAGGCTCTCTGTCTCTCCTGCTCAATACACTGAACCAATGCCCTCTGATAGTGTTCCAACAGAGGAAAACACACACCAGGCAAAACCTTACAACGAGAACGCAATCTAACACAATCAAATACGTTTTCTGTTTTTGTTGACAGTCAGAAAGGACCTTGTCCTATTTACATTGATTATATATTGTTGAAGTTTTAGAGGTTAGTGTGCCAGAGTGCATCATAACGTCTTATGAAAAGTGCCTTATAATACACTGTCCTCATGTATATTAATGGAGTCGGCATTATACTGCAACCACCATTTTAGTGTAATGGCCTCCAGTCAATCTCCACCAACCACTATGACCTAAAAAAAAAAGACGAAGTAGAATGCTCACCTTTTTGACCGAGGTAATAAAAACAGAAAATGAAGAAGCTTCATTACAGTAAAGTTAAGGGCCTCGGTCCATTAACAGCTTTTATTGTGCTGGAAAGGCCTATGACCTAAATTTCAGAGCACTTGACACCAGTGCTTTGTGTTGCTGGGTCATGAAAGTTGTCTCACAGCACTTCTGCTTCCTTATCAGTGGCTGTGTTGTTATTGCAACGTGTGCTTTATATTTGATTTTCTTTGAGGAAATTTTAAACAGAACTCATACAAAGGAAACACTTTCTGCCATTATCAGCAGATCTTCATGTGGAAACTATATCTTGGAATACACAAGTCCAATACATTTGTAAATCATTATTGTTGTTAAAAGAGTTTATCTAGTTTTGTGAAAACAGCTGGATCTGCCAGATTGTCTATCAGTCTTATCTTGCAAAGCTCAAACAGAAACACTTGATCCTAGGTAAGTTTTGCTGTGGTGAAAGCTTAAAGTAAGTGTCTCTGAATGGTCAGAAAAAAACACGACAAACAGTACATTGGTTCAATCACTTTTCTGGATTTCTAAAAAGGCTCAGCTCTTCCTTAGCACTTTGTATGTGATGTTACCAAGATGGAGCAGAAGTACATCCAGGGGATATACTTCAACCAAAACAAGAGGTGTCCTGTGGCTAAGGTTGGAGGAATGCTCCACCATTGAGTGGAGGGTCAAGGGTTCTATTCCAGCTCTGGCTTTCACAAGTTGATGTGTCCTTGGGCAAGGCACTTAACAACAAGTTGCCCCCACTGTGACAGTGGTGTGTAAATGGATATGAAAGCACGAGGATATGTTGGCGGTTACTTATAGACAACATATAAAGAAACTTAAATCCATTTAGCATTACCTAAAAACAAACATATCAAACATGATTTTGTTCAGAAAATAGGTACTGCCAGTGTCAAAAAGTGTTATTTTTATTCACAGACTCTTTTAATATAAAGCAGTGGTTTAATAGTGAAGGACGTTTTTCCCTTAGAAAGAGCCACAGGTTTCAGGACTTCACGGGTTAGAGAAAAAAACAAATTTGCCAACTCTCATATGGACTCAAAACAAAATGTGAATAAAGAGTCATCAGTGAACTTTTGGCTGTCAGTAGAGACTGAGTCCATACATTAAAAATGTAAAACAGTTCAAAAACATTTGACTTCAGATCTTATACCATTAGATTTTTGCCATTTAGCTTAAAACACATACTCTGATCTTCTGTCCACTAAACAAACATCTTTAGTGGTATTGATTAGCCCTCTGATCAATAAGAAGTATCAATAAAGGTATCAATAAAACTCACAATCTCCATCATTAGTTCCATGTATTGGTATATTTAAAAGAAAGGGTCTATCTGAAAGGAAGTATCTTACTTTGTTTTATCCAGTTAACTGTGAAACCCTCATTAAATCTACATTTCTATGAAAGCTGTGTTTTTGTCTTGTTTTATTTCCTGAGTCTCTTAAGTTATCACTTTTTCCATTAACTTGTGCTTGTGTTCGGCATGCTCCTGTACAACAATTACAATAAAAAGAAGTAATTTTTGGATAAGGAGCATTAACGTGAGCGTTTCTCGATATTGAGTCTTTTACATAAAGACTAATCCATATGCAGAGCATGGGACATGTAAGCACACCCTGTTATGCAACCCTCAAGAATTTGTCTTAGTGCAAAGTCAATATTAAAGCTGATCAACCTTTACTCTGAAATTGGGAGAAAAGGCCAAGGCACAGCAAATAAACTCGAACCACCACTTTGGAGTTTAAATTCTGTGACATGAGAGTTCCAACCGCTGAACCACTCTGCCGCTCTGCTGTAAAGATATTTAACACGGTGAGCAGATTCTGACTGTTTGACGGGAGATTTTGCACCACATGTAGGAAAATCTGAAGAGAGAGTGTGAAGTTCATGAAAACAGGTTGGGTGTGTGTACATAGACAGCGTGGCACACATGGCATTGTGGATAGAAACGCTGACTAACAGCAAACAGAGGAATCCAGTCATCTGGGGACTGCTTACTGTGCAGATTATGGCATCCATTATTTACTACAATGTTGTGAAATGTTGATGATTAATGCATAACCATATATGACTGTTTACATAGGCCTGAGTATCCTGCTCTGAGCAGTACCTCGACTTTGATTGTAAAAAACTGGATATTAGTCTAGCTGTACACATGATAAAAGTGGTATTCTGGTTTCTGATCAATGCATTTTATTTGCACAGTTTCTTGTGATGTTTACATACTGTTCTAGAAAGCTGTCAGAAAACAGGATAAGCCGTTAACATGATGTCTCTATCAGAGTTCTCCAGGTGGCAAAACAGGGTTTCTAGTATCACACACCAACACAAAACAAGGATACTTCAAACCCTGTAAATAACCAGGGTACTTGAGCCCATGTAAACACAATCTATGTATGCAAGCAGTTACCGTTGTTTTTTTTGTAAGAGTATAATCAGCTTTGGGATTGTTTTCTGGCTTCATTCTGGTTCTTTTTCTACATCAGATTTGCTACAAGGTACTTAACTTTTTGTTGCAGTACATGCTGGTTAGGACATACTCGCACAGCTGTGGCATCCAAACAGTATAACAACAGAGAAAAGCGAGGCAACAGGCTGGCTCTCAGTCTGTGGCATTTTGTTACAGTAGGGAGACAAGCTTAGTTCCACAGATGCTGTCAAGCAGTAAAAAACAGCACACTTCAAATGTTACAAGAGAGTTTTAAAAGTCAACAGCACTACGGAGCAGACAACAGCTGTTTAATTTCGTTGATAGGCATCCTGGTTGTACCACTTGTAGCGACCATTCACTAACCTTTTAACTGTTTGAAGTGACCTTACAACATATTTTGTTATCCGTTTGGCTAAGGCTTACTTGATCTTTGTGAAAAGTGATACAAAATATCTCAAATTTCAGGTACAATCTTGAAATAGAAAACAAAACAAAATAACAAACAAGAAAAGTCAAAGTCAGTCAAGCTGGGAAAATGATTGATCACAAATCCCCTCAAGCGTATGCAGTTTTTTCCTCTATTAAGTTCAGAGTACACACTGACGATCTGTAACCTTGCACCGCAGCTGAAACCACCAGATTTAGGCCCCATCCACACGAAGCCAAACCGAGGTGTAAACGCATACATTTTTTGCTGAATCTGCGTATCATCCATACGAAGATGGCGTTTCGGGGGTCTGTAAACGATCATTTTTGAAACCAGGTTCCAGAGTGGAATTTTGAAACGCCATATACGTAGCTCCGTGTTTACTGGCTCTCCGTAACTTTTCTGATACGCTTACGTCATAGTTTCATATCGTCATTGACACGCATGTGCCACACGCAGCAACAACAACAACAACAACGGCGGCGTACAGTGCAGCATATGTGCTAATGATGCTAGTGACCCTACTATCCCTGTTGCAGCAAAATCTCCTTCTTCTCAATCACCACCGAGTTGAAAAAACAATTATCGAGGACACATTACAGCACTTTATGATCACTTTATCACAATCTCTGTTTACAACTTTTGCCGCAAGTGCGCATGCCCACTGTTTTTTCGTCTGTTTCCGCTTGTTTCCGTCATATCGTTACAGCGCCCCTAGAGGTCTGGCATGTGTTTTACAGCGTATTGATGCGTATCGAGTGCCTTCATGTTGACGCACACATTTTCTGAGACGCCTTCGTCTTTATGACGATCGTTTTGGAAACTGTTAAGCGTTTCGTCTTCGTGTGGATGAGGCCTTAATGTCTGTGATCAGGCAGATCCATCTCAACAAGCCCCAGTCTACAACAATTGTGTTCGGCCAAAAGAGGCACAGCCCAATCAGTGACTCCTCATACAGATATTAGCACAGATTAGCAAGAGTTTTATAAGATCTGGACCATATGTCTTTATTAAATGAAAAAAACAAATAACACTGAAAGCATTCCTTGATAGGATGAATATTTTCACCTCACTTCTGACATGCTTCAACAAGAGTATGTACTGTAAAGTGGCTCAGATTTGGTACTTTACACTGGTGCTACATCATCTGATCAGCCTGTTATGAATGTGCTGGATGGACGTATTTTCAATCACCTGCTTGATATACCATTGAAGGTTTCTGCCCATTTTCAAACAATTTGTATAGGCCAGATGAACTACAGAAATATGTATTGTTGTGTCAATAAGGGAGTCTGTGTGGCTAAGAAAATACTTCTCTTAGAGTCAAAAGAATTGTTTTTTAAAAATTCAAAGAAATGGACCTGGGCGTAAATATACAGCCAACAGCTCTCATATGTGCCACAGTGATTAACTGGTGGTTGAGCTGAATTACATCAGGAGTTCAGCCTACGCGACATCTATAATCAAATGATGTGTGACAATATTTTTCAATATTGTAACTACAAAATGAATTCTGATAACCTAACACGTGTAGATTGCGCCTCTAAGCTAAAACTAAGAGTCTAGGACTATGCTATTCTATATGTTTAATAAAACATTTATGGCTGGTAAATTATTCTGAATATAAAAGGAAAAAAAATATCTTGTTTCTAATTTTTTTGGCCAAAGTTAATTCAAAGGTAGGTTATAGCCATCTTCATAATTAACTAACTGCACGGACACATTGCAATAAGTCCAGATTGTTGCAGTGTTGATTATTGTGGGCGCTCGTTATGTGATCAGAGTAAAATTGTGATTCATTGCACAACCCTATCAGTTGCACTTGACACATTGGGACTTACACGGACTTTTCATTTCTATTAACACAATGGCTAATTGAAAATCTTTGATAATCATAGTTTAAACAGCATACTTTATTGTAACAGGTCTCTGCTGATCCTTTCCAAATGAGATATGCTCCATCTGCAGTGCCCACATTTCTTATTCACAACCCATCTCAGCAATCATCCAGTCATCATGCATCAAATATTGAACATAACATCTTAGGCAATCAGAGTTATGTACATGTCCTGAAGTGTTCCCCACCGCTGTATGAATTTCAAGTATTGCACACAAGTCCTCTGCAATCATCTCCTGTCCATCCACTGACCCTTAAAATAGGCCTCTGTTCCAAATTCAAAATAACAAACTGGTCAAATATAGAGAGCCAGCTGCTGGTTTTATTATAGCAGATCTGCCCATATTCAGAAGAACTGATATCACAATGTTCCCTGACCCAAATCCAGTTTCTCAAGCCTTTTAGTCCCAGCAATGTGTCTTCTTACTATCTTTTCTTTTACACATGTGCCACAGACACATGCACCCAAGGCAGCCAGTGATCACAGGCAGCTATTTCCAGAGTCTCATGCATTTAACTGCCCATAAAAGAAAGTCATGTGGACTTGCAGGGACAAGTGGTATCTTCTTCAGATCATTTAAGTGCACGAGTACAGAACAAGAAAATTGGGGTGCTGTTAACTACTCCATGACGTGTGTGCTGCTATAATTTGACATCACGTTTTTTTTTCAAAGAAATACATCCACCACTTTTATGATGATCAGAGTTTAAAATGCAACAAAGCATAGCAAATGCACCTACTTCACATGACATGTGCTCAAGAATGAAATTATAGGAGACTGCATGTAAGCCTCCTACACACTGTCTAAATTGCAGAAATATTTTAATATATTAGATTAAAATATCAGCCCTATGACAACCCTGCAATGTTACTGTTACTGTACTACAACTGATGCCTGGCTGTCAAATTTATGGCTAATGGCTTCCTTCTGGATGAGTGTAATATCTTCAGGGTTTTGTGGCTGTAAAGTCTAAATTTGGTCTTCGGCTTTCTTGTAATCATTAAAGAATATATATGGTGCAATCATAGCTTCTCGGGTACAGTGGAATCCATAAAAAATGTGCTGCTGGTAATAATAAGTTGTTACTGTAATAGCAGCTGAAAAGAATGGCTGTGCACTTTTACTGAAACAAACCATAGCCGGCTCACATTAGAGGCAAGAGAAAGAAACACAACCTCTCAGTGCTTTCTAATAGATATTGATTTTCCTTCCTGCTCTCTCTGCAGAACATCATTATTCGTGTGAAAGTGTGTGAGCGTGCGTGATGATTTGAGTGTTTGCAAGTGCACATAAAAGGACTGTTAGTGTGTGCTAGTGTTTGTAGAAGAGATGGAAAAATATAAGGTTTTTTAATACAGTGGTATTTGTCAACAAGACATGAGTAATGCCAGTTACAATCATATACTTTGTTATTGTTGATGAGAAATATCTGGTCGGATGTTAAATAAAACAGGTTTACAGTAAGGCTCATTAACAGTAATATGCTAGGTGACCACAATATAATCTATTCTAAAATATTTGTAGATGGAAAATTGTCATGTTGTTTCTTGTTTCATCTTCACAGTATATGTATGCAGAACATGTTCATACATCACCACATAACAATGCCACCCAAAGGCCTGAATACAGCTTTACATGTGTTCCATGTCACTGTTGACTTCTGAACTGCTTCAAGCCAAACATTGTTATTACTCAAAGCCTGTTGGTTATTTCCAGCTCATAATATAATAACGGGCTGGATGGCAGGAACAAAGGAAGCAGCTACATCCTAAACTAGGATGTGAGATTACACAACATTTGGTTCGTCTGATTAGGTGCAGTGTGAAAGCAAACAAAACCATGACAGAAATTTAACAATGCTGGGTGTCCATTACAGTTTTTCAAAAAAACATGTTCATACATCAACATATAACAATGACACCCAAAGGCCTGAATACAGCTTTGCATGTGTTCTATTTCACAGTTGACTTCTGAACTACTTCAAGTCAAGATAAACAATGTTATTACTCAAAGCCTGTTGGATATTTCCAGCTCATAATATAACAATGGGCTGGATGGCAGGAACAAAGGAAGCAGCTACATCCTAAACTAGGACGTGAGATTGCACATTTGGTTTGTCTGATTAGGTGCAGTGTGAAAGCAAACAAAACCATGAGAGAAATTTAACAATAGCTGGGTGTCCATTACAGTTTTTCGCAAAATAAAAGCGATATTCCTAAAATTTTGACAAAGAATATAATTGCGCTTTGAATGTGTTTCCGTTAAAGTTTGTGTCGTAACTTTTGTGAAATATCATCCCGCGAGACTTCACTGCAGGAAGATGGATGCCAAGGCTTGTCGAACCCTTTCTCCCTCATTTCCGTTTCTATCTCTTTATAACACTCTGCATTCCTCTGTTGTTTGCCGTCTAGTATGGCTGTTGTGTTTTTCTCAAGAATAATGGCAAGAAAAATCTCCGTCTCCTCCTCTGACCAAACGTACCGCGCCAAGTTTACTCCGAGAGAAGTGATCATGTGACCAGGTACGTCACGTATAATTGCGGAAAAAGTGTTTCAATTGCGCTTTTGTGATATATTTGGATATCGAAAAGTCTGAAAAACCACTTCATGAAAGCGCAAAAACTTTTTTGCGATATTTTAGTGCTTTTTCAAAATTCAGGTGTTTCCATTACCAGTTTTTTATTGCACTATTTACATTTTGTGTGTATCCAAGGGTGATGGAAACGCACTTAATGTTGCAACTTTACCCCAAAACTGGACCAAAACAGCCAAATTTCAGGCATGGAAGAAACAGTCTGAAATTGCTGAGCACAGTTTGAACCTTATCTGATTTTAAAGCCTGACATACAGAAAGCTTAAACTATAGTCTTTACATCAATCCTCAAAATGTGCATACAGGACAAATCAGCAACAGACCACTGCTGTAAACAGTATTGATTTCACATCTGAGAATGTAACACATCAGCTCTCACACAGGCTTCAGTGATGTCATTACTTAAGAAGGTAAACAAAGACTGAGAAAGCTAACAGTCAAGGTATTATTCACTTTTTTGCTTTGTACACAGTGATTTTGTTTTGTTCTAATTGAAATGATAGAATTAAAAAATGTGTTCTACCTTAAAGTTCACACTGCAGTGTTGTAAAGCAGGGCTAAGCACACATCAATGAAGGGCTGTTTTTACATCATTACATTACAGCCCATTGTTCACACAGGTTAGCAATTTCATGCCAACTTCCTGAACTTTGGTTGCATCATTCAAAGTTTGGTAAAATTGCAGTGTGCAATGGTTAGCAATCAGCATTGTTAATGGCCACTGTTCTGCT
>JAZDUH010000066.1:18772500-18960000 GCA_036419115.1 Scarus forsteni
TCAATCGTGGCACAGACGAGCAGAGAGGACAGCAGAGGTGAAGAAGGAAGACCCAGAGTGGCTGGATATGACTTGTCAGACATACAGAGTGTCTTTCCTTGATTAAAATAGCACGTTTTGGAACAACGACATGCCCGCGCTGCTTTTGCAAGGCGGCGTTCCCTGTGTGAAGGCCCACCCTGGTCGATAGCACTCCACCGCTGCGGTATATGAAAAGTATTGATCTGCTTTTTTACCTCGGACAGCTTTGAGCACGACGCCTGTGATGTTTCTGTAGCGAACCTTCAAAGTCAATATGCTTTCCTCTACATCACTCTGACTTGTAAAGAGAGGGACGAGGAAGGAAAAAGAGATTCCTGTCATACCAGACGGAGAGCTGCGTTTTTCTGTGCGACAGCATCAGAGAGGTCGGGCTGGCTGTTGTGGGTCTTACCTTGAGGACCTGATGCATTGAAAGCAAAAGGGACAAGGGTGATGAGGGTGAGGGTCAGATGGAGCCAAAGAGATGGAGTTTCTGACAGAGAGGGACAAAAGGTTGGAGTAATAAAGATGAGGGCGAGCCCAGGCCGTGACCTCATGTCTTTTACACATGAGCTCTTGAGGGTCACACCTCATGTTTGCACATTAACCAAACAAGAAAGTTTTTTCCTTTTCCTTCACAGCCTTTGAAAACAAAGAGAAACTAGAAATGGTGTTGTATGCTTCTATCAGAAATACAACCGCAGGACAATGAAAGTACAGAGCAGGGTCAGGAGGTAGAGCTGGAGTGGGCTTGTGGTAGTGTGCTCTGTAAAAATCTCTTTTGAAATTCCTCATAATGATATTTGGTCCTTTTTAAGCATTTTTTGAATAGTGAGAGGTGGTTAATAGACTCAAAAACCAGGGAAAGGAGTGGGAAATTACTTGAGGAAAGAAAGAGCCAAAAACCCTTGGCCTTTGACCTCTAAAATCTAAAATATTCTATTATTACAGGACATTTTTGGATAGTTTGGAGCAGTGGCAGCTCCTGAAAAATTACTCAGGGGGGGGCAACAGTTGTGGTAATGGCTACAATTGATTGTTCAATGGGTAAATTCATAATTTGAAAAAAGTCAGATGACTTACTTTACAGTGTTACATTGCATTGTTTAATATGTTTTCCTGTTAATGGCAACACCAGACATAACATGTCTATATCAAGTTAATGTCTAAAATACATTTGGTTCCACAGTAAAACACTTATAGGGTGGTCCCAAATAATTATTTAAATACTGTAGTTATAATAGGCTGCCTGGTCATTCTTTGTTAATAAATGTGCCAGGAAATGTCCATTTGACAAATGTTATTCATCCAATGCTCATGAGAAATAAATGTAAACAAGTCTGGTAAGTATTTGGCATTATTATGTTATAAAGGTTTGTCTTTATAAAAAATCTAAATGAACATGTACAAATGTTTCTGAGATGATAAAAAAATAAACTTGACCCTTTAGCATACACTCAAACAATGTTGTTTGCCTACAGCATGTAGTGTCCATGTTACAGTTTGTCAGACCATGTCCAGCTGTTTTTATTGACAATAAGTTCCTGAAGCAGCTCCTCTCCAGATGATAAGAGCCCAAGTTTGCTCGCCTCACATCCATGGAGGGATTTCTCTGCACAGTGCACTGCTTAATATGCTCTCTTTTGCTTTTTGAGGTAGTTATTGATTATAAACTGAAATTTCTTTTCATTTCCCATCCTTGATCTTAGTGTATGTTTATATGTGCACGCAACGGCTAATATACGTCAAAAGACGGCAAAAATGGCAAATATACGGCAAAACATGGCAAAAATATGGCAACAGAACAACACGGAAACACTCCAGAATGATACTGATGCTATTATTTACATTACTTGTACACTTTTTACTCCAAAAATAGTAACAAGCCATCGATAAATCACTCACGTGTATCATTTTTAATCATCTCTCTTGGGTTCACGATGTGCTGTTCGTGCAGGCATCAGTGCATATGACGTAATCACGTTAGTGCAAGCCCTCCCCGAGCCAATAGAAATGCATTGTAAGGTCCAAAATAAAATTTAAAAAAAGAGTCTCTTCATGTAAGTCTATGGGAGCACCTGGGGTGATTTTGAGTCTGACTGAATTCGCCCCAAGGGGGCGGGGCTGCTGGTTGGACAGTGACATCGCAGCAATATTCAGGCTGCTGATTTAGCAATAATATGAAGACTAAGACAGGAACAATCAGCGCACAATAAACTCTTTTTTTCTCTTTTTTTCACGTGGCTTAAGGAGGGAGATGCACTGATCGCCCACTATGGACCAGCCACCCTTGGTTTTGAGATGACACTTTTTAGTATTATTGAGAAATGGCAAATATGAGGCTTTAAAGAAGATCTAAACCAATGACCTTCAGGATCTAAAAATGTTTATCTGGTTCATGAGATGTTTTTTTCTGTATTTGACAGATTTCATATTTCCTTGAGAAAGCATAATTTAAGACAAAGGCTCAACATGAGGCCCAATTACCTTTACCTTTAACCCCATAATTCCAGTCAAATTAATCTGAGTCAGTTTAGTCCATGTTTGAAGAAAATCACACAGTTTTGTTACAGGAGTGTGTTTACATGCAAGGGGTAAAAAATTAAGCCAAATGACCCGTACCTTTGACTTAAAAAAATCCAGTAATTTCTTCCGTGTTTTAACCACATTGGAGCAGAAACTTTTCCCTCTGACTTTAAATATTATAATCAATATTTCCCTAAGTCAGTGTGGACACTTGTTCAAAGTGTGAAGAAAATCCATAAAAAGATTTTTTTTTCTTAAAAAGTGTGTAACAAGCAGGGGTTGAACATAAAGCCTGATCACTCTTATATCTGGCCTCAAGAATCAGAAAAATAATTCCCCAAATGTTTGGACACTGTCATTAAATGAAAACCCTTTTAAAGTTTTCTTGAGAAAATGTGTTCACAAGAAGAGGATAAACATGAGGCGCAATGACTCGGGACAGGAATCGAAAACCAATTCCAATTGAGAATCAGTTGAATGAGCTAAAGGAATCAATATCATTAGCCTGTTACTTAGCAAGTCCCTGATCCCCTCCTTGCACTAGTATCGGGCTGACTTGCATACTGAGGGCTTCATGACTTCACCAGCGGCAGACAGCCCACAGAACTCAAAGAGACAATCACAACAGACAGAAAATAGAAACAGTCCAAAGGATAGTTTAATTATACATAATTTGATGCTAACCGCTCAACATCCAGTGTGATTTCAGATGAGGGAAACCGCATAATAAAACTGTCCATTACAGAAATGCACTGAGTATCAGGTCAATGTTGCTGTTGACCCAGAAAACCTGTGTAGACCTGCTTTGTTGGACAGAAGATGCACAGGAATAATTAAGAGAAGCAAAAAGAAGAAGGAGAAAGCCATGCAAGCCAATCAGAAGCCTTATTTATCACCATACATATATAATGATCATTATTAGTAATGTTGGACCGCATCGTCGCCACCTACCAACTTTGGAGGGGTCTCTTCAATCTCGGCTCAGCACCAGAAACATGTCGAAAGAACTTTATTCATATTTGTGCAGCCTAAAGCAGCAAACCAGCAATATTGAAAGGACTTTTTTAGTTTATTCCACACAGCTGAGTGGCAACTTATTAAAGTTTAATACACATGTCAACATGATTTATATAAGAAGTCTATTGTGTGCGAAAAGCATCGTGAATGTGCCTGTGCCTGAAATAGTTGCATTGAATATTCTCACAGCACACAAAAACAAAAATATGAAAATAATAATAATAATAATAATAACAATAATAATAATAATAGTAATAATTATTATTATTATTATTATTATTATTATTATTGTAATAATTACAATTATATATATATATATATATATATATATATATTAAGAAGGGGATCAAGAAAATAAATGAGTAAGTCTGATGATTAAGTAATAATGGTAATATAGTAATGGTAATAGTAGTAACAACAACATGCGTATTAAACCTTAAATACGTTTTTATTCAGCTGTTTCGGACGCTGCACAAAATACGAGCATAAATGCGTTCACTCCACTTGTTTCTGGTGCTAGACCAGAGTGAAGAGACCCCCTCCAATATGGCGGCGACGCCCGATGCGGTCCAGCCATGGATCCGTGGGTCCAGCACGTAATGAGGCGTCTACGTATAATGTCTATGGCTCAGGGCTCAGGGTTCAGGGAGGAGATTGAGATTCAGCCTGTATTTCTCCGTTTTTCTCAGTTTAGATGAATACGCAAAAACTGAGTTTTCCTAAATCTCCACTTTGGCCGGAGTTTTTAGAAAGATTCGTTTTCCGAGGCGATTTCGCCGTTTGCGTGTAAATGAAAGGCACAAACGAAGGGAAATGTCTCTGTTTTTAAAAATACCCGTGTATGTGTAAACGTAGCCTCAATTGAAAAAGCCTAATCAATAATGGCATTGGCATCAATTAAATCCTTTCTACTCCAACCTCTTTCCATGACCTGTTTCTGTTCAACTGACCTCCAAACGTGAACCAGCACTTTCTAATGTTAGAGTGGGCATTTGTGCAGAGTAAAGGGAAAGTCCTCACAGTGTGGCAAACTAAATCCATGCAGATTAAATGAATGGATATGAAGCTCAATGATCTTCACAAAAGTGGTCAAGACAGAGAGACAGACATCCCAAAAACATAGAGGCTCTGGCCTCAGCTACCGCTGGCTTGGAGGCATAAAACTGTGCAGTTTTGAGACTTCAGACTGTGGAAAATCAATGGAATCAAGAAGAGCTGACAGACGAGTTTAGGGGCACAGATCTTGTGTAAAAGAATCCTCCTCCACAAAGAGAGACCTACAGAGAGAAATACACCCGGGACAATCCACAGCAGCAAAGCTTGCTGATCCTGGATCAGAGTAAGGGGAGGTCTGCAGGGAGTAAAGACAGAAAGACAGACAACCGGAATAGCAGATCATGGAGCGGCAGCAGCCTCAGATCACAGAGAGGGGTTCCACTCGGAAGAAAAAAAAAAAAAGCACAGCCGAGCTCAAACGGAAATCAGAGTCAATCTTACCTTTTCCTTTCAGAAAAATCCCATTGTTCTCATGAGCTAAAACAGAGGAGGCTATGTGAGGACATCTGTGTGGCGACACACACCATGGCTACTCTGGTTAATGAAACCGTCAAAAGTAAAGAAGACTATGACGGAAAAACAAAACTTTTACAAACCAAAACTAGGTTTAAAAAAATGAGGCTTCATGATGAAATAGCTCCTAATTCATTTCTTACAAATTCAGCTCTAATAAAAATATGAACAGAATTTCCATAGTTTAGGTCTGGAAACAGTAAAATAACCCACACTTAGGTCACTTTCACACCTAACACATTTCAGACCACTCAATTTCTGGTTTTCTTTCTTAGAGTATATCTTATTTGGGGATGTGTGAAAGCTCAAGTGAACTTTGGTGCAAATCAAAGAATTTAATTCTAGCCCATTTAAAAACAGGGGTCTTTGCTCACTTTTAAGTGAACCAGGGTTCAGATTGGCATGTGTGTGTAAAGCCGCCAAAACCAAACAAAATACAAAACCAGGAAATAGAACAAAAAGCAATGAGTAATGGGCCGAGTTTGGTCAAATATTACGAAACTGAACAAGCCAATCTCGTGTTAATGGACAATATCGAGCAGAGCGTGGCCGATGCTGGCACTGCCAGCACAACCTGTACATGCCAGTGTCATCTGCTTCAGTCTACATACAGAACTGTCTTTATGCTGTTACTCTAAACACTGCAAAGCTGTTTCAAGCTTTCATCAAAATAGGTACCCCACAACACCAGGCTTGTATTTCCCAATCAAAGTGCAACATCAGAATTGTGCAGGGATGACAGATTTTTGTATACAGATGTTACCATCGTGCAGGTAATAGAGAACAGCTGATTAAAGAGTCTGTGCCTAAAAAAAGTTAACATGAAAATCAACATAACCTTCAGGATTTTTTTGAATGTATTCTGTAAGAGCACAAATCTGTTGTCAAGCCATTATGAAACTACAACATGGTGGTTGGATTTAGAAGCAGCTTCCACTTTTCCAACGTATAGGATAACCATGTAACCTTTTGTTTGAGAATTTTTACTTAATCAAATGATCTGATCAAGTAGATGCCAATGACCGTGTCTACGATGAATGTATTATTTATTTAAAAAAAAAAAAAAAAATTGCAATGATTGCATATAGGGTCTATTGCCTGTTAGCCAGTCCTGAGCAATCAATGTTCTAAAAACACACAAAAACTTTATCACATACCCTTATGCTGCAAAAGGAAACTTCAAATCTTGCATGTATGTGTTCATTCAGGACCTTATTTAAGTTTTTATCCATAAAGCTGTTCTAAAGTCACATCGACGCTGAAACACGGGAAATGCCTTCAGTCATCTAGCCTTGCAAGCTCTCCACCTTCTTTGGTACATGTTGTTGTGCCATGTATGTTTTCTTGTTTGTTTTTTCTTTTTTATTATTTGCAGGATCTGTGTTTGCATCTATAGTATGTAGAAATGAAAATGGAAAAATTAGTAAGATAAAATTAAAAGCAATAAAGAAACAGACGAATATCAGTGCTAAGAAGCCTTTTCTTTATGAGCCTGGGGAAACTGCATTGTTCTCTGCACTCCCTAAGGCCTGTGGGGACACTTGTATGATGCTGCAAACACACACACAGTCTCTCAGTCTGATTATCTCTCCTGGTCAGTAGCATCAGGTCCACAAGTGTCTGGGACAACACAAAGAGACTGGGTAATTAGAATCGAGTGGGTAAACGCACCGGGGTGGCGGAGAATTGGACACATCTGCTGTGATCAGAGGCGAGGTGTGGCACTGCGGACCTCTAAGTAGCTGGATTAACCACTGGCCACGGGGCTATTGATGTTATTGAACTGACAGGCTGATGAATGGAGTCCTTCCACAAGGTGTATGAGTCTGCCGCTTCAGCTGGTTAGTGCGTATGTTCACAGGCCAGATGATGTTTTCCAAAATACAGAGCTGCCAGCAATTAATCATGAAAGTAAAAGAGTTTTGTTGGGGAGCCTTTGATTATATTGGGGGGAGTGGAAATTTGCATGATTAACAGGAAAGGTGCCCTGAGGCCAGAAACCTCAGCTACCCCCCAGTTAACAGTAATTAATCCATGTTACAGAGGTTAACCTGCCGTCTGCTGCCATATGAGCTTAACTATATGATGTTTTTTTCAGGGATCAGCTTTAGTTTGCCTCAAAAATCAGGAATGTTTAATGATGGCTGATTACAATATTTTCACTAAAGGAGAGAGAGTGTGAAAAAATAAGCTTTTTTAAAACAAACTACCTGAAAACCAGACAATCGGCAAAATAAGCTTTTGAACATTTAATTTACCAATGAACTTTTTATTTAAAACTGTTTTATCTTTTTGTTGTTTGTAAGTGATTAATTACATGAGCATTTTTAGTAAAAAATTTAGTACTTGTTGACTTTCGGACTGCCAATTTGGGTAATTTTTGCCATTTTTCTCTCTTAAATTTGGTGATTATTATGGCAGTACTTATGTCATAAACTTCAGCAGGAACATTTCTTCTTTGACATTAATTTTTTTAACGTCTAAAATGCACTACACATATTTTGCATCCTCTTAAGACCCTTGAGCCAAAAATGAACACGCTGCAGAGCACAAAATGCTCTAGAGTCATCAAACAACAATATTTTGGGGTTTTTTTGTTCTGTTTCTGTGCATTAATCTTATAAACCACTTCAGCACTGCTCAAAACCATTAAATATTCAATTATTTTCAGGATCTGAACCCTTCAAATTCCACTTACACAATACATATTGCTACTTGGTTTATTTAAAAAAAAAAAACACACACACACATGGTGTTTTTTGGTGTTTCATTTGATTTAACCAATCTGCTATTTGTCTATGGACTCAGAGTGCTGCAACAGCCGAAGAGTAAAACTTATAACCAAATCTGATTGATTTTAACTCATGTGACAATGATGTTATTTTTACTGTGGATACACAGGGTTTCCTTTTTGAACCAGTATAAAAATAAGAAGAAATTCTTCAGAATGATATTCAGTGTGCCAAACGAGACAGGACACATTTAAGTGGTATGAACTTGTGGTATCAGTGTGCACAGATGGAAGAACACAGCCATTTGCTGCATTTTAAAATAGTGCTAAAGACAGAGACTTCCTGGAGAACAAATGTAGTTCTCTGCGATTCTTTACCCAGTCACATACTTGACACAAGATAGTTTTGTGGCTCGTTTCGATTATAAATGTCACATAGTAACAAGCGTTGACAACAGTGCACCATACCGGTAGTTTCATTACGCGGATAGCTCTCCCTTGAGTCAACTTTCAGCCACTTTACTGACACTTGATTATCATCCCACATGACCCAGGTTTAAACATCCTGAAAAAACTGTTTTAAGCTTTCTACTGTTTGTGTGGAATAAATGTAAGGAAACACAGTTATTGGCTCATAACAAATCATCATTTGATGTGTCCAATTTAATTTGATTATTTTGTGTGTGTAATTCTATCGAAAGGTGGTTCAATCTTACCTTCAAAATTCACTAAAATTGTAAAAAAAAAATAAAAAAATTAAAACTTGGACAGCATGGTCCTACACCTAAAGGTGGGGGACTAATGCCATATGTGGAAATGTCCTAAAACTGGACTAACACATTATAATACTTTGAGAGGAGATGCTAACTCCTTGACGTGAGTAGGGATGGAGATGATTCAGCATTTGCAAACCTGATAAGCAATAATGTTTGCGGTCATCAATACAGCTATAAAGTCTCATGGGCTCCATCTGCAGCAGAGCATCATGTTATCAAAGCACTGGAGCACACGGGTGCTGCAAGGGGAACAATTCCTCTAAGCACATCAACACTGTAGCCTAGATCAAATTAAAAACCAAAAATAGTGGTCCTTTCCATTGTGGCCTTGGTAAAAGAGCTCTAGTTATTCCAAAATGGATTCATAAGGAAATGACCTCTGCAGTAGGAATAATGATCTTTGATGCTCAAAATATCCATGACTGTACACTCAAAATTTTTCACAAGCACAGTTGGTTAAAAATTAAGGCATGTTTTTAGGTCCTGAAGCCCAAGCATGCGGACATTGACCGGAGCATCACAATGTGTTCACACAGCTGAAATGAATTACAAACTGATGAAAAGATGTCATCATGATGTTCAGATTGTGTTTTTGTCTAAAAACTAGAATAATTTCTGCTGTTTGAAGGTCATATTTTAGCCTTTATTGATGCATCTCTTAGAAATGGCATGGTTGCAAATGTCCTGCTGGTTTTGTTTAGGGTCCAGCAATCAGGTCAGCAGAATGATGTACTGTATGTAGATCTGCACCCTTCGTGTGATGGGATGAGGAGTGATCAAGTGAGTCTCTTGTAACTGCAAACCAGACAACCTAGAACTGACCTGAATCCTCCCTCTTACACAAACAATCCTGATCATCTGCTCGACAAGTCCCAGCACATCACACTTGTCTCCCATTTGAATTACAGGCTGAAAAATTAAAACCAAACAACAGATCGGGAGACAAGATTCACAAAGACACAGAGAGATGAATGATTGAGGAAAAATAAATCCAAGTTGGAGAATTAATCCCTTAATGACAATAAAGACAAAAATGAGGACAACATGAACCTGGCGTCCAAACAGAGACATCAGCACAATCAGATATTGGCAATATTTCACACTCTGTTGCCTCAGCTCATTTTTCTTCATCGCCTTTAAATCATGCTGGTGTTTCTTATTTTATTTGGCTGAGTCGGACGGGGATCATTCATGTTTTTATGACTGTTTTTTGTTACATGTAAAACTTATTGTAGTTCAAAGATGAAGCTCATATGCTTCCTACTGCAGTTTATAAAGGCATGCTTTCTAAAAAGTGTTTATTTAGAGGAATCACATTTAGAGAGTTGTAATATTACAAAAATAATTAAGTGGGCTGTGTTTATTAAACAGTAATTGTAAAATCTCTGGTGTTAGTTTCTCATTTCACACTCAGAGAATATGGAGGATTCATTCCACAGGCTAGTTTATCTGTTTCTGTCATGCAGCAAATGATTAAGGTTTCTCCCATTTTCTAAAAAAAAAAGTTAATTATCTCACCCCTCTTGTTAATTGTTTACCAAATACGAAGTTTCTTTTTTATGGATTAACGTCTTGTTTGCTGCAGAAGTGTGATTGTCTGTTTTTCAGTTTAAGCCAACAGCATAAACTTGAACTCCTGAACTAAGGTCACCTATGTAAGAAAAATCCAAACTAGACAAAAATAAGTTCAACAAAGAGAAGCTGAAACCATTCAAAAGCACAGACAAGTTCTTTTCCAAGTCTTTCCTTTCACTCCAAACAGCAGGATCCATAAAAGTTAAGAACCCTCCAAAGAGCTGTGAGGAGACAGGTTGTCACTTTTTCAACCACAGAAGTTAATTTCCTGAATAGTGGCTCTACATGCTGTTTATGGGGCTACAATAGTGGGAGTTAGACAAACAGACAAGACTGCTGGAAGCTGGTCACGTAGAGAGCACACTTATAGGCACAGACATCAGTGCCCATGGCTGCATACACGTGGTGTTTGTGCCAACATATTGTTCAGCATGTTTAGATTGGAGATAGGAATCCTGCCCCTTCAGATGAAGTCATTTTAGGATTCAGAGCGACTACATCACACAAGAGAAACAAAAGAAAGTTGGAGAGACATGCTCGGTTGTCACGTAGCTGGATCCAGCCCCAGTGCTGACATGATGACGTTCAGTTAATTACACTTTGGATGGTTTTCTAAAGAATAGAAAATGGAGCCAAAAACAATGAGCTGCAGTTTTGCAGAAGACTGTATGACATTTGGATTGAGCATTTTGAGTAGGTCATTGAGGGAGTGATCCTAAAAAATGGAAGCCAAACAAAACTAGAACTCCCGCCTGGCAGACGAATGACTCAACAAAGTCTACAACTGCCACAGTGACCACGCAGTGATGGGTCAAGAGGAGGGGCTTGTGGTCTGAGACTTGTTTATGGTTTATTTATCTGAAATTGTTGGTTAGTGTTTTGGAGGAAAGTTTTGCAGATAAGGACAGGAATAAAATGCCAGATCCAGATAAGATTAGATGGCAACAAGCTTAAGAAATAATTACCACTTGTTCTCTTGCTTAAAGGTGCAGTGTGTAGAAATTGGCATTTTAGTGGCATCTAGCGTTCAGATTTTGGTATGAGCCCCTCCATCACATCACGAAGCGATGAGAGCTGGTAAAGACCAAAAAGGATCGTGAACAAGGCATCATTTACAACAGTTACAAGGTGAGGGTTTTTCATTCATATTTGTAACTATTATTTTAATAGATTATAGGTCAGTTAAGATGCCACATGCCATCCAGGTAGATTACAGGACCAGCGGCCGGACTTGCATTCAAAAATCACGTTTTGCACTTTTTGTCCCCAAAGCCCACCCGAAGACAACATGGCAGATCGTTATGTCGGCCTTCATGAACATGGCCTGCAGTAATGTAAATTTTTTTAAAGCTTTTTCTAACTAAATAAAAATAAAACAAACGTTTTATGGGGATGATTGTACTCCTATGTTGACTGACCTTACATACAAATAGATACATTATATCCTATATTCACCATTTCTGTTCGGCAAAATGCTGCCAAATTCTACACACTGCACCTTTAACAGTTCTTGCATGGTCTGGTACCTTGGTTCCAAATCAGGGCCCAGTCTCCCCGCGGAGGAGCACCAGAGGGTCATATTTTGTCACACATTTGTCAATAAAAATAAAGATGTAGAGCAGACTATAAGGACATTATAACGTGCACTTAACAGACTTCTTTTACATGTATAAATGTGTTCTCTGAATTTTTGCCTTGGTTTTTGGTGCCTCAGATTCAAATGGTCTGAAAACCAACAACCCAGAGACAGTGGTCTCTGAAATTCAAACTTATCACTAAGTCTAAGAAGATATCAGCTTATGTCCTGATGGGAACTCCACAAAGGGGATCTTGGGATGCTGTGTAACCAGGCATGACCTGAATAACCTCAATTTAATCCTTTTCTCACCAACAAAACCATTACGGGTGTTCTTAGTAATGCACTTAATACATGGGGGTAAAAATGAAGCCCAGTTACATTTACTTTTAACATTAAACCTCAAAAAGTCTAATCATTTTATCCCTAAGTCAGAGTTTACATTCGTGCAAACTGTGACAGAATTCCTCAGAACATTCCTCAGGTGGATGTTTGGATGGATGGACATGCCTGGCTATTGCTTGCTTCGAGACATAAAACCTGAACCATGACTCCAGCTCAGATTTAGCTTTTGACTGAAAAGCTGTTTCTCCAAAACCTTAGCTGGGAACATGGGTCCATGAAAAAAGAAAAATCCAACACACTCCCCAGGAACTTTCTGTGGAAGTGGCCCGGAGCAAGGCAATTAACACCCGGCTGGCCAAGTAGTAACACCGGCGAATGACCATGGGGAAACCTCAGCTCCCTGAGGTGTGAGGTGAAGGTCTGAATGGGGGTGAAGCCAGGGTGTTTAGAAAAAGCAGCCTTGGTCAAACTATCCAGAGTAAATAGAGGTAAATAAATAAAAGGAGCCTGGTTTTCAGAGCCCAGCCACAGCGGAGGGAGCACTGTCATGCTGGTTTGAAAAAGATCCCCGAACACCATCTAAAGAGCACAGCGGGGAGCGTCGCCTTGGCCCACATCCTGTGCACATTCACCCAATTTTGGTTTATTCAAAACACAGTATTCTCATTACGCTCAGTTGGCTCGCAGCACTGTCATTTCATCTGGCTTTCCGCACACCAGCACATTAGCCCCTTTGGTCTAGTAACGTTCTGAACATAACCCATAAAGAAGCATTGTAATGCGTCTCTGCCTCATTATTGCCAGGTCAGTGTACGGAGCAGCACCGGAGAATGGGCTGCCTCGTATGGCTTGTTAATTCAACACCTCTCTCATTCAGCGCTGCATTTGTACAGCTGGCCTTTTGAAGGGAGTTCAAACTATAAACTCCTACGCATGCAGACACCCAGATATGCAGTGACAGCTAAGGGCGCACACACCGAGACACACGCATCCTGCTTTCTTGCTCTGACATCACTCCACACCACCGGTTTCTGGCCAACCTTCAGCCCCCACCTTGGGAAATCACCCCGAGCCTGTCCAGTCACCAGGGCGTGAAATGCACACCCCTGGAAAGCAACTGACGCAGGGTGGAGGGACTGGGCTGTTAGGGTAGCAAGTGCAAGGATTGTAGATGGAAAATGAAGGGAGCGTTCAGCGAGGGGAAATGCAAAACGGAGTGTGTGTGTGAGAGTGTCCGGAGGGAGCGTCAGGGGTGTTGATTAGGGGGTTTGTGTGCTGAGAGATGGAACTGAAGGAGGATTAAATGGACACTAAGTTTCTGAAGAAGGAGGGGAAGACTTTGAAAGGAGGTCTGAGGGGGCGCACTCTCGGCCTTGAGACGGGGGCTCCGTCACGCCTCACGTCTCCGCGAGCCACTCGGGCCCCGCGCACCGGAGGGAGGGGAGGGGGGAGTCGGACCCAACCTTTGTTACAGTGGAGGAGTGGGGAGTGACATAGCATACCAACATGTCTGACATGTCAGAGCAGTTGGCTGGGAGACCCTGAATTTGGTTTGGGTCTGACGCTGGCCATCTGCAGCTCTTAGAACAGGGCTGGACTGTTTTAATTGATGAAAAACTGCCCCAGGGAAGGATGTGGGATCGTGCCTCAAGGAGGAAACAAAGAGTGGTCGGAGAATCGGGCGCTGATTAAATGTGCACAGAGTTATTTCAGCAGGCAAACAAGAGCAGCATATCCTTGGAGGAACCCTAATGGTTGCTAAATCAAAGGGAGAGGCTTTTTCCCTGCTGAAAGACAAATAGAAATATCAGTGATCAGATTTTAGAATCACTCAAGTCTAGGGCTGTTGAACACAGGTTTCAAGATTCAGCAAGAGACTTTCAAATGAGTGATGGGGGAGACAATATTACTCATGTTGGTGGAGTTTATGTTGTGTTAACTTTGAAATCTGTAATTTGCAAAAGAGCTGGCTCTAAAAGCTTCTTCTCTTATGTGAATTACAGAGGCAGGCTCTGGTTCCAATGAACTCTGGTTCCTTGTTTTTAGCTTTTTTTATTGTAGTCTAAGACACTGTTTCCTGAGTCAACCACCCCTGGGGACCCCCCTAAAACACAATGAAAAAACTAATGCATTTCTGAGCAAAATATCTCTGAATTTAAACTTTTTTGTGGATAAATTCAAGATGAAACGGGCAAACACACAGATTCTGATGCAGCCATTAAAGAAAGCGTGCCCCTGCAGCTGTATTCACTGTTTTAGATAAAATGTGTAGACTTAATTGTGTCAGCCTCAGAGCCTGTCAATACCTTGTGTCCCCCAAAACCTCTGACACCCTCCCAGGGACCCCCAAGCCCTGGTTGCGAACTAAGTCTTAGAGAGAGGGCAGCCCAATTGGCCACGAACATGCTGAGGATTCATGCTCGATAGTACCACATTAAAGCCTTGTGTATACAACAACACGTGTTTTATACACAAATGTTGAGTTTTGTTTACACAGCAACAGCGTTTTGGGATGCTGAGAATGGAAAGATTCAAAACTGGATTCCTGAGTGCAAACCTCTGCAGATGCTGCAGTCTCTGTCACTGTATACTCAGGCTGAATACAGTGTTTAGAAATTGAGACTACTTGCACATGTGCACTACGGTCTTGCAAAATAACCCTGCCCATAATAACTGCTGAAAGAACTGAACGAAGCCACATGACATCAGATGTTTGATCAACAGAGGAGCCTTTGAAATGTTGTAAAACCAATCTGTGGGCACAATCATACTGTACATGTCATCTCAAATAAACTTTAGATCAACCTGCTGACGGACAGAGGGGCCGAGGTGAGACAGGGCTTTAGGCCATCTGACCAACTGCAGGGCTTCTGTAGCACATGCATCCTCATCACACTTCAAGTACAGCAGACTTCAGGGCTAACAGCAGATCTAATACCCCATTCATGCAGCTCACTCTTCTGGGCAAAGCTCTTTTATCACAAATATTCCTTCACAAAATGTGGATTTACTGAAACATCATGATGATCAACCATCATCGTTTACTGTGTATACATACAACTCTTGATGTGTTTGACATTTTTGTATCATGACACGTCACCACTCAGAGAAAAGAAGAGGATGTGAGTGTGTATCTATAGTGTGATGACAAAAGTCCTGCAGCCAACAACTGGGCTGATATGTAAACCATGTAGCTTGGTCATTTTAATGGCTGTGTAAAGTTCAGCTGTTCTCATTACTAAAAATGCCATTTACAAGAACCATGTCAAAGTTTATGTGATGTTGTTGCTGTGAAAACCCATTTCTTAGTTTCTTAAACATAAAGATTACGCACGTGCACACAATACACCCAATCAGATTTGTCAGAAAACCTTTAGTTTCCTTTCAAAATCAACATTTTTGGTGGCAAACCATGCCACAAAATACTCCCCCAAACGTGGTCCATTGATTGTGAACAAGATTTTTAATGCTTTATTTTAGTCATATATAACCCTTAATTTCATCTTATGGAGAAAAAAAAAAGTTATGTTAAATTCAGCTTTGTCAGAACTCTGGAAATTGTTCTTTTGTTCATTTAGATATTGATAAATACATCACTTTTAATAGGGGTGTACTCGTTTATGCTGCGCACTTTATATATATACAGACCTGATCAAAATCTTAAAACCAGTTGAAAATTGCTAGAATATGCATTTTGCACATTTGGACCTTAATGAGGTTTTAAATAGAGCTACAATATGCAAAAGCAAGAAGGGGGAATGTGACAAAAAGCACTTTGAAAAAGTAATTTATTGAAAACAAGTAAACTGAAATAGGCTGTTTACCAGCTGATCAAAAGTTTAAGACCATCGCTCAAAAAATGACAAAAAACTCGCCAAACCAGAACAAAAATTTTTCTCAGTCGGACTCAGTAATGAGTAGCTCCACAGTTCTTGTTAATCACTTCAAAAATTCGTTTGGGCATGCTTGATGTGAGTGTTTCCAGGAAGCTTTTGGAAACATTGCTCCAAGTGGTGAAGATGGCTTCACGAAGGACATCAACTGTTTATAAACTTCCCTTGCCATCCATCCCCAAATGTTCTCTATGGGATCTAAATCAGGGGAACATGCGGGATGGTCCAAAAGAGTGATGTTATTCTCCCTGAAGAAGTCCTTGGTCAAGCGAGCATTGTGAACTGCAGCGTGGTCCTGTTGAAAAACCCAGCTGTTACCACACAGACGAGGGCCCTCAGTCATGAGGGATGCCCGCTGCAACATCTGCACATAACCAGCCGCAGTTTGATGACCCTGCACCACCTGAAGCTCCAGTGTTCCACTGAATGAAAAAGCACCCCAGATCATGATGGATCCCCCTCCACTGTGCCGGGTAGAAAACATCTTAGGTGGGATCTCCTTGTCATGCCAGTAACGTTGAAGCCATCTGGACCGTCAAGGTTACATTTTTTCTCATCAGAGAATAAAACTTATTTCCACCTTCCAATGTCCCATATTTGATGCTCCCTGGCAAAGTCTAATCGGGCAGTTTTGTGGCATTGAAGGAGACGAGGTCTTTGAATTTGTTTTTTGTTTTTGAAACCCTTTTCCTGCAGATGCCGTCTGATGGTTATTGCGCTGCAGTCGGCAACGGTAAGGGCTTTAACTTGGGTCGAGGACCGCCCTGTGTCTTGACGGACAGCCAATCGGATCCTCCGGCTCAGCGCAGGTGTAATTTGTTTTGGTCTACCACTTGACTTTTTTGTTCCATAATGCTCAGGATCTTTCAAAAAATGTAGAATGTCTTACTGCGTCCAACCTCAGCAGCAATGGCACACTGCGAGAGGCCTTGCTTATGCAGCTCGACGATCCGACCACGTTCAAGAAGAGAAAGCTTCTTAGCTTTAGCCATCAGGAGGGCATGACCGTGTGAATGCCTGACAGAAAATGAAAGTTTTGAGCAGATTTTAGCTTTAATAGCCTGTGGTCTTAAACTTTTGATCAGCTGATAAACAGCCTATTTCAGTTTACTTGTTTTCAATAAATTACTTTTTCAAAGTGCTCTTTATCACACTCCCCCTTCTTGCTTTTGCATATTGTAGCTCTATTTAAAACCTCATTAAGGTCCAAATGTGCAAAATGCATATTCTAGCAATTGTTCAACTGGTCTTAAGATTTAGATCAGGTCTGTATATAAAATAGCTGATAATCTGTATCTGTATGAGAAGATCATTCATTTCTGTCAACACTTAAAGTTTGTATCAGCCATAAAAATGGTGCATGCAGATCCCTGATTTCTGCAGTGATATAATACTGTGCATCCCTAGCTATTTAAGGAGCTCAACAGGACCAGAGTATCCTTAGAATAATCCCTATAATGAATAAAAGAGACAGGCTGTTTCTGTTCAAAGACCAATAGAAACATTTGTGATCAAATTCTAGAGTTGCTCAAGTCCACAGTTGGACGTATTCATCCTTTTTCTGTTCCCTGAAAGAGCTTCCTTTAATGTCACCCTGCGAATGGAAGTGATGAAATGGAGCAATTATGTATCCATTTGTGCTATTCAGGTGAAACCAGGTGTAAAATTTCCAATCTGTGCACCTGCTGTATCTTTAATTCATTGTGCTTTTTCCACCAGTGTAGCTGCGCAGATTGTAATATCCAAAATATGGAACAAATATTACACAATAAATCTATTTAGCTTTATTTTATAGCTCCTGGGAGGGGAAACAATTTTATTCTTGTAAAACTTTGCCCAAGACTGCAATATCGAAATGATGGAGGCCAAAAACAAACAAATCTTATAGGAGAAATATCACAAAACTGCTGCTGTAATAAAAGTGAGGAAGCTTTGCAATAAAACAAAATTGTGCCTTATCAAGAGGTAACATGTTTAATTTGATATCCAGACATTCATGAAAATGAGATGGAAAACAACGGAGCATTTTCCAGCTGAACAGCGAGAATTACAACCTGTGGTGAAAACAGATAGTCGAGTCATCTCCCGTCAGGAAGCAGATTAATTTTAATTTTTCCAAAGAGTTTTTGCATATAAATATTTATGAGGCACCTTGAAAAGAGATGAGCGACTTCATATAGGGCGGTCAGCAGA
Organism: Scarus forsteni; assembly: GCA_036419115.1. Taxonomy (NCBI): domain Eukaryota; kingdom Metazoa; phylum Chordata; class Actinopteri; order Labriformes; family Labridae; genus Scarus; species Scarus forsteni. The sequence continues at coordinate 18,790,723 of JAZDUH010000066.1, forward strand.
GAAACCAACAAGCCACCCCCTCCCCTTCTCTGCAGCTGTGTCGATTAGAGGGGATGTTCGTTCATGATGAAAGACTCTTGCTATCCACGACCTTTCCAGTCTAAAACAAAGATTTGCACAATTAACTACTTTTAAATGTCATCCAACTGCCAAATCTGCATATCAACGCCAGGCCTTGCATAGAAATGAGGATGTTTGTAGAGGAATCGTTTCTCATCTCAGTGCCACCAAATGAGGGTTCTTTCTCATTTTTAACCAGGAAGGAGAATGTAAATGTCAACATATCTTGTGTGGAAATCCTTCTGTTGCTAATTAACCTTTGCCGTTAAGAAGCTAAACTGAGTGCTGCCTAAACACCGCAATTAACTCCAGCTTGAAACACAGAGAGGCAAAATCTACACGCAGGCGTACAACAGGAGAAGTCACTGTGACTTCATTATCCTCGCCGACACACACACACTGTGCACACCTCCCTTTATTTTTAGAGGGGAATCATCGGTTTATATTTTTCCCCAGGGCGTCCAGAACGAGCCTGTTGGGAGGATGTCAAAATTTGGCGGATTAACAAATCTCATTTCTTTTTATCTTCCTGAGGTTGGACAGGGGAGCTGGCTTACTTCCAGCCCCTGGTGAGAAGCAAACCATTATAGGGGAATTCATACTCATAAATCTTTATAAATCAACCCCACGACTGCTGGGCTCTGTCGTATTCAAGTTAGCTTTCTAGACCTAGGGACTGTGAGGAAACTTGACCCTCATCTAACTGACTTCAACTGTCTAAAACCGGTAAAGGTGGGTGTTGGTCCCATTTCCTGGGCTCCTATGACAAAAATAGTTTTGAGGACCATTGACTGAAATGTGCCTGTTAAATGGAATGATACGTTATGTTTCCATATCAAGTTATGAACAGTTAAAAATCCATTATTGTGTCCATATTGCACATCATATTGCATAGATAGATAGATAGATAGATAGATAGATAGATAGATAGATAGATAGATAGATAGATAGATAGATAGATAGATAGATAGATAGATAGATAGATAGATAGATAGATAGATGTACTTTATTGATCCCAAGCTGTGAAATTTTGTAATAAATAATAATAGTAACAAATAATTGAACCAAAGATAAATAGAGTTAAAAAGCTAAAGCCATGCCACATTAAAAGTCACTGAAATGCCCCTTTTTCCAAACTCTGATACTTGGTTTGAACTTCAACAGGTCATCCTAAGGCCTGGTACAAGATACAACTGTGAGAGTTGAAGACAAATAATGTCAGATTTACAGTTTTGTTACTGTGTGTGGTGTGCCAAAAAAAGAGAGAGAGAGCACACCTACCGACTCCCTCACCAGCAACCAGGACATCTACTCTTGCAGCTTTTAATCTTGCATGATAAAATGCTACAGCATACGAAATTGAAGCTAACTGCCCCCCATGGGGTTAGCTTCCTATAACATCCTTTCATGGTTATGAATTTGCCCGCACATCTCTTTAACGGTTCCTTTAATATAACTTCCAGGTTAAGCTATTTAGATTGTGTTTTGCCACATATCAACAAGCTGTTGCTCCATTTCTTCATCTTTATATTCATCTTTACTCTTGTATGTCTTGACTATGTTTGCTTCCTGCCCAAGCCAGCCTGCTCCTTGATTGGCTATGTTCTGTTCCATCAGACAAAACACAAAGGATGTGCTCAACTGTCTTTGGTGCAGGCCAAACACATCAGAATGACCGGTTGTAAATATTGAGCATTAATATTTAAGAGCTCAAGTCAGGGCAGCGCAGATTTTCTATCTAGAGGATAAAATTACTCTTAGTACACCCCACAGCACAAGAGAAGCAGGTAAGATATTCTTCAGATCCAACACATAATCAGGCCTTTGCTGACTTTGGTCAGAAGTGGGGATCAGAGTCAAGCTCAGGCACTCTATAATGCACTGTGCACCTTACCTAATAATGACTGCATGCCTAAATGGATTGTTACTGCAAATAAATTGATAAACAGAATCACAGGACATACAAGCAATACATATTACAAACAAGCAAGCAAGAATACAAATAACTAAAAACAGGTAATTCACCCAATCCCATCCACATCCTCTACTTATAAATACAACACATATTTGAAAACAGTGAGCCAGATGATTGGTAGATTCACAATCAAAGTCAAAAAGTTAAATGATCAATAATCAGTCAGTAGCAATGCAAATAAGTCAATGAGTACCATAGCAAATTCAGAATAAATTAAAAACACGAACATGTTGTTTAGAGACGTGAGAATGATTAAATATTGAAGCAATGGAGAGAGGTAATTGATTTTAACAAGCCGGGAAGATTATTCTAGTCACATGAAGCTTTGTAATTAAATGATTTGCAACCAGTTTCTTTACAGATTCTGGAAACAGTAAAGGAGGGATACTGTAGAAGAGGAAGTAAACAGACCTGGATGGAATAAGTGATTCTTGTACGTATGGGTGGATTGAAAGTGAACACATTTCTAGACAAACTAAATACTGTGAACGTCTTTAATCGGGTTGTAGCCACTTGAGTGAATCATACAACTGGCAGTGGTGGGTTCTAAAGGTGCAACGTAAAATAAATCTGCTCAAAGAATTAAACAGTGTTGAGTGGTTGAGCTTATTGGCTGAGGTGTTCTGATAGACTGTGTCTGCATAATCAATAATAGGGAGTAACAGCTTAGTGACTATTGTTTTCCTGACTGTAAATGTGAAGTAGCTGATCGACCTGTAGACGGAGCAGAGATGTGCACAAGTTCTTTGAGTTATGAAGTCGATGTGAGGCTTAAAGGAGAGTTCGGTGTCTAACCAGAGTCCAAGATATTTAAAGTAATCAACACTGTCAAGAGGCGACCATCATTAAGGTGGCAGGGAAATTAAGACAATGAGGTTGGGTGTATCATGTACCAAAAACCACGCAGCAGGATCTCTTTTTGCTACAGGGAGTCAATTTTGGAGGCAAGGCGCTTAATGTTTAGGTGGATAACCTTTAAACCTTTAACTGAATCTATTGTAATAGAAAAAGGAATAATAGCAACAGATTGCTAAAGTTCATAAGTTTGGAGAGAGAGGATGAGTGAGATGAGGATGATGAGCAATATAGACATTCATACAAACACCAACACAACAGGACAGAGATACAAAAAACAAATATGACTATTAAAAAGCCAAAGACAACACAAAGGGAACACAAACAGCCAAGAAAAGGGAATGAAGGAAAGCCTAGGATCAACAGAGTGACCGCAGGAAACATGGACTGAGCAGTGGAGGTGAGTGAGCTGAGCTTTGTCGGGAAGAAAATAGAAAGTAGGCTTTATGTGGCTTCAGAAGATAAGAAACTAGATATAGAAAGGTACTAATGGGAAAAAAATACAATATATTCAGTTTTAAAATACCAAATTCATAACCAATGATCTCTGCCTTAACCCTTTGTCTTCTAAACTAAGAAATACATTTGCAACAAAGTCTTTGTTGGAAAAATGTGTTCCTTCCTCTTCATTTACCAACATTTCAGGCTTTGTCTCTCAGATTACTTAATCAGGAGGCAGATATGTTCTTCTGGCTGGCTTGTCTGTTCAGGGTTATCCTGGGCATGAATGGGTTTTTTCTATTTCTGCAACAAAAATTTTGTTTTTCCCTGAAAACCTTACAGAGAGCAAAATTTAGCGATGTAGTGGTTTACACATTTCTGAGGAATCAGACATCTTTTTTTGTCATCAAATGTATATCCTTCAACTAAATTATGATTGTTAAAGAATCTGGATATATGTGAAAGTTTTTTTTTCTTATATGCTTGTCCTTACTGTTAGATTCCTGATGATCTATACAGAAATGATTCAATTCTGATTTTTTCAAGTTTACAAAGAATTAAATTCATGCACAGTAGCACCAGCCATTGGATACATATTGGTGTTACAAACACTGAGATGAATAAGGAAAAACAGATAAAGATGGGCTTTCAACATTTTAAATACAGTGGTAATTGCAGCAAAAAGTCAACCGCATGGTTACAAAGCCAGCCAAAGGGCTAATAATGAACGAGTATAAGATGTTATTGATAACAGTAAAGACAGGAAACAACAGGGTGATTACAAATAGCCATTTGAACAAGCATTTGAATGGCTGTACCTAATAAAGTGGCCAGTCAGTCACACTCCACACTTAAAGAGGAATAAGAAATAAAACTACCATCTTGTTGGAGTAAATGGCTATGCCTTGGTGCATTGTAAAAAAAAAAAAATCAAAATTCTCTAATAATCAGGGATATACGCCAAGTAAATTGCTAGCTGCTCCCTTTTTTTAACCAAATTACTCTCACTCTCTGATTTCATCAAACACAGTGTCAGCCAAAAGTTCCTAAATAGCCATTTAAGTGTGTGACAATAAACTGAAGCAAATTGGCGACCAGCTTTTGCAGAGTAAGTTGATTGGGGTTGAGACTGTAACTTTAAGCTGACTAATTTTAACGGCTTTAACAGAAGTAAAGACATGAATGTCTGGATAAAGGCCCTGGACACTCACACAGGTCTTTTAAACATTCTGGTAGACTAACCCAGGAGAGGCTGAAAACAGGAGGGACTGTGGTGAGCAGCACTGTCAGAAGTTTTAAGGATCAATTGAAATGGTAGCATTTAACAAGTCCTCCTATTAAGGCAGAATCTACTGTTTTCACAGGGTTGTGAAGCTGTCAATCAAATAAGCCCCACCCACACAATCCTGAGAAAGGGTCTAATCAAGGGCTCTATTGCAAACACCTGTGTGCTTGACCAGGCCTTTAGCAGCTCAGTTATCACAACATTTACCTGCTTTTGCTGGCAGTACAAAATCATGCCATGTTTTTAAACCTAGACACTTTTAATCACATCAAACATATGCCTTGGTAACAGTTTTGACAGTAAGTATCACATCATGAAACATAAATTAACTTCACAAATCAGAAATTAAACATTAGCCCCTATAGTAGCTAATGTGGCTCTTTAGCTTAGCATAGCCAACTTACCAAAGTGTTGAAACTCCAGGTGCAAAGGTCCACAGTTATCCCTCTCTCTTCCTTGAGGTGTCATCTGGTTGTTGAAGACCTTTTTAATCAAGTTTTCTCCATTTCCAGATGAATTGTTGCAAACAGAAGTAGCTGTCGTGGTCCTCCAAAAGCTCTTCTGCAGCCGTGATCACTTCCTCCTGCTGAGGGTGAGGCTTAACCTCCCAACCAATCAGGAGCCTGTATTCACTAACTCATCCTATAGGCCCCTGTTTAGAGGTAAATGATGACTAAACTCAGATTGATAATCTGATTGAATTTCTTTAAGAGGATACTATCAGACAATCAGTCAGTCAAACTTAATTTATTAAGCACTTTTCTTAAAAAATGAATGTAGCACAGAGTGCTATACATTCAACAACACAAACAGGTAAGTGTTGGGGGATACAAAGTTAAAAAATAAATAAATAAAAAATCCCGCTCTGCAACCTACATTCAACACACACAGTCATTAATGCACACAAACACACAAATATACACACAAGGACACTAAGTGAGGACTCTTCAACAGCCGCAGATGACTGAGTCTATTAGATTTAAAAAATAATGGAGCCATTACAACATACGTTATTAATCAACTCAATGAACCTCAGGATTCTAAAGCTGTGATGGAGGTTAAAAATGTTGATGCTTTAAATGATCTCAAGGCCAGTCAGGAGTTTTTTTTTTAAATACTTCAGTAAATTACCTACTTACACCGACAGCCATTGGGATTGTTTTATTCCACTTTTAAAGCCATTTTGTTATCTTCAATTAAAGAAGTCAAGGCTTTGCTCATCTGCCTACATAAAGAGGTGAGCAGAGTGTGTTTGAGTTTTACAGACAAGTTTAGCAGAATAGAAGGAGTGATCTTGACAATTTAGCCTCCAATATGCCACACAAGCTATTTCTTTTCACTTATTATTTTTTTTGGCAAAATAGAGGTGCAGTGAAAACAGCATTACAGCTTAGGTTTTGGCTGTGGTGGTTGGGCAGATGGAGACATCCCTCTCCATCAGGTACAAAATCATACAGTCTGCTGTACTTATTATTGTTGTCCATAATGCCGTCACCATCCAAAGTGGCCCGACAACAAGCTAACTGGGAATGAAACAATGGTGTATGCTTCAATTGATATTATCTTATATTTCATCAACATCATCTTTAAAGCACATGGCTTACTGCAACTTTAAATTACCAACTGGATGACCCAAAATCCTGGAGTGTCACGATGATGTCTGTGACCTGCCGAACCCAAAGATCCCAACTGGTTACTGCACATTCAATCTACAACTGCCTCAGTTTAATGTAATATCTAAAATTTTAAGACAGGAACTTTAAATGAGGTATATGTCCAAGTAATATACAGGCATTTTTGCCAAAACAGTTTATTTGTGTTCTGGACACACAGAGAGTGACAAGCATCCCCTTTGACTGGTGCTATAATGTCAATTCTCGCAAGTTTAGCGGTAAACAGTAAAGAGTGATCTTAAGAATTAAGTCCCTAACATACGAGCTTTATTTCATCTTATTTCATTTTTGCCAAACAGAGGTGTGGTTAGATACAATGGGTGGGTTTTGACTGTGTTAGTTGAGCCAGAGGTGAAAACTTTCATATGACCTCCAGCTCCTGGCAGCGCCCCTGCTCGTCTGGCCCTGAACTGCACAAGACTCATGAATAGAAACACTGAACTCACTCAAAGGCAGTCTCAGTTACAAAATCAACCCATTAACATCTTCACCATTCAACAAAATGCTCTTTCCAAACTGCAAAATCAACACAAGTCAAAAGTCAGGCAGATTCCAAGGCCAAATATCCCCCTGCTCTCTTAGGAATCGGGTGAGAACACTATATGATGATGGACAGGAAATGTTTTTCTTTCTTATGTTGATAAATTTGGAGTATCCCTTAAAAGCACTTTGGCCAGATGTGACCAGACAAATGATTGACATCATTTCCAAACCAAAGGAAGGGGCTGGGATTCAAAAGGGCAGGGGTGAGGCGCAGGGAATGCAGAGCCCTGCCAGAGAAAAGTTGATTCAGTGTAGGATGAATGGGACGGAGGGAAGCTTTAGCAGAGTCAACTCTCCGCAGTATGAAGAGTCTGGGGAGCAGGGCTGGAAGAAAAGAAGACACTTAAACCACAAGGAAGGTATCTGAAGGAAAGATGACCAAACAAGATTACACAGAATACATGAAAACACGATATGGCTATTCAAGGAAGTCCTGAAGATGAACTCTGCCATGCACTGTAGTGAGTTTTTAATATGAAACTGAATGGTTTTCTGGCTGGTGGTACGGTCGGTAGGTTAAATACAGTGCATTGGAGGCTCTGTTAACTTGATGGACAGGTAACCACTGGAAACAAGCATCCACATTTTTTTCCTGGACTATAAAACACATAATCTGACATGTTTACATCTTACAGATCATACATGAGAAAAAGCAGGCAATGTCCAGCCACCATCACTGCCATGGCATCTTCCTATGTCTTTTACATATTTCAATGAAATCTCACCAAACACTGTCCATGACTTTTTATTTATATCATCAAGAAAATGTAAGAAACTGTACTGCAGTTTTGGCTGAGTTTCATCTACCCTGAGATTTGAAATAAAAATGCCTCTAAGTAAATAATATCTCTTCTTTATGCCTATATCATCTTACAGTCTATTATTGTGTATTTAATTATTAACGGTAATTAACCTGACACCAAATGAACCATGCAATATCTTTTGCTAGTCCTGGTAACAACTCAAAGAAAGTGTCTGGGAATGTGCTGAACCTTCCTCAGCAGGTGACGAGACAATCATTTCATCACTCACACTCATTGAACTACTGTTGTGGTATAAAATACAAATGTAGTCCAAACAAACTCTCACCAAAAACATGTTGGAAGTGGAGTTAAAATATTCGTTCTATCGAGTCATGCTTTCAGTGTTGTTATTTGTTTTTCATTCAGGAAAGAAATGAGGCTCAGGTCTAATAAACTGCCACTAAAACTGTTGGCATCTATGCTAACTTTGTCTCAAACAGGAGGTAATTTGTTAGACTCATGTGTTGCCTGCTAGTCTGGGATGACAACTCATATCTGCCTCCAGTTTCTGCTGTGATATGATGGCAAACATAGGCCATAAAAGGGTCTAATTTTTTTTTTCTACAACATTACAAAATGAAATACAGCAACATGAAGTGGGGAGAACAATCTCTACAAAGCAGTTGTCATTTTGATATTTGAAGTGTTGTATCAGTCCTTCTGAGGGAGATCAAAGAAGCTCCTATGTTTTCTGTTGAGGACATCCTTCAATGTCAGCTATGATTAGGTCTTGAACACATTCATTTCTTGGGAAAACTAGACAAACGTCCTTGCCGGTCCATCATGACAAATGTCCTGTATGGTCAGTTCTTATCAGCACCTCATTAAAAATGTAATGACCACATGAATATTTACAAAGTTTAATTACTGCTCTCTATTGCTCTTCTCAGTCGCCCCGTGCACTATTTTCTTTTCCTGAGGGCAGCCTCACTTCCAAGTGCGAGCCGGACGCCTCCTTCCACCTTGATGAATATTGCAGAAGTCCAGAGAGCGAGAGCCATTGATGGAATCCACCTCAATCAGCAGGAGAATCGATGGCATACACTCACATTTGCAAAGGCGCTAATTGGTGGCAGTAAAAATTCAGCTCGCTGCATAATTTACCCAGGAGAGAAAGTGGAGCGGAGTGCATGGAGATCAGCTCATTTGTAGCAGAGGTATTAAAAAGAGCCTGTCATTCTAAAATTAGAGGGCCTTCAACACATGCAGAGGAGACAGAGCCAAAGGCCAAATTATTAATGTCTCTACTTGTCAGGGCCAGTGAAGTACCCGCTGGTGGAGGAGGGCTCTTTCTTACAGAAGAAGTTACACAGAAAACCTTTTCACTGAGCGACACAATCTCACAGGTATATTCCTGACCCTTCTTCACAGCTTACATCTATACCAGCGGTTTTTTAATCCCATCCAAGGTTCATCGAAAATCAAGCCAAATTCTCCAGGATAGTCGTATTTATTGTCATGAAATACACCCTTTTCAACACATCACAGTGGGGGTTATCAAGTACATGTGATTCTGAGGGATCAGATTGAAAATAATTTAAAACAGCATAAATATGTTGGTCTTATTAACACATTATCAGTGATTTTTTCTGAATTGTGTGTATTTCTTTGCCATTAAAAGAGAGATCAGTCCGTATCATCTATGTTGCAGCCCACAACATGGGAATATTGAGAAATTTTTGGCTTTGTCTTTCTCAGGTTGACATGTTTGTCATCACTGTCCTTAGCCTCAGCAAACGTGTTTTCTGATAAAAGACTGGTTGACATTGACTGAAAGGTGAATGTCTGTAACAGGGATAAAACATGAAGTCCAGCCTTGTGAAACTGGTTTGATTAAAACTGTGTTGGGGCATGCTTTAAAAGTTGGAGGGATTTAGAAACAAAGATATACCATTAAAATCTCTACAGTTTTTCATTACACATTTCTCTGAATTTGATGATGCCATAAAATAAGAACTTATAGGAGGCCTGATGTGGGATCTGGGAAGCCAGTTAATAATCATTGCTTTTGTATGTGATGTACTTTTAAATTTATAGGTACCATGCCCTGCAAAACCAGTTTATCCACTTTTAATGTTGTTAGAAGGGGCTTGGGAAGGAAACGATCATGGCATCTTTCACAAAACTCTCAGTTCATGGAGGAGAGGAGTGTGTACCTTTAAAGGAGACATATCATGCTGATGCATGATTTAATACTTACATATAATATAATAAATTTGAAAACAAGACCTTACACCTACATTCTTGTTTTCTGCTCATCACAGGCAGACACCATGGCTCTGCTCCATTTTTCTGCTCATCCTTACACTTCCTCCTCTGTGATGTCTGTTAGCCACAAAACCGTCACCGAGAACACATCCACCAGCAGCAGTATATAGCTCCCTAGCTCACATTCACTCATTACCAGCTCTGCCCTGTACGGGGACTCAATACGTGGTCGCTGCTTTGAGCCTGCCGCACAATACAGTAGAAGAAGAAGGACAGGATGGCTCAACCTCTCGGCAGCTCTGACAGAACTGACCAATCAGAGCACAAAGGGCTGTGGCGTTCTTGAGGTAACTGTAGGTCATCCTGAGATCCGGCGTTTCAGGAAGCTTGATAATGGCCTAAAATGAGGATTTTGAGAACGCAATTGTGGGGCAATGAAGGAACTAAATGACTTGTACTGAGGGCAGAAATGCTTTACAGGCATCCTAGTCTGGCATAGTGAAAAGGAGAAACAAGCATGATATGTCTCCTTTAAGAAAATCCCTCTTTAAGTGCTCCGTTTTAACTACTTGGTGTTTATTTAGTCATGACTATACAGTCTTCACCTACATGTGTGTTTTCTGCTCATCACAGGCAGACACCATGGCTGTTTTGAAAGTCTGCTCCATGGTCTTTAATCCTTCCGCCACCCATCAGACATTATTTGGTTGAACAACCAGCACAAAGCTCATAATCACAGACTCTTTCAGATTCTAGCATTTTCAAAGAGGAGTGAAAAAGAGCTGCATCTGATCCTCGGCAGAGACTTTAAATACATTTTTATTCAACTTATGTAAAATTCGTACTCATCAGACACACAAGACATGATGTAAACACTGTTCTTTGGGCAGCAGGTTCACCCCCTTTACAGTTTACACACATAACTTGATAATGCACTGGTAAGGTTTTGGAAGTAAAATGTTAAAGGTCAATATCACTGGGCATTATTCTTATCTTTTGCCTTCAATCTAAAATTCACACAACTACAATAGTCAGCCTTTCACTGGTGTCACTAATGGAAACAAGGCTATAGTTCCAGTTTAGTGCATCTTAAGTTTTAAGCCCTTATACAAACTTAAACCCAAATAACAGAGGCGAAAATCAATTTAATTTCAAAAACAAATATTATGCAAGGTTCGATTTTCATGAGAGAATACAAATCTGAGAATTTCCCAATAGGACACAGATGTTCGTTTGTTTTGTTCTTACAATCAGCTTAGTTACACATCCCTGCACTTTTTAAGCATCTAAGTCTGTTATTTACACATGAAGAAAAAATAATGATTACCTGTGAATTCAAACTATTGCCACTTCTCCAACAAATAAATATTACCACAACATTTTTAAAAGAGTGATTTTGGAAATCCTAGAAAATATTATCTTTAGGAGTGTGAAAATTATGCAGAAGTGCTGTTTTCAGATAAGATGCAAATCAACCCTGTTTATCTTAGTTAAAGCAGCAGTATGCAATTTATCTTTTGTCACTGACATTAAAGGGACTGTGAGGAGAATCTGTTTCCGGTGACATTAAGACTCTGCTACCCATGAGCACGCGCAGCGACTCTCGTAATGCTGCGTTCCAGTAACCTCGGAACTGGGAGTGACATCATCTCCGACTTATCGGCGTTCCAGTTTAAGTCAGAAAAAAACATGCTGATCTACCAGGCTATTGTTCGCTGTTGTTAGCACGCCCTGTGTTGTTGTTCACAAATATCACATGAAGAATGTGATTATCAGTATGGCAGAATTTTTGTAAGTATAAGTTGAACAATACTATGTTTACAGCTGATCTAGAGCGACACACGCCACTCAGAAGTGCAAATAAATTGATTATTATAGGAGCTAAATAACTGTTCACACTGGGGGCATCCATCTTTGATTGTCAACTCAGGGGTGGCGAGGTTTCACCGAGTTTCCAGTAGGAAATTCCGACTTCGGGGGACGTTCCAGTTGCAGTTTCCTACGCGGAACTCAACATTCCAACTTCTGACTACAACTGGAACGCACCAAAAGACGTGTGCAAGCCAAAGCGTGTGTTTGCAGTGATGCTTGGACCTTCCTCAGAACTCTGCATTGCTTTACAACTTCTTTTTTCAACAACTTACAGGATGCAAAGCGACAAGGTAATGTATCTCTTTCTAGTTACGTAGCGGTAGTTTTTGATGTGTGACAACAAGCAGTTTTTGGAAAACTTAGTATAGTAGTTTTGTAGCTGGCTATATATCGCTACTTCCAGCCCGGTGCTCTAAGACGTGTCTGAATAATATACATTTGCTCTCGTTTTAATTGTCTTGTTCCCGAAGTTGAGTATCCAGGCCAGTCCAGCCCTGTCCGACCCGACCGGAAGGCTAAGGAATAGCATTTATAGATAACCTATTTTGATGCTATAAAACTCATCTTAAAGTGTGTATTTCGATCAGGCATATATCTAAAAGTGAGACTTTTTTGTAATTACCTAGAAACTCCTCACAGTCCCTTTAAAATTATTACCTTTTAACATCTTATCGCTGTAGTCATATGAGCCCCCCTTTGTTCTGTATTAAGCCTTTAGAAAACGAGCAAGTGACACCCACTCTTCTGCCAATTAGGCCTCAGTGGACGTACTGTGCTCTAACTGGAACCTCTGCTCAGGTATATATGCTTGTTATGTCTAAATGAGATTTACTTGATTTTTACACTATTGATGCTAATTTTATGGAAGGACATATGGTTTGTGGCAGCAGATACATCACATTAGCATAATGGTAATGAAATGACAGCTAAAGGCACACAAACAGTACATGGTGGTGCATAAGGGAAGGGGAGTGACTGGGAGTCCAACCACAGAAGGAGACAAACTGTTTCTGCTGCAGTCTGATCAATGTTAAACAGCAGAGATTTACCCAGAATATGTTTTAATTAAACAAAATCTGCTTAGGTTTTAGAAAGCTTGTGTTCATTTCTGCCTTGACAAAAATGGCCACACATTTTAGAGTAATAAAAAAGCATCCCTAAACACCAGCTTGGTTTTGACACTGGCTAGTATTTTATTCGTGCAGAAAATCCAATTAAAATAAAAAAAACCTTAATGATACATCACATTCTGCCTAAAGATACCTATAGATTCTTTGACATCACAAAGACCCTTTCTCTGAGGAAAACCTCTTCATATGATACTTTCTCTCTCTCTCTCTCTCTCTCTCTCATTTGATCGCCTGACTTGAAACAACACAAACACCCTTAAAGAGACAATATTGCTACAGAGAGGGAACATATTGAGTGACAGCTTCTTAGCTCTTTGGGGCCTTTGCTCTTTTCCGGAGAAGCAAACTGATGTTTCCTCATACTGTGAATCACATGAAGCTCCTGTGATGTTGACAACACTTTGACCTTGAATTTATGGAAGCGCCTGAATGGAAATGCAGATTGAAGCAACAAAAGGCATTGCCAGTGCATGGAGACTCATGGAAAATATCTTTATTTTTTAATGACACAGACGCTTTAGTGTCATACTTGCTCTTTCAGGCCTTCAGCTGTCTTTGAAAACATATTGTATGATTTTGAACTTTTCCTTGAAACATAAATGGAACTTTCAATCCTGTCTGCTCATTTTCTGTCTTCTAAGGATACAACTATTCTCAATAAAATATTGAACCATTTGGTACAATGTTCACAGTTCAATACAAACATGTGAACTGCACCATTTTTGGTTTTGGGTGCAAACAGGTTGTATTCATTTGTACCCTTTTTTTCCCTGTAGTTCTGCTGCAGTGTTTTAGCCCATGAGGCAGAGTGCAGGCGTGAGTAAACTCCTGCTGCAAGAAGTCGTGTGCTCGTGCTGGACCAAGACATCACACTACTGCTGTGAGAGAAGAGGCAGCAATATGCACCAACACTCGAAATATGGGTGACCCTCATTTTTCTAATCCATGGTTGAGTAGGGCAAAAGGAAAGGCAGGATTTTCCAAACCTGAAATCAATGACATCTGAGCTCATATATACGACAGTGGAGCCCAGTGGGCCCTGCAATAAAGTATATATATTTTTAAACCACTGATGCACAAACATTCATCATGTTTTGCAAGGGGAGCATCAACTTCAAGCACATCAGCACTGTGCATTTGATTAAGCAGAACATGTCTAACCGTTTTCAGCTGATAAGTCTATATAAGACTCTTATTATATTGGCCCCTACAGCCAGTAAATCTATCCTCAATAAGATAAACCAGCCATGAAAAACACATCCAAGTTTTTCTTTCCAGTTTCAGAGAAATGTTTTTGATTTTATCCTTGCTGAAGTTGGCAGGATGACCTCTAGAAACAAACTTAATGAGCCTTAGTTAGAACACACTGGCGGTTACATTATGACGTGTTTAATGATAGCTGGATAGCTGGGAAAAAAGGCTATTAAACCAATCAAAAAATTAATCATGATGTGTTTAAACACTATATCAAGAAAAAATAAAATTGTTTATGTCCAAAAAATTAATTCTTATATTTCCTTGAAGGTAAAATTTGATTGGTTCTCCAGCAACATAAATTTAATATAACAGATGTTTACCTCAGGATAAAATGCCCTTAAAAAGGTAATTTTCAACATGTCCATTCTTCTAAACTGACATGGCATAAATCGCATTACTGATCTTAATGAAGATGAATTTTGTCGTGTTAAAGCCACACTATGTAAGATTCCTGCTTTCCGCTCTCTAGGGGCACTCTGTTTTACGACAGCAAAACTGAAAAATGAAAACTAACCATAAACTAACATTAAAAAGTTAAGAAAAAAAGACCAAAAAATGACAATAAAATTGAAATTGACCAAAAGTTTTAGAAGTGATTGTTGTAAATAAAGTTGAAATAGGCCAAAAAATTTAAAAAAATAAAAAAAATAATAAGGGATAAACATCCAATTTGGTTACAATTTTGTATACTGATTGAAACTGTTGACCTAAGTAAATAGGTTATAGAATCATGATGAAGAAGACCTATAGATTTTTTAAAGCTGTTTCCATGACATGTTGAGCAAAAAATTTGAAATATCACAACTTATGTTAAAATATCCCTGCATATTTTATTGATTTTATACATTGAAAAAAAATATCAAAAATAAAGTACCTTTGTCAGATATATGGGTGGAGATTTGTGAACTGCAGTGTAAAATTACATCCTCCCAAATTTGGCAGAAAATTTGTTACTGCTCCTGCTCAAAAGAGGCATCAAGGTATAAAACAAACTGTTTGAGGTTATGTGGTTCAAATGTAGCCAATTGTTACCATTTATTTTGGGAATGTCACTGCTATGAAGTTAGTAAGTGTTTAGAAGATGTTTTCCAAATCCCCTTCCCCCTGATTTTTGAACTATCTTCTTTGTTGCCACAGAATTAGATATTCAATCTGCAGCAAATAAGTACCTACAGAGAAATAGACTTTAAGAAGACCTATCAACATAGATGTGACACTTTGTGTCCAGGTCCAACATAAGATATGTCTGGGCCTGGCTTTGGAGCATTGGAGCAGCTTCTGGTGTACAGACCTTCTTTTGTCTGTTTTTGTCACGTTTCATTTTCCGTTATTTGAACTTTCATCTGCAACTTTTTTTAGCAGATATTTGAATTTAGGGGTATGGCTCTGATGGGTGCTCTGTCTATGATTAAGTCAGAGGATAGCATAAACGAGGAGATGGAGGAGGGTAGCCAAGCAGCTTGCGGAGGGAGCAGCAAAAAGTAGGCAGGCTGGAGCAGCTTAAAAAAGGCGTTTTGAGTACAGTTAGCCAACAGCAGTGAGCTGTCAGCAGCTTTGGATCAGCTGTTTGACAAGGGATGCTGGCACGATGGCATTCTGGACTCTTTGTCCTGCCAGAAGAATCACTCTGCTCAATGTTTTGGATGGGCTTGCTATTAACTTAATTCTGTTGAACAGGTATAGCTAATGCAGAAGTTGGTGAGAGTTAACTTCATTCTTCATAATAAAACAGAAGTGTTAAAAAATGTGGAAACCAAAAAGTACGTTGAATTAGGTCTACAATTTCTTGAGTCAAGTGAAAATGCTGAATAATATTAAAAATGAAGTTTAAAAATACAATATTCACACAAAAAATGATATACTGAGGAAACGGTGAAACTGTATTCCAACTTTATTTCTTATCTCAACTGTTATTCTTCTCAAAGTGCATAATAAAAGATAACTTAAGCCCATCATCATTTTTCCTGCCTGGCCTAAAAACGTGTCAGTTCACTTTGTCACAGTTTTCTTTGAGTTAAACTGTAATTGAATTAATAAATAGCGTGGCAAAATCTGCAAGAAGAAAATGTTCATGAAGTCCAAAAATGATGTAAAATGAGCAGCACATTATCCGTCTGTCAGAGTGAATATTCGTCCCCAGCCTCAGTCACACTCATACAAAAAGAGAAGAGAGAGAAGGGCTTGAAGTTGTAGTGTTTTATTCAACTTTATGTAAATCCAGTCATTTATGGTTGCCTTAACAAATCAGGAATCGAGTGTGTCAACATCTAGCAGAGAAGAAAGTGCATATGGGGATTACAAAAGAACAGAAACAGAGGGAGAAAAAGGGAACAGGCCGAGGGAGAAACTCTCCATCGATTAAAGTCTACAAATCCTGACAAGGGTAAAAGGAACATGTTTTTAATGGTCTGAAATCTCTATATGCTGTAGAAAGTTTACAGTCCTGCTGAGGCTCTAAGCTCAGTGATCTATTGTTCATGTCTGAGTAACAGTGTGTGGAGGCTGAGCCCAGAGCTGGTTCACACCATAGAAAAATACCCTGGTTATTATTTGCATTTAGAACTGTACACTACTGAGTTTTCTAAAGAATCAGTGAAAAATGATTAAACCCTATCTACCAAAGTACTGACCCCAGTTAAGGACCCGGAGACAGTTTTTCCTAACTTCCTATACCACTATAAAGAGAAATCCCTCATTGCATTGCTACATAGATAAAGTTACAAGTATATGCTCAAAACCAATAACAGGCAAAGTAAATCCCACACAGTACTGATTACATGTATATATCAAATCAAATGATGGTACTAAGGTAGAACATAAAACTAGAGAAGAGAAGCATGTCTTCACCAAATTAAAGGTCAAATAACCCATTCCTAATTACCTTTTGTTGCCTCTCTGATTTATCTGCTGACACAAATCAAAGCCCCACCTACAGCAACCATAGCCTGGGAAGTTTTAGCTGGGCAAACTTTTACCAGAACAAAGGTTTTTCAGTGCATTGCGGTGACATTGTGACCTTAAGTTTATTTCTTTGACATGGTTATCTGGTTCTACTAGGGTGTCTCTGAGGGTGCTTCCATTCTGGTTTGCTTTTTTGCAAAGTTCCGTTGATTTGGGCTGGTGCAAAAGTTAACTCTGTTGTGGACCAAAGATTCAGACTCTGGTTCACCAGAAGACGGGGGTCTTGGTTCGTTTCCAAGCAATCCAGGGTTTGGTGGTGGTGGGCGTGAAAGTAATGAGTACCAAACAATGACCAAGCAAAGCTAAAGGGGGTAAACTGTGGCTTGGACTTGGCCAAATAGCTAATTTAGCATTCATTGACAACATCAAGCAAACTGCGGCTAACAGTATTGCTAGCACCACCAGCCTCGGGTCCACTTAACAGAGTAACATCGATAACTCTGAGCAGAACCTTTAACACATTGGTCAAGTCAATATGCAAGCTCCAACTGATTCCGTGTAAAGGCAGATTTATCTTTACTTTATGGCACTGAACACTTCTGAACAGCTTCCGGCAAAGCAATGTTCTTACTCCAAGCCAGTTGTGTGTTTTTCATGATGCAACAATAACGGGAACAAAGTCCACTGTGACAGCCCCAGCTAGTGGTGGGAGGTTAAACTACAAAACACTTAACAGGCTTTAGTCTTGTCTCACTCGATGCAGCATGAAAGGAAACCTAACCAAGAGGAAAATGTAGCAATGTGGCAATGTCACCCCTGATCCCAATGGATTCTTCAAAAAATTTGGTGGGCAAGTGACCTAAGAGTGATTTAAAGTATGTAAACATTGAGGTCTACAAGAGTTTTAGTCCAATTTTATTCCTAATATAAGGGTCAGTTTTGAAAAATGTCTCATTTGGATTAGACTTCATAAAAAAATCACATTAGTGATTAAATCTATTTACCATGAAGAGGAAGATGTACACCGATCAGGCATAACACCATGACCACCTGCCACCCTTACTACTGTGCAGCTTTTGAGCCAGTATCAAATTCCATAAGTAGTTTGAGCAATAGTAGTATCAGTGAGCCTCAGCCACTCATTACCATGTTGCCAGTTCATTTTCAGATTCCTTATTTTTTGGGTTGTCTTGTTAATAAATGTCAGCAAAAACATAACCGCCATAGTGGAGGTAAAAAAGACTGATGACAGGCCAATATTCAGTGAAAGCATTGTCAACAGAAAGAAACACTCATTAATAAACTTAAAGACCACATGATACTCAACTTTAATCACTGGACTAAATCATTTTGTTGTTTTGTTTATCATGTTCTATTTTGGGGGCATTTATATTGTCAGTAAAGAATTCCTTTATCTTCACTGGTTTCACCCCTTTATCCACATTTATGTATATGCACATATGTATCCATACATTATTGTGAAACACATGGTTTGCTAGGTCAGAATGTTGTGCCAATCTCAATGTTTGGAAATGGTATGATTGCTTTTATGGAGTTTTAACTTTCAACAGAGTTCACTCTACTTACATGAAAGGAGCTGCACCACTTTTCTCACAGACTAAAGTATAACTTCAATTGTCATGGTGTGTCATTTACAAGGGTGGGATAACTCCTAATTTAAACATATTTCCATTGCTATTCATTGAATAATGACACTTGCTATGAGGTTAATTACCTTCGCCAAGGAGGTTATGTTTTCGCCAGGGCCTGTCTGTTTGTTTGCTTGTCTGTAAGCAAGATTACACAAAAATTACTAAATGGATTTCCTTTTTTTGTTTTTTTGCCAGAGGTGTGGTTTGGTCCAAGGGAGATGTTTTGGTGGTGATCCATCTATTTGTCTTGACATTACTGGATGGATTAACTTTGTTTATAGGGTAATATATGAAGAGTAAAACTCTATCTTCAAGGTAAATTACATCTAATAAAAAAAAGGTTGTTTATTAATGTCAAATCCCATTCATTTCTCCTTGGCTGTTGCGAGGGCTTTGCTCCTTTACGTCATGATGGGAGTTTTAGTTTATTTGCATACTGACGTCAGCGTTTTTCTATGCCTATGCCACTACATTTCCCAGGTTCCCTTACAATGCCAGCAGAGAAGTTACCCACATGAACAGACATGAGCAGACACTCAGAGCCAATCAGAGCGTGTGGAGAGCTGTATCTTAGTTCAGGATTTGTGGAAAGGCCACTGCCATAAGTGCTTTTCTAGCTCTGACTGTTACTCTCTACTGAGATATGGTGCATTTCATTTGGCCTAGGATTTGAAGGCAACAAATAATTAAAAAATGCTTTGATTGAATATCACTGTCACTTGGATAAGATGAAACTTTTGTCTCTGTGGTGCAACCAAACTAATTCACAACCATGGTTGGAAGTAAACGAGTATTAAGGTAGGGTTATTGTGGATTTTACATGGTAACTTCAGATTGATCTGACGGAGGGCTGGTGCAACAGGCTACAGGGTTTCTATCTGTCTTACAATGATTTAAAGTAGGTTTCTGTGTTACTTGATTTTACTGACATCAAATCAAAGTTCAACATAAAGTATTGTGACAACCATTTTCTATGTCTTTACAGAAAAAAAAAGACTTATGTAGTCTGTGTTTCTGAGCCCTGGTTTCCAGATCATACACAGACTGATTTTGGTGACAGTTCTCTGAAGACAGTACCTCTAACGGTATGTGAGTCTACGTGTAAACAAGCAGGACTATTCAATGTTTTTTTCTGCTGTGCATTTGTCTTCAATCTGAGTGACTGCAGCCGAGATAGTTTTTTGCATCACAATTATGTGGATATTATGTCACAGCAAAGAGCTTTGTTCTTCAAGCTGTGCCCTTTCAACAATCTAAACCAGAACACACTAATGTATTTGACATTTTACTGAACACGAAGTCAAGGGAAAATATCTAAATGGTCAAAATTAACATTAAATATACTTGTTACAATGACTCAAGTGAACCTTGGCACCTACGTTTTTGCTGGGCTGAAGTGGCTGAGCTTCACTTTAGATCTTCTTCTCGTGTTCTTGTGTGACCATTCCTCTCTGTTCTGGCTTTGACATGATTCAAGGTGATGTCTGGGACTTATCATGTAAGAGGCATAACACTTTATCAACTGAGATACAACAAACTACACTTATTAGTCATTTTCTCTGCACTGAATCAACCTAATCAATCAATAGTCTCCTCAAATTAAGTACACAATATTGTTGCAAAGTGTCTGACTTAGACAAGTGAATCAGACCAGAAGGAATCAGTCAAGATGCTGACTTAAACTTGATTGGTGGGTGGCATTAAAAACAGAGGGCCCACATACCATAAAATCATTAAAATGGGAAAATTCTGAATGAAACTGCTGATGGACCAGTCCTTTTATCTGAGAGTGTGTAGCTACATGTTCACATGCATGTTTGAACAGTGAATGAGTTGCAAACATGGCTGACCTGCAAACATTGTGAGAGTGTGAGTCTATACACAAAGACGGGACCCTCTGTGAAGCCATGTGTTTACGTGTGATGGTGCTTGTTTGTGTCTGTTTGTGTGCGATCCAGCAGTAGCTACGAGGCGTTAGAAGTGTTGGGGCTCCAGCCCATTTGATATGCCCGCTCCAGGGTTCTCTTGCAGTCCTGCATCACCGTGCTGAAAACAATGTGAGGGTACTGGACCACCAGCCTCTCCACTGTCTCCTCGTTCACCTGCAAAGCACATAAAAATACAAGCTATTGAGTAAAGGAGAAAAGGATGCTGGCACAAAACTTAGAAAACAAGACAAGCACACAGCCAGAAGCTCTTGAACAAGTAAGTGAGTGGTGTTTGTCTCCTCATGTTTGCTCACTTTGCATGTTTGTCTTGTTGGACCAAGGCCACCAGCAGAGGATAGGCTCACTAATATCTTGTTGGAAGCAGAGACAAGCTTTGTTACAGTGTTTGAATTGTGCTTTTAACAAGTGGCTCTGATCTCTTACTGATCTCAAGTGTTGAGAAATAAAACAGATGTGGAACAACTCCAGTTTCTTGAGTGTCCACTTCAGGCTGGATTACAAAGAAAGAAAGACATTCCCTTAAAGTCTCATATTAAACCACACAATTGTACAGCCAAAAAGTCCTCTCTATTCACTTCTTTCTCTGTGCCTACTAGTACATACCCTGAGGGGCACGATGTCTCTATTAATACACAAATAGAAGTTTATTAAGGGTTATTGAGTTTGTAGAAAATAAGGGAAAGGTTGGAATGTTTTGATGTACCTTGAGTCCATCAGTAAAATATCTATTACAGATGTGAACATTTCCCTATCTAACAATATCACAGTGTGTTTGTCCCTACTTTCCCCCTTCTTGACCAGGGACAGCAAATGCCAGCTTGTTTATGTTTTATAAGATTATCCTATAAGATTATCCTGTGGTCTGAGGTGTGTTAAGAGTGAGTTTGTCCCGATAATTAGCTCCAAAATGGGTCGGGCCAACAACTTTCAATGTTACTTTTGTTCAATATGTAAGAACAAAATTGTTCATGTGTGTGGGGAGTCATGACTGCATGAATTGTGATGAGAAACAGAATGTAGCCAATCAAGAAAACGAGCTGACTGAGGAACAAGGAAGCAGGCATAAATAAAAACTAGCATGGCTGCCCTAAAACATGATGTTAGGTGGACCTCAGGAATGGAGGACCAGCTCATGTGTTCATACTGTCTCCACAGTCTTTTCTTTTTTTGGTTGCGATTTTGCCCTCTTCTGTCCTCTTTCATGAGGTTGTTGTCATAGACATTTACATGTTTATAGGGGTATGGTTGTTGCTATGTGTCTTCTTTGTTGTTGTTAGATCACATTTGATCATGGAGGGTTTCTGGTTTGGAGAACTAGATTCTCAAACGGTGGTGGGACAGAATGGTTATGTGTGAAATGTGCGGTGTTGAGATTATCAGAGCACATCACACACAGTACGATCCAAACTGTTCAATGCCTGATTTTTTTATCTTTATATGTGGGGTCTCTAACAGACAAAAAAATCCCTTCAGATTTAGAAAATCTCAAGGGAACCACTGTTTAAGGCAGGCTGAGCCCATTGGCTCTGAGTGGCAAGTCTAGTGCAGAACACAAACTGTAATGAATGCTGAGTCGTTGACAACATTTCGCAGAGCAGCACTGACCAATTACAATAGAGTAGACCTGTCAATCAATCAGAGCAGCGAGTCAACATGGGCAAGTGGTTGTTACAGTGATGTGAGCTCTAACAGAGCTGTGAATATGGGTGGGTCAGAGGTACTCAGTATATAAATACTAAAGTTTTTTTTTTTTAATATGGATGATTGTTGAGTGTACTATAGCAGTAATTGGAATCAGGTATAAGAAGTTAATGCAAAATATGGACTCTTTGATGTAACCTAGCATGGTCAGACAATATCTTTTTATATCGATTCAGATTTTTTTCTATATTCTTTTATAACATCTTTCTTTTTTTATTTTAACAAATAATAAAATTAAGAGAAAGTCTCAATACAGTTCCTGAACAGAGGGACCTTCAAGGCTGTTTGCTTTTTCTTCTATTTTCTGTGAAGTTTCCACGGCTGGAAACTCATTAAATTGTGTCCAGGATGTGTAGGACCAGTGTGTTGATAGGGGTAATATGATAAATTAAGTGTATTTTCATGCTTGACTCTAATGCGCTGGGCATTTTATGATTTTTCTGCATCATCCTGTAAAGACCAGCCTTGGTTGCATGTAATAAAAGAGAGGCAATTAGCTTAAAAACATATAAATCTATGAAGTATTGCTTCATGTCTAATAAAAACAGATTATTGAATGACCTAATTTTAACAGAGTAATTTGAAAATCAGTGGAGCTTCTCGGCATCGCTCCATGATGCCTCATTAAGATAATCAGAAACACAGATTGATCTGTTAACGTCAAGTCAAAGCAGCAGTTAACTAGACTAATATGTTGTATGTAAAAGGTTATATCTAAAGAGTGTACAGTGCCTGTTCATACACACACGCTTAACTGGGCGGTGGGGTTTAGCACCCGTAGACAGCTGAGCCCACAGTTTAATGAGTCCTTCATGTTCTCAGAGGACTTGAAGACAAGCAGCTAATAGCCACTCCCGCACTTCTTTTGCCAGGCAAAAACTCCGTTAGAGCTTCTCTGACAGCCAAGAATGAAAACGCCTGAGAAATCTGACAAAGAGCAGAGCCTGAGTAACCCTGGAGACCCTGAGAGGTTAACCTCAACCCACCCAGAACTGGCCCCCGCCCACCCGCGAGCATGACACTTTCCAGGGGAAATGATGTATAAACACTCGCACACATGTTGAGCACACAGTCATCAGTTGTTGCCAAAGCAGTGACAAAGTGTTTCACAGTTTTCCCCGCAATCGCTGCCCGTGCTCCGCTTTTGGTTTCTGTGATTTCTGGCTGAAAAGCCTCACATAGTAAGAGTTCCCTGGCACTAGCTCTGTCATTTTCACTCAAATTCCTCCTTCATTTAGCGTCATTTCTATAAGTGGAGCCTAGCCGCAAAGTGGGACACAAGTGGACGGACAGATGGACAAAATGAAAGAGCAGCTGCGAGTGTTTACTTGGAAGATGTTTTAACATAATTATAAGGGCAAAGATGCTCATTACTTTTGCACAGTTTTTAGTCATTTTGCACATCGTCTACTGTCAACTGAAGAAAGCAAAAAAAAAAGTACCATTCATTCAATATGATATCCCTGTATTTTTAGTTATACTTTTTCCAAACAATGAATCCCTCCGCCTTAGTTAGTTGAATGGATCATTAAGTTAAATTAAAAGTTTTAGGCTTTTTAACAAACATCAGTCGCACCTGAAGTCACCTTCAAGTCCCCGTATCAACATCAAAAATGCATTTTAGGTAATGTTCTCTTTGGTACAACAGAATATGCAGGCCTACCCACAGAAATGACTGGCTCATAAAGGCCTTGTAAATGAGCCCATGGTTTAATTTAATAAATTAAAACTTGCACGATGGATTTGTAGCTCTACAGTTTGTTTTCAGAGCTGACTGGAAAGTTCGTTGCAGGTCTCAACAAAGTTGTGCCTCAAAGTTCGCTTTGATAAGTCCATTGGCAATGTTGATGTTAAAAAATAGAGGCTTGTACCTCTTTAATGAAAGGAGGTGAGCATGTAACAGACAGCAATCAAAAAAAGATATGTTCTGATAGGTAATGAAGTAGATACTGTATATGCCTTGAAATTTCAGTGTTAATTTGGCTACTGTTTACACTCTAATGAACAAAAACTGCACTGCAAAAGGTGTGAAAATAAACAGAAAAACAGTGTTTCCATTCAGTGGAAAAATGTATCAAAATGAGAGTGACATGATTAAAGACAGACCTCCTCGTTCATGCTGTGAGCTCACAAAGCTTTCTTGGATTGCTCTTCGCATGAATCAGGAAGGCCACTTTTAGAGGCTTTTTGTTCCTCTCTATGTGAAACGTATCCATGATACAGACACTTTGGTTTGCTTTGCATTGAATAGACAGCATGAAGTAATGTTTTTGTCAAAGTCCTAGATTGTAAAGAGAAATAACAGCGAAGGCCACAAAGGAGACAGTGAATCTCCTTTTAACTTGTAAACATCTATTTACATTGCCTGGGAGTTAGAGAGGGGAGTCTGGAAACAAAAGTGGACTATCACAGGTAAGCAGCACAATATGAATGCAATACAGAAACTGAATGACAGCAGTGGTCCTGCTTATTTTCCCAGCAGCCTTCACAAATTACTGCATGCTCTTATAGCAATGATAACAAGCAGTCACCATAAAATGAATGTCACATCTATAAAAAACAGAGTGTTTCTCTGTCTTTGAAATGTTAGAGAAATATTTGAGGTAATCTAAACATTCAACTGTGATGTCACATATATACAAATGATATTAGTTATAACTTTACATACTGTATGTTTAACTGGAAACTATGTTCAAATTCCTAGCAAGCATTACAAATGATGACAAATAAGTGTACTATTAATTGTGCTTGCAGGTGCAAGGTTTGATGCATTGCCTTCCTTTCTTCCTTCATATTTTGGCTTGCACATTTTACTACAGATCTTTCAAATAATTAAGGTTATTAGCTTATCTGAATAGCTACATTTTGCTTAGGGCCCTTAAACAGATTTCTGAGGCAGCTGTAAAAGCAAAATTGACAGAAATGGAGTAAAATGTGCAACAAAGGTGATTGAAGGAAACTGCAGTTGTGGGCTGGCGTCTTAACCCTGAGCCACAGGAGCGATGCGTGTTATCTCCAAACAAACACATGTGGTTTTCCTGCAAAGACCGATGCAGGTCACCTCCACAGAGCAGAAGAGAAACTAAACTGAGGAATCCGACCACTTCTGCAACAGAGAAAAGCAAGGTTTGTTATGACATATTGCTGAGCCTCATTAGCGGTTAAAACGACATACCCCTGACTGCCTTCATAACACATTATGGGACGTTCTTAAAAAGAGAATGAAACATCCCTCAGCTCATTAATCAGGCCTTAATTACAATTAAAACAGATCTAAAGAATAGGCCTGTCAAACTGATGGAAGGCCGTAACATTCATTAATGCTAATTAAGTGCAGCTCCTCTTGTTGAGCAAACACAGCACACACAGAAATGTCTCACAATCAAAACGCTGCATCATTTACTAATTGCTGGATGTTTGTGTTTCTCTGATTTAAATCATGACAAGATTAACTATTGCACTGGTCTCTGCTGCTGTTGTTGTTATCAGTGTTTATGCAGGGAAAACTCGTGAAACATTTGTCTATTTATGTTGATTTTTAAGTCCTCACATGCAATTACTGTCATACAAGCAACATGAAATGATTGGAAATCAAACATCTTATTATTGCGGAGGCAAAAGCCAATTAAGACTGAAGGGAAAAAAACTGTTTTCACTTTCAGTCGAATCAGATACTTCTTAGAATGCAGCACATCAGAAAAAGTCCTTGTACCTGATTGGGATTTACTCCAGTAAATTATCATCTCAGAATGACTCACTCCAATTTTAAACAACTTACTGCCTCTGGTCTGAGCCTTTTTTTTCATACAAAATCAGTCGCTCAAGGCATTTTCTCATCAATATTATCCATTAACTCTCCTCTTCTGCAGCAGCATGACAACTTGATACACCTTAGCCTGTTGCAGGCCTAAAAACAGAAGCTTTTCTGTTAAAGACACCGCTCCATGAAGGTTTTACAAAGCTCCTGTAGAGACTGTCAAAAAGAAAAGTTAAATCTGCCTGCATTAAAAATAGATAATCAAATAAATGAATAAAAACAGCAAAGATAGAAGAAGGGAAGTTTCTGTGTTAGGTATTCAAGGTCAATTTAATACGTAAAGCAGGGCTGCTGAATGATGCCCAAAGTCATCACAATTATTTTAATAGATATTCAGATCAGGATTACTAAAACTGATTACTCGCTGATTTTAAGACACGCGCCATATGCTTTTATTCATTGTATGTTTTAACACTACCATTTGAAGATACATAGAAATGTCCATGTAAAAATACATATATCCAAAATAATGCTACTAGTAATACCAGGAAAAGGGTTCAACACATCATATGGAACAGTTTAATCTGGATAACTCAATTTTTAGTATTGCATGGGGCAGTAACTGTAACAGAGACTAAAACTTAATTCACCAGCTCTATGTTCAGTTTGTTAAATTTGACATCTATCTTTTTCGCTGCATTTTTTACAGCAAACCACAAAAACAAAACAAATTCTATACACACAAAACACAAAACTGTTCTTTTGAATTTCTTACTGTGTTTTCTATCTAACAATTTTTTTATTTGCAAGAATTCATCTTTACAATTTGATGCACTTTTCCTGTCAAAAATGCTGCTGATGTTACTGATTTTTGTTTGTTTTTGTTGTTATTTTGTCTTTTCATTCGCTAATCATTTCTTCTTTTGCTTGACTTTTTCATTGTTGCAAATTTGTTGTCTTTGAGTTGTTGTTATTTTTAGTGGTCATTTGTGTCTTGATAAGGAGTTGTTTTTTATTTATTGTTGTGTTTTCTTTGGGAATTCTACCAGCCATTTTCTTTGTCTGTTTATTTTTTTAATTTGATTTTTACTTACAGTTTGCCATTCAGTTTACTGTTTTCTTTCTTTTTTATTGTTGTTGCTGTGTTTCTTAAATGTGTTTCTACAGTATGTGTTTCCTTTATCCTTAATTAATTCCTATCTGTTATTGTGTTTTTTCATTTGTTGTGTTTTCCTATTTGCTGTTTCCCTTTTTTGCTTGAAACATCTCTGAATGCTTTAAATGTGCATGCTGTTTTTTTCTTAATCAACTATATTCAAATTTTATTTGAGGATACAAAAACATCCTCTGAGCACAGAAACAATCCCGTGTGCGCTGGTTAGTTTCAGTTTGGCACCAGCAACTAATTATCTTTATTATTTTTCAAGCCAAAGTCCCTTCAAAGTCTGTGAGTTTCAAAAGATTACATCTACAACCTCTCTCCTCAGAGCACGGCTGCGTGCCCTTTGCACGGCTCTGTGGTATGTTGAACGAGTTGCGATGACATCACCACACCTGCTTGGTATTTGCGGCTCAGAGCTGATGTTCAACATGAAGGTCAGGCTGAGGGCTGTGGGTAACTGGCTGGCAGAGAAGGGATTCCTCTGATTTGAACAGCGGTGCCACCGGCTTCTGAAAGTCGCTGATTCAGCTGTTTTATTTTCCACTCGAGGGATATTTTGTTACTGAGCTTTACTCTACTTTGCTGCTGGGCAACCTTAGCTAAATAATATCAGCCAAAGAGTCTGGGATGTTGCTTTAGATGTATGAGATGTACAGCTCAGGCTGGGATTTTTTATTTTTTTTTACCTCTTATAGTCCTGATGCAGTGAACTGTACTGTACAACCTTCCTCCAGAGCTGCTGCCAAGTCTGTAGGAGCGCCATACGATGGAGCAGATCACCACTCACTGATGATTCTAATCTCTGAGAGGCATCTGGGAGCGCAGCCACAGCTATCTGGAGCGAGGCCTATACTTATGATATTTTCCCCCATTTTAACTTCAAAGATGCTGCCCTGTAGATCTGAGCGCGCTGTAATGCATGCTGACGGGTAATGTGCCGTTGTCAGAGTTTACAAGAGGGTGAGGGCGGAACAAAAAGATGTATGTCTGATATGATGTTTGCTGAAAAAGCACCTTTGATTTGAACATGTTGCGAGGTAAATCTGACTGGCCTACGTGCTGATGCAAGCTTCCGTTTGTAGACAAGCGCTCCTCCACTTTTACATGCTGACTGAGGGTAAGTGATCTTTGCCCTCTCCTTGAGTGCTCACTTTCTTTAACTGCCAGCTTCTTTTTAAGACTGATCCTCTCATGCAAATGCACTCCATCACCACGTAAAACATACATTTGCCTCAAGCCTGGGTTCTTCCTCTAGCAGGCAGGGGCAGTAAAGTATGTCATAAAGATGGCTAATGCAGCTCCAGCTCACATTCTCAATGGGAAAAAGAAGAACAGGCTCGTAAATCGATAATCAGATACACAAACATGTAAATGCATGTGGCACTGGTGTAGCGGGGAGAGATGCATCCTGTGAGTGCTCCTTCTGATTAAGTGAGGGAGAGAGTTTGGGAGAGAGACGGAGAAAAAGATGGCCTCTGCTCCTTTTGAATAATCAAACCCACAGAGGGCTGGATTGTACAAAAGGAACGACGACCCTGAGAAGCAATAAAACAAAGCTGCTGACCTCGAATTACAGAGCTGAATTTTAATGGCTGCTCACACAAATATTCAACAACAAAGACATGTCAGAGGTCCTCTGATACGGAAACAAAAATCCAATAAAATTCAACCCAATTTCCTCTGTGTTTTCATTGTTTTCATTAAAAATACCGAACACTATTATCATTGGGGTATTTGTTAATTTGAAAAGGTTTTTGACCCTTAATCAGGATTTAGTAATAAAAAAAAAACCTTAAACATGGAACAAGAGCGAGCATACTTATCCTGGAGAAGCTACCTTGATGACAGCAATATTAACAGTTAAATAGTGGAAAATGTTATTTACCGAATGCCAATTATACGGTTACTTAACCCTTCAACTCCATGCTGCTGCCAGCCCTGTGAAGTAAAACATTCATTGTTTTCTTAAATCAATGGAATCATACAACAGATATTTATAGGAGCAGCTTTGTTTAAGTATCCATTCAACAAAGTTTAACCCATGGATCCACGGAGTTAAATCCATAACAAGCAATCTTAATCACATTTTAAACGTTACAGAAATGAGAAACTTCCTGTAGTCAACTGACTGATCAAATAATGTCAATTTCTGCTTTTCTTGTTCTTTTGACAGAAAGCATTCAGTCAGGAGCAGCCACAGGTCAACATGAGAAATGATGGACAATGTCAGTTCCTTTAGGAGTGGTGATTTGCCCACACACCCAGCACAGCATCATGTGGATTTGCTGTTCATCATGAGACTGGGGTCCACATTCAAGATTTCCTGCTTCTTAACAGAAGGTTTTTTCTTGCCGCCATGATGGAGGGATTCATGATTGGCTATACGGATTCATGTTGGGTGTTGGATGTATATATTTGTATATATATATGTATATGTGTATTTTTATATGTATATATGTATCTATGCATATATGTGTATCCATAAAATGAAGAGCTTTTGCTCTATTGTAAAGAGTCTTGAGATAACACCTCTTATGAATTGGCGCTGTACAAATAAAGATTGATTGATTGATCCTTGGTAACAGTTGGGAGGAATAAGTGTAATCTGGAAACGATATTCTTGGCTAGACTCCAACCCAAGTTGCCTACACAGGGTGAAAGCCTCTAAACAAAAGAATAAAGTTACTCAAAATCCAAATAAGTGGTGAAATATCTGACAGGACAATATATATACTGCAGATATACTTACTGATGGACTTGTTAGAAGGCTTTACTAGATAATGTTAAACTAACAAGTCCACAACAATTGCAATAAGGAATGAGACAAAGGATCTTTCAAAACTGCATTCATTAAAAATATCACATTGTTGACCTATAGCCACATATATATCCATTTCTGGAACAAATGTGATTCTTTTCTTGGCTAAAGAGGAAACTGTGGGCAGATGCAGATAATATGAACAAACCAACACTTATTATTAGTTAAGTTTGTCATATATTCTGTGAGTTAAAAGGATTTAAAACAGCAAAAATGAAACAAAGTACAAAGAAAAATAGTATCTGAATGGCTTCCTCCCTGAACATGTGCTGTAGAAAGGGTGGATACAGCAAGCTGAGCTTTACCATCAATTTCATCTACTAACGTAGTTCATTTTCGTTCGAAAAAATCCCTTTCTGGGGATAAACTTGAAATATCGATCAAACAATGACTTGAGTTGCATTAGAGTATGTAGGGTTCTTTTTAAAACCATGCTACTTTCTTCTCTCATCCCATTTTCTCTGGCCATGTGGCATCCATTGCTGGTCCCAGGACCAATAAACAGGGACAAATACCCCCCACTCCCTGTCTCCTCTCATGGAGAGAGTGTATCAGTCAACCAGTAAATACATTTGGGGTAAATGTTTAAAAAGCCTGTTTAGGCAGCAGAAGAATGCAGTGCATCAGGTCTTAGTAAAAGGCAGCTTAAACAAGTCTGGCTTTAAACGGGGCAGATTTATAGCCTTCTTTAAACAGCTCAGAGGAAAAGCCCCCGCTGTAAAGTTTCCAAACGAGTGACTGGACAACTGAAAGATACTTCTCAGGGAGGAATGACAGAGGATTTCAGAAGTGTTAAGACAAAAAAAAGGTCACGACAAAGTTATTCTGTGGGATTCAATACTTTAAACGAACTATTGATGCATCGGCCAAGAGGCTTAGGGAATAGACTGCTCTTTGCTGAGGAAAGCCAGAGCTAAAACATTTTGATTTAGTCTCAGAGAGCCGAGCGACCGTCTCAGTAATCTTCAGTGCATGCCTATGAATGAGCTTTACCAAAGAAAAAAAAAAATCAGGTCAGGCAACGATTGCAACAAAAGGGTCTGGTCCTGTTCACACACCCTGATCTCTGCACAGCATCAGACAGAAGAAAGCAGAACATCAGCACAAACACGCACACATATGTGGGAATGAAGTCTAAACTGAGCAGGGTCAGAGAGAGAAGGAGAGGGTCTGGAGGCCAAGTTTGAAAACCCTACACTCCATCACGCGTGACAAAGGTAACTAAAGGAATGTGTGCAACGCTCAGCCCAATCCCTCTCTGCACACCGGCCGTCTTATCTCTGTAGACTGCAGGAGAAAAAAGAAAAACATGCCATGACTCAAGAGGCTTTGCACAATTTATTTGCTCGTCTCAGAGGAGAAAACATAGTGAAACCCTATCACAGCTGCATCTGGTAGGTAGACCCGAAATGTGGCTAATTAAAATCTGAGCTGTTGTGACAGGGTGGACTTAAGTCAGTGTGTTATATTTGGTGGACTTGTTGAAAGTATACACAAAAACCTCGATTTATTTTGCTTTTAAATAGTGGCAGTTGATGCAAGACACACTATTCACTTTAGACTTACACGATTAAAGTCAATTTCGATGTGTCCTACTGTAAATTTGCAGGTCAGTGCATCTAATGTCACTGTGGATCAACATGGAGACTCCATTAGCTCTGATCACACTGAGCAGGAGAGAGAGGAGACACGTAAGTGGTCCATTTTTGTTGACAGCATTTTGAATGTGCTCCAACTGTCCTTGAATCTGTTTTAGATGTGATCCGACTCACCCCTGGTCCTTCATGGATGGATTATTTATTCCTGATTTAGACACAGTTTATTATTAATAAACGCATTTATATTAATATTAGCCCATAAATTGAGGTTCAGGAGGGTTTATGTTGAATCTATGCCAGATCATTTCTCACATTTCAAAATCTTTTTAAAGCTATAACATGGCCTCATATAAATAACAATATGACATTGATTTAAAGTCTCACTCTCTCTGTTGTTGGGAATTAACCCGTAGAAAATGATTGTCTTGGATGACCTGTTTTCAGAAGAAAATTCAACCTTCAAATGACAAAGAGCACAACATCAGGTAAACACACATGCAGCACACACCTTTAGAAACAAGGGAACAAATTCCTGAGCACCTCACTCGAGGTCGGACTTGACTAGAATTCCTTCAAGATGATCATAACAGAGAGATTTTTTTTTTTGTCATGTTAGCTTGGAATAGCTCCCTTAGTCTTTAGGAAAACAAAGAAAAGGACAGCTTGGCTCTGTCCTTTCACAAATGAACCATGAAACTATTTTTTAGAGATTCTTCAGAGTCTATGGCTGCCACTGGATCAATCCCTCAAAACATAATGTAAACACATCTCTTTGTTCGCCCCTCGTCTGAGCTGTAAAAATTCATTAGAAAGGTATTCCATCAGAGTGGATTATGTCTTAAGCCTTTCGTATTTTGATAAGTCTACATCATTTTATTAATAACGCTGTTCTGTCAACGTGGCTTAAAGGAGTCTGAGATCAGTTAAAATGTTAACTCAGGCATCAGAACTAGCCCGCGTCAGAGCAGGATAACTGTCCAGCTAAATCAAGCTGGAGGAAAAACAAGAAACGTTACACCCCTTGTTATCAGAAACAAAACAGTGTGGTGGTGCCATTGGTGAAAATTTCTGGAAGGATCATGAAATGCAGGAGGAAGCAAATGACTAAACTATGCAGCAGTTTCACACCGCATGCCTGTGGCTGAGGTTTGTGTCAGCTATGGCTTGAGATGCTTTCATACCAGGTGTGTTTGTGTGTGTGTGTGTGTGTGTGTGTGTGTGTGTGTGTGTGTGTGTGTGTGTTACGTTGTGGATGCATCTTGCAACCGGGAACTGTACAATGTCTGCAATGTGTTTGAACAAAGGAAGGTTTTCAACAGAGGTGGCAAACAGCATTTTCGTTGAGCAACACAGACAGGAAATATCAGGGAATGGTTTTTATCTCGTCTTTGACACATTTCTGCCACTGTTAACACAAATACAGATGAAGCCAGATAAAATTTCCCCTCTTTCCTCAAGTGGTTCATGACTGGAACATGCTAGGACCTGCCTGCTGTCCTGACTGTACTGACATCCCAAGTGGTGATGCACCAAACACATAGTACCTGGTTCAAACTACTTTGAGGATGGTGCGCTCCATTAACCTTGATTTGAATTATGTCACGCCCCATACAACATGTTGCAAGATGGTAAAATTAGGGTTACTGGAGATCATCAGACCCCACTGATTGGAAAATCCAAGATAAAATTGAACACAATCAGGGCAAAGGCTGAAGCCCACTGGAAGTGTTCTTGTGAGGAAAGCACCATCTTATGAGGACTAGGGATGGGTACCTTTCACATTTGAACCGATACCATACTGATGCTCGGTACCTGGGAATCGGTATCGGTACTCAACGGTACCAATTTTCGGTACTTTTGCGTGTGTTTATGGGGTAATAAATATTAATTTGTTTAATATTAAGATCTCAAATTTTTTCAGTGTAAATTTATTTCTCAATATATAAAATTTGACAGATATATATCAAAACAACATTCAACTGTTTGTATTGTAACACTGCAGTTGTCCCAAAAACTTCTTCAACATGAACAACATGCTGTGTTTAAGTCCGGTATGGAAATTCACTTACTCTACCAAATAGTATGCCTGCTTCTTCCACTCCCTCACAGTCACAAGGATGCGTTTAGGTACCTAAACATGGCACCTTTTGATTTTACGTGAATCAGTACTCAGTAGTACCTACAGAATTTGGTCGGTACCTCTTAAAGTACCTAATTCGGTACCCATCCCTAATGAGGACATCCAACAACCTCATGACTGGGTGTGTTAATGGTAATGGAAGTAAGTAAAGCTCATTATTCTCAAGATTTTCTAAGATTCTGGGAAATATCTGGCTCCTTTAGGACCTGACTTGAGAAAGAGCTGTCAAAAATTAGTTGACGAACAAACCACTGCCTTCACACAAATAAAATGCATCCAGTGAAAATGCTGTTGTTGGTTGGGACGGTGGTGTCAAGTTAGATAAAATGGTTTGTTGTTAGTCCGTGCCAAGAGACATTCACAAAGCTATTGCATCAGAGGACCGAGCTGATGCATCTCCCAATTTTTTTTTCCCGATTTGTGTGATCTCCAAAACTGTGTGAATGTTTGTTGTATATCAGTCAATGACACTGTTAACTCTGTGTGAGAACTATAAACTTGTGTCTCAAAATGTGCTCCGTATTCTATTCTGTCATAATGATGGACAACCAACAGATTTTTTTTCTGTCATTGTTCCAAACTGTCCTCCGAAGATGGAAAATATTTAGGTTATCATGACCTCAGCTGTAGACTGTAACAAACAAGGTAATGCTCTCATCTGTAGGACATCACATAATGGCGCCACATTATTCTGATTTATGGGTCAGTTCCTGGATATTTTGAAAAAGCTTAATCAAAAACATTGCTTGGAAAGACTTCAGCCATTCAGTCTATTCTCTGCCAGTTTAGGCACAAATCTTGACAGCATGCTAAATCTCCTTTACCCCGTCCTCCCCTTACTCCTCTTTACAAACTTTTTACCTTGGATGAAAACGCCTCTTTTGTTCACAAAGCAGCCGCAGGTCATCGGAGATGCTTTTATAGCTTTTTTCCTTTAGCAAAACACATCCAAAGCTTTTACACAACATCCCCATTAGCTGCCCTTTCTCAGATCAATTATCAAGTTGGACATAAATCAGAGTCCTAATCGATGCCCACCCAAAAAAGTCCTCGTCTGGATGTATCAAATTTAAACAGACACAGCATTCAGTAAGAGGAGCTACAGTCATTAGCATTAATAGCTAATTTATCACCAACACAGACAGACACTGAGCCTGCGGGATAAAGAAAAAAGAGCTATGACCACCTGCTGCGTCCCTGAATATCTGTGAAAAAGGGAAAAAGCATACCGAGCTGAATGTTAGTTATTCCTAAAAAAACACACATCAGGATGGGTAAAGTCTGAGTCTCCAGGCCACACTGAGTCTCGTCTACTGTCTGCCCATGACTCCATGAGATTATGTTGACCTCCTTTGTGATGAGTAAACACACCACTGGATGACGGAGGAGGGGGAGGAAAAAGTGGAGAAATGGGTGGGTGGGGGGGTCTGACTTGGATGAACTAATTGAATGAAGAATAGATGTGAGAGGCATCCAAAATTCATACAACCTTGCCTGTCCTTGCTTAGAGGAGAACAAGTAATGGAAAAAAAAACAAAGACAGAAAAAGAAAAAGAGAGAAGGAAAAAATGAGGATGAGGTGCAGTCGGGCCACAAAATGCATGAATGATGGTGGAGCCAAGGTTATTACTGTTCTAAAAGCCAAAAAGGTAATGAAAGACATTAACTGAGATTAGAATACAGCAAGACTTTGAAACACTGGGGCTCCCACCTGGCTGTTTATGCCCTTGTATACAGTTGCCAGATGGGGAGAATACAGTAGTGGGTCAAGAGGAAGGGCTGAGGAGCTTTCTATTGTAGCATGAAGAGAGCAAATTTCTCTAGCATGGAGCGAACCTGAGACCCATTGACCTTAAACTATGACATTCAAGATCTGATGAGTCCAACTTATATCAGCATGGACCCTTTGTCAACTTTTGAAGGTGGACAACAGACCCAAAGGGTTTTGACTAGGGATGGGTACCTTTCACATTTGAACCGATACCATACCGATGCCCGGTACCTGGGAATCGGTATCGGTACTCAGCGGTACCAATTTTTGGTACTTTCGCGTGTGTTTATGGGGTATTGTAACATTGTAGTTGTTCCAAAAATTTCTTCAACATGAAAACCAGTAACTAAAATGAACCACAACTTAATAAATTAACTGCAGCCCTCACTTTAACTTTAGGGCAGTTCAACAATGGGTCCGACAGAGCTGTAAATAAAAAAAGCATTTTTTTTAAGAATGATGACTGACGCACATTAAAATGCCAAGCACGAGGCTTATTTACCTGGACCAGGTATTCTCCTTGTCACATTTGCTATAATCACCAAATATTGAAGCCATTTCTTTTCCTGTGTGTCTGGCTGCAGATGACTAGTCGCCATTGGACACAGGCGTGCTAACAGTGCTGAATGAATCCTTTGTGGTCGTAGATCTGAGGCTACCAAAAATTGTGTACTCTTCAGCTTTAAAAAATATTTTGTGCATCACCAGGTGCTTCCTCAGATTTGAAGTATTTCCGCTGCTGGCCTTACCCTTGGTGTCACAAATATTGCAGCGAGCATAATCTCCATCACATTTAATAAAGTAGAGCCATACTTTAGAGCAATTTCTCTGAGCCATGCTTGCTTTGTTGACTGATCCCGTGGCTGCTGACGTCATTACGCTTTGCTGTGCTGCGTTCAAGTCCGGTATGGAAATTCACCTACTCTACCCAATAGTATGCCTGCTTCTTCCACTCCCTCACAGTCACAAGGATGCGTTTAGGTACCTAAGCATGGCACCGTTTGATTTTACATGAATCGGTACTCGGTAGTACCTACAGAATTCGGTCAGTACCTCTTTAAGTACCTAATTCGGTACCCATCCCTAGTTTTGACCTCAGAAATCTCAAGAGTTAATTCATGAGTCAGGGTGAAAATGTGTGCAAAAACTGATGAAAGTTAATTTTAGTGTTTTTAAGATGTCATATTTACACACAAAGAATTACCATGAGGCCCAGTAACGTTGACGCTTGATTTGATCCTCAGCTCAACAGAAAAGTTGTCCTCAAAATGGGCACGAGATACCCCCTTGATACGTACCAGATGACAATTGGCCTCTGTTACCTTGACATTTTGGCACAAGCCTGACAAACTATTATGACTGTAGAAAATTCAGGAGGGCACCATGTGAATATTCCGAGGTAATAAATGATCATAAGGCTTCATGACTTTCATGCTTGACTTTGAGTGGACAATTTGATTTAAAAAAAAAGTCCTTAAAGCTCGCTGGTGAAATCTTGTTCACGGAAAATGGACCAAAGAGGCACAATGATTTGGACCAGTTCATCCTTGATTTATGTGCAAAGTTTTTAAGAAAGCACCTAAACCTTTTTGTTTTTATTGGGGTTTTTTTTTGTGTGTGTGTTTACCAGAAGACACAACTTTGTGAGCCCATCCTGAATACTTGCCATCACTGATGTTAGAATGCTGATGGTTTCTTGAGTATTCTTTTCTGGTGTGTAAACTACTAAATCCTTTATATGCATGGGTTTGGATTTGCTGATAGGCTTTCACCCTTGGGTTTTAATACAAAGTTTAAACAAAAAAATATTTGAATTGTTCCCAAAGTACTCTATTTACAAGAAAGAGAAATCATGACTCAATGTCCTTGAGCTTCATTTCATCTAAAATTGAATAATGGATTTTAATTGTATCTACAATATTGTTTTTACAAGTGCAGGATGAACATGAGGCCCAAAGATCTTGATGTGCTCTTTAGAATATCACTCCCTGAAGCAAGTGATTAACAGCAAGGCCAGTTAGTCCAATTAGTGAATTCAAACATTCACTAATTGGAGTGGAGATATGTGGGAGTTAGGGGATACATTCTAGAGAAATCTTGTTCACAAGAATGTCTTGAACATACAAATAGAAATATGTAACCTTAAAAACAACCATAAAAACTAATATCAGGCTATCTGAAGCACCGAAGCATTTAGGGGGGAAAGGGGGTAAGAGCGAGGTGAGGATAGAGTGCATGTGAGGCAAAGAAATGAATGTGCGTATTGGCGAGCCTGCATGAGAGGTCAGAGCTGTGTGTATGTGTGTTAGATTTTTGTTGAAGGGCAATTCTGTGATTCCTCTCAGCTACTCAGTGAACTCTGTTGATGTCTCTCTTTATTTCACCCCCTCTCCTTCACCGTCCCTTTCTGCTGCCCTTTAGAAACAAGATGAAGGGATGACCAGGAGTCGGCTTCAGTTAAGACCACCAATCAATACGGCTCCTCTGTGTGGGATGAGACTCCAAGATTACAACGAAAATCACAAATAGCAAACAACTCTTTCAAACTATCCCCCCACGCTTGGGCCCGACCAAAGCTGAGAAAATGGAAACCAGAGAAAACCCGGCGACGTTACTCTCGCCGCCGTGCATGCACCGTCTTTCTCCTAATTCCCCTTCTGCTTCCAGAGCCTTTAAACGGAGGATCCCTGCCGCTCACAATAACAACACTCATCAAAGAAAGTTTCGCCCAACTCCCAAACTCTCATTTCCTAAACGAGACTTAAAATGCCTCTTAACTCTTCACCACTTCTCATCGTTGTTTTCCTCACACCGAGCCTCGGGGCCCTGAACAATTAGGCCCTTGTTTATGTCTGCAAATTGCTGCACCGTGCCGATTTGTGTGTAGTCCCCGGCAGCTGGATGCACCGGTGGAACGGCCATATTGATTGGGGTGTCTGTTCTTTTAACAAGGTCTGTCTGGTTGCTTTATCTGGTGGGGGTGCCACCACGCTCATACATGTCCCCAAAACGCTGCTTCCCCTCACTTCAGGTAATGGCCACACTCTTCAAAACTGCTTACACAAAACACAATTTGGGTGGCAAAATTAGAAAACGTTTACTCTCTTGTTCTTTTATATCTAATTTAGACTTTCTTTCTCTTTCTTTCTGTCATTTGTTCAGTCATTTTCCTTCCCATCGCCCCTCGTTTTGCTTCCTATTCCCCTCCATTACTTTGATAACTCTTACTTTCCTCACCAGTCGTCCCTGAAGGGGCCAGCAGCAGTCAGTGTCATTATTTTCCAAGTCCGGTTTCGTGCTGACTGTGTGAGTTTGTTCCCCCTCTACATTTCACAGCCTGGACTGCCCATTTGTTTTCACTCTAATGAAGTAGTGGAAACAAAGCAAAGGAGGGTAAGGTAGATGAAAAGAGGAGGAGGGGGGTAAGATGAGCGAAGAGAAGAGGAAGACAGAGATAAGAGAAGAGGTACAGACAGAAGACAAGAGGGAATAAGAGGAACAATTTGCACAAGCTGTGAAAGCGCTTCTTAAGAAAACATTCCTTTGAGGCTGAATACAATCAAAATCCCCGATGTGATACATCAACAAAGAATGAAGGCTCTGCATGTTCACAGGAGGGCCCATTATAGAGAAATGAAACTTCCCTCACACAAGGGCACATATGGAGACATGTCAAGACAAGAATTAGAATGATTTACACTCTTAACACGGTCCAATATGGCCCTACATTCACAACCATTTTGCACTTTCTTCAACAACTACGTCTTCCATTACAATTATAAGCTGTGTTCAGTTACATGATACTGGTGACATGTAAAAGTCAGGTTAAGGAGCAGGAACATCGACTGGAGAAACGATTGAACAAAGCCATATGACACCAATCATTTGATTATCAAAGGACCTTTGCAGTGTTGTTCATGAGCATTTGCAGTGCCAGACTGCCATGTTATCTCAACCAAACTCTAGATCATCCATCCATTATCTTTACCACCTATCCCTTTCAGGGTTGGGGGAGCTGCAGCCTATAGCAGCTGACATTGGGTAAGAGGTGGGGTACATCCTGAACCGGTCACCAGCCTATTGCATGGTCACATGGAGACAGACAACCATTCATGATCACACTCACACCTAAGGCCAAGTTGGAGTCATGGGCATGTTACAGGTCTGTGGGAGGAAGCCAGAGTGTCCAGAGAGAACCCATGCAGACACAGAGGGAGCATACAAACTCCACACAGAAAAGCTGTGCTAGACGAAGGGTTCATACCAGAAACCTTCTAGCTGTGAGGCACATGCACTACCACTGTGTCACTGTGCCACCCTGACTTAAGATCAGCAGTTCTCAAACAATGTGGTCGGCCACTCTGATGTGCCTTAAAACAAGTCCAGGTTTTTGATTTGATTTGATTTATTTTGGATCCAGCATTAGTTACAGCAAATATGCAGTAGCTATTCTTCCTGGGGTCCAGGTGTGCCTTGGGAATTTGTTCAACTATGGGTTATAAGAAAAATTAGAAGGGTTACAAAAAATCTATTTAAAATAGACCCCTTATGGCATTGAAAAAAGAAAAGTTTATCATTTTTCAAAAATCAAGCTCAAAGCACATGAGCATTAACCTGTTCAGTCCCAAAGTACCCAATTTTGAGTATTCCAACAAAAAAGTAAGAAAAGTGAAGTATTTATGTAGAAATATAGTCATGTGCACATCAAATTACACAGGATACTTTTAGATACACAACCGTATAATCCACACCAAACACAACACACACACACACACACACACTCCATTAATATACAAACTTTTTTTTCAAAAGTCAAAGACTGCCACGGATAAGCAGAAGTAAATAAAAACTGTTGTAATACAGTGTAATGACCACCAAAAGAGGCAAAAGTGAATTATAAAGTTTGGTATATCAGAAATTTTAAATGGGACAAATGGTGCCAAACTGGGCCAACACTCCGCCTGACCACTCTGTAGTAAAACCTTTCTAACTTTGCTCTGCATCACTTTATCAGACTCAAACTTGGCAGAAGTAATGTTTACATATTTTGCCATTCATAGAGTT
Source organism: Scarus forsteni (assembly GCA_036419115.1). Taxonomy (NCBI): domain Eukaryota; kingdom Metazoa; phylum Chordata; class Actinopteri; order Labriformes; family Labridae; genus Scarus; species Scarus forsteni. The sequence continues at coordinate 18,831,338 of JAZDUH010000066.1, forward strand.
TTAATGCTGCAACTGTATCATTCCAAAGATATATTCACAATAACATCTTGCCTTTTTTTCCGGCAAGGATGACATTTTTAGATTATTCTGACTTCTATCTTAATTTACTATGTCCCAGTAACACATGTACTGATGATTACACATCTGGACAAATCTCTCATGTGTTAATTTTATTTTGACACCAAAATTATTCAATTGACCTTGTGGTTGAAGAGATACACTCTTTACTTCATGAGTATGTCATTTTCGAGAAGAAGGCTTAGAAAGGGGCCGTGGTCGAACAAGTTTAGCATCAAGTTAACAAACCTTTTCACTATCTGCTTGGAAAAAACCTAACGACTGAGTCCTGTTCATTAAAATTGTTCTTACAATATTGAAATCTGTGCCGAAATGGAAGCTTGAAAAAAGTTTTCTAAATCGACAAGCTTTTAAAAATATACAGTATTTTTGTAATGTTGCATGTCGCATTTTTAAAAAAAACAGACAGTATCTTAAATGCGGCTATGATTTTAATCTCTGTTTGGTGCTTTTGGCATACTTTGGTCTATAATCTGACCAAAGGAAGCCAAAAAATCATTAAATGTCAAAAAAAATTCAATATGCCTTTCATTGTTCGTTTTGTTTGTATCTTTCCAATCCAAAGAGAAAAATGTTTGGATTAAAAGTACTTTGACACCACTGGGATCTCACCACTCCAAAGCATATCTTGGATTAGTAATAATGTTCCATTGTACTTGTAGAAGTGAAGAAAGATGAATTCCTCCCACAGAGAAGGACCTTACATCCACCAATAATCTCATAGGAGAGTCAAGCTTCACTGAGACACATGTACTGGCATTTGCAGCACTGGTGAGCCAAAAGGATCAGTTTTTTTTGTAAAGATTAAGGCGCTTTTTCCTTGACTCTTTCAGCTGAACACTTCAAAAGCCTGGCACAGCGGTGTAGCTGCATGAGGACAAAATGAATTGATTTGATTATTTTTGGGGGAGTCTGGATCAATCGCATTCTTTCCTCTCGTCAGTACAGGCCGCTCCAGCTCTCGAGGGCAGAGGGGTGTAATCATTCGAGGCAGGCGGAGCACGCCATTCGAACAAGCCTGGAGGGGCTCTAATTTCAATGCTCCATTATGAGCCGTGTTAACAGCAAATAACACAAATTCCTCTTGGAGAACACACACAGATAGACACAGACATGTTGCATTAGAGGCAATAAACACAAAAGAAATCCTTCAGACTGACAAGAGAGACAAGAGAGGAAAAACATAGGCTGGGAGAGACATTCATTGTACAGCTGAGTTGTCCAAACACATAAATATCCAAAATCTGATAATGTATACTTAGATCTGTGTTAAAATATTTAATATCTGATATTATTCCAAATTCAATGGATGCAAAATTCAAGCTGCTATAAAGCTCAGTGTATACACTACGAAAGCCTGTTTGTGTGAACTGTGACGGGGAGAATCGATCCTCCACACTGCTCCACATGAGCAGAGCCAGATGGATCCTGTTAACAGTTCTTAAATGAATTCTACACTTTCTTAGTCCCGTGACATTTGGGGAAGCTGTTGCATTAAAATTCTCAGCGTTTTGACAATTCCAAACAAATTTACACAGGGGGCCGAGCTGTGCGGCGGGGACGGGGGACTGAGTGGGATGTTTGCGCTGCTGTTGGAAGTTGCTACAAGACTGCATTAGCCAAAAGACCCCACTTTCCTCCTACCAAACTCCATATTATTTAATGGTGAGGGGAGCTTTATAAAACATAAATGAATAATGTGATTGAAGAAAGAAGGATGACTGATTGAATCCATGATTTATTTCAAAAGGCCCAATGTAGACAATTTTAGAAAACAGAGAATCTATTGTGCTAATAGACTAAAAGCTAATCTGTTGATATTGAGTCAGCTCTCTGACTAAACAGAGTTCAGTTTGTAAACAAAAAAAGAAACAGTTATTTCATAAGCCAATTTTCATGAGGAGGCTAAGATCATGTCTGTTCAAATGAAAATGATCTTTGAAAATTAAAAAGCTCTGAGGATACATCTGTTAAGTTGAGAAAGACTGGTAAAACTACCTGCGCCCCCTCTACATCAGTTTTCTATTTCAAAGCAAATTTAATAAGTTTAACACATAATATTTAACCGACATAAACACTACTATATTTAAACAATACACAAATGCTTGAAGTTTTTGTTGACTAAAATGGAATAAAACAAAAAAAGGGCAAAAAAATGAATAAATGTGATTAAATTAAAACATTTTTATGTTGTAAAACTGGGACCAATTACCTGACACCAGACTGACATTTCAATACATTTTACTTGTCCATCTAGGAAACAACCCATAGAAAGTGTTTAGAAATGGGCAACACCTTTCAAAAGCAAATCTGGGAGGTAATTGGATGATTGTTCCATCAGTCAAATTAATTGGGGGCCAATCAGATGATGTAACAGGCAGGCACAGCATAAAAAATTAAATGTAAACCATCTCTTAGAACAAACAAGTTGGAAACATCTTCTCTATCAAAAAGGGCTTCCAGTGTTATTTGTTCATTGTTTAATAAAGCAATGTGGTTGATATCTAAAATAACTACTACTGAAGCTGTTAGCATCTATGCTAACCTCTGGAGCAGTGACTTCCTGCTGTCATCTCGGTCACAGCTCTGGATGCTGATTGGACCATGTCAAATTAGACCAAACACCGATGATGTAGACTTGAGATTGGCAAGATGGATCTGCCTGATAATATACTGCAAGGTTGTGGCCTGACCCCTTCATCTGACAAATAGGCAAAAATGTAATTAAGAAAAAAATGCTGGGGCAATGGCAGGTTGATTCCCCAAATATAGAGACTGACATCTCTGGAGCTCACAGCCAAGCTCAAGTCTGGCCTGTAGAGTCTTTCCTGCTTGTGATCCAACATTCTCTCTATTCCCTTTCTACAACTCTAACCACCGTCCTCCTCATCTATGAGGGATTAAAGTTAAATTAAACTACCAGATATCAATTACAATCCTGTTGTGTGGAGGAACTGTGGGCTGTAGCATGACTCCAGCTTAATGAGGAAGGAAACAACATGCAAAGTCCATGTAAAAGCCATCGCAACAACTTTACTACATACTTTCTTCATTATGAATATTTAGTAAAAGTAGTCCATGACTTTTTGCTAACCTTCTCTACCAATTGTCTGACATTTTGTATGTATTTTACTCTTAATTCCACCTTGTTTGTCAAATCTAATATTTGGGAGCTTTTACATGAATTCTAATTCATAGTTTAAGGGCTCCAGCTGAGTGTAAACATAATCACTTGGTGTATGGTGTGCTGTTTGGTCACACCATACACTAAAGGTGCGTTCACACCGGACGCTACTTGTACTACCTCGGCGATCACTCTTCATTCATAGTCAATGTACAGCCGCGACGGGGCGGGGCTAACCCTCCCGCGATGCGACAGCCACGCACAAGACGATCACTCGTCGCACGATGTCAAAGTTAAAAAAGTCTATCTATTCAGGCGATATCGTGTGTGGCTGTGCGGCATCAGCCAATCAGAGGTGTGTGTATGTGTGACGGTACCTGAGACAGACAGTTATTCATCCGGACTACAGGGCGGATGAGTTCCGTCTAGGCGGAACTAATGTCAGTGAGGACATTAGTTCCGCCTAGACGGACCGCGGTAAACTCACAGATGCTGCTGCTGCTGCATCATCAGCTGCAGTGTTTCGTGGTTGATAAGTGAGTGAAAAGGATACAGCTGGAATAATGTCCGCGTATACATCCTATTATATGATATATGAAATGATCGGGGTGAAACTCGAGCGGACGTGACATCACCGAGCGACGGGTGACGGCAGAGGTTACCAAAATGAGGTATTTATGGACGTGCGACGCTACATCAGTGGGCGACGCGATTTTGGTAGCTGGGTCGCTCGCGTTGTGAACGCAGCATAATGATGCTTGGCTCTCTAGACATGGTAGCAAACAAAATGTTCACTTTTGTGTTTTCTCTCACATTTCGAACATTTACTCAAACCTCAAAAATCTTCTTTACCTAATGTGATGAGTCCTTAAATGGCGATAAAACCGATCTGTTTGTTAACATGTAACATAACTGTTGACCACCCTCAGTTTGTTCTACCTCCATGTTTTTGTTATTTGTACTAAATTCCTGCAAAAATACACATCCTAAACATAAACCAAACAAAGACCTTGTAAAGAAAATATTAACGTTGAAGTATGTTAAATATGCCTTGAACACCATAAACACAGCCCCTGTGAAGAATCACTACATGCCACAGTGTAAAAGTGCATATAATAATTTCTTCATGGTAATGGAAACATTTATGGTTGGTAATCACCTTGTAGGGGCCTCCATCAATGGCCCTCCCAGGGACAGAATTTTGAGGGGACAAGTTGATAGATAAATATTAAGATGGCTCCTCAAGTGTGAGATAAACAACGGACGGAAGACAGAGGTCAAGCTATGAGTGAGACAGAGATACAAATCAATCAAGCTCACTAATATGCAAATAACACTTAAATCTAATAGTCACAAAGTCCTTCACTAAATAGCTTTGCTTAGAATCTTTTCCAGATTTGGTCCATTATGACACGTAACCTTTAAATCCGCCCTTACACAACTTAAGTGCATGGCAGACGTTCTTCACTCAAGAAGCACAGCTGACCTTACATAACAGTCACTTATGCTCTGATAGAGAGGCTTAGGAAAGAGAGGAAGAACTGAATCTTCAGAGCAAAAGTCATATTTTAAGCATGCAGCATGAAGAAAATATTCTAATGGATTTCCCTGAAAAGAAGCTGTTTCTGAGAAAAGTCTTCAGTAATTTGCACAAGACTTTCATTACATGGGAACCTTGTGGATTGAGAGTTATCCCCCATGAGCCTCTTTGTTTTTTCCAGGAGCAAATAAAGTGAGAAGATGGGATTAGTTTGCGTTCAGATTAAATTGGATATGCCTATTGATTTTAATTCTTTGGCACATAAATAAAAGCATGATAAAGCATTGGTATGCCTCAAATGTCAGTTCTCAAGAAAGAAAAATAATAACCAAATTGAACACACTGCTTCTAATAATATACAATTCTGTTAAAGGTATTTATTTGATTTATTTAAGAAGCTGCATGCAAAATAGATTACAAATCATCTGGATCCAATCTAAAATCCTTAAATCAAGCCGTGGTCAAAGCATTTGTAACTGGTGTAAAATTAACCGTGAAGTGATTTTTTTTTAGATAATACAGTGTGTAATCTAATCAGATTTTCATCATTAGAATCAAAAGTCACTTGACTTCCCTCAAGAAAACACAGGCAGCAGGGTTACCAAAGGGTCAGAGTAAGGCTTGGAACTACAGTAGAAGATGTATTTCTAGATCTCCTGATGCATTTTGAAATGGGACCTGAGTTACAGAACCTTTGACATCACTATAGTTTACATGGATCATGACCTTTTTCCGTCTTAATCATACTACAAAATTAAAATACTGTTTACTGCAGGACAATAATATGCTTGTTGACCAGAGGTCGACCTATTTTAAAATGTAGCATAGTCTTAAACTTAAGTGGGAGATGATCATTTAATTTTGCAAAAATTTAGATGATACCGATACGTGATTGATACCAAAGCAACAAAATAGAAGTCTGAAACACCCAATACACAGAATGGGTCTAGTGAGTCAACTATACTCCCAAAGCATATCAATTTAAAGAGGCCATATTGTGCATTTCAAATTTTATACAGCATGTCTTGTGTTTACTGTGTCACTCCTGCATGATTAACTATTTATATGCCCAAGACAAAAAGTCTGTGGCATCAGGACCTTGATATAACTACCAATGTGATATCATACCCTTACTTCATTGGCAGTTTGAGCTCATTGGTTCAGCATAGCAAGTGTGGTGCAGAGAAAAGACAAAAGTAAGAATAAAGAGTCATTGAAAAAAAGCACCAAAGCAGCATTGAACTAACCAACTGTCTCAGTACTGACTGGTCAACCAATTTGAACCAGTATAGCAAACATGCTGGGGCCTGAAGGTGATGTGAGCTCCAATCGAGCATCTCGGACAGAGTGAGAATAGAGCTCTATCAGAGGTAGTTACCAAAGAAGACACGCAAACCTGGGCAAACTATGACATATGTAATAGTCAGAACCAGATTTAAAAGTTGGTTTAACTCAGTCTCTACTTATCTTTTAATAAAAAACAGGCCCAAAATCACAGTCACGACTTCCACATGGCAGTTTGCCAGTCAGAAGCTTGCAGTGACTTCTCTCTTTCAGTACAACAAAACCACTAATGCCTCATAGTGTACGCTTTTTTGCCCACAAAAATGTTCATATACCTGGTTGGTCTTCATCCTTCCACTAACAGTTTTCAGCTTAATGCTTTGCAGTGCAAATCTGGCCAATAACAGATATGAAATTTGATAAATCAGCTTGTTGCAAGTAATGACTTTCCAGTTCCACCATCTGTTTCTCATAAACAGACTTTACTTGGGCATCACTCTAGGCATATCAATGGTCAGTTCAGGGATTTTTTTTTAGTTTGTGATAAACTGATCAACAAAATACATGTCCACTCTGCCTCTTCTTTTCCTGTTGTTATGTGAGCACAGTTGTTGGTATGCTTTTCTCTAATTTCTGCTGCCAGTCGAACGGTCTTTCTCCCCATTCTTGCCAATAATTGTGCCTGTTCCCCCAATTAGGCCAATCCTGTGGATACCAGGTTCATCTTCCCCAGTATGGCCTAGGAGGCCCTTCTCCATAAGGCCTGTAGCGCCTCACAATCTTAGAGCTGAGATCATTATTAGACTTGAACTGTGACCTCAACCCCTGATCTTCTTGACAGTTTTCAATATAAGTGAAAAACACTGCATACAACAGAGAGCCTAATAAAAAAATGCTGCTCATGGCCAAAAAATAGTCAAGAGCAGTCCTGCATTTTTTTTTTTACAAAAAAAAACAAGATTTCTTTTACATTGCTATTTACCTGGAAAAGAAAACACAGACCTAAGAAGGTATCAAACAGCCTCTAACTGTGAGTAGTTGGGGTAACATCATGGCTTGAGTTTAAAAAATGTTTGTATGATTTCTGATGAAGGGTCAGACAGAAAAACAAAAGCCTAGACTTTCATTTGGTGTGATGGACAAACAGAGAAAACTGGGGGAGGACAGGAGATTTTGAGGATGGAGAGGAAAGAGACACAGAAGAGTAATAGGTGAGGAGAAAGTGGCATGGTCACTGCTGCCCGGGCCGACTCGCAGATAACAACAATCCCCCTGGTCTGTCTCTGCGTCTCACCTCTCTCCGTCTTTTACTCACTCGGTGGCTCTCATTTTCACTGCGACCATGGTTACAACAACCTATTTCTGTTTATTTGTTCCCCTCTGAGCAAAATTCGTATTACCTCCTGAAACCTGACCTTATCTACTGTAACCTCCATTTTCTCTGAACATAATAAAGCACAACATCAACTGGAATAAAAGAAGAGTAGCTGCAGTGGGGTGGTCTCTTCTTCTCCACATAGACAAAACCAACCCTCTTCAGTACTCCAGGCTTATTTGCAATGCAAACACAATTTTAGGACATAAAATTGGGTAAAGGAGGCAAGCATGCAGTGAATTAATTCTGTGATTTAGGGCTTGGTTATGTACCTGACCTTGAAAACTGTCCAATTCTTCTCTCTCTGCTTGACTCACTCTGCATTACAACTGTAATCACAGCAATTACATTTTTTATTGAACTGTTACCTCCAATATCCCCCAATTAGAACAGAGCAAGAACAACTATCTTCCCAAATCAAAGGTTAAAGTATGGGCAGTAATGAGCCCATAATAGGTAAAAAAACTTTCACACCCTTCAGTGTGTTTGACATGTCTTCTTCACCCCGATAGTGCCTTCATACACAAGACAAAGTGTCAGCAGCTTTGGGACTTGGGACTCCCTCTCCCAAGGTTTACAGTCCAAGTAGCTTCATGGTTTGTTCCACCAACCTCCTTGAGTTGACGTATCAGTGTGACATCATCCTACCATTGTTTCATCAGCAATTTCAGGCCATTGGCTCAGTGACAGACATGGTAGCAGAGCTGTTTAAACATATCAGCAAGCAGCACTGAACTGATCAGTCAGCACAGACGAGACCAGTCTACGGAGTGGACCACATGGGAAAGGGGGGCCTTCAAGTGTCAAGAACCTTAGAGAGTGAAAACAGCTGGATCAGGGGGAACGCATTATGTCTTGACTGAAGGTTTTTTGAAGATTATTTATCATGAAAAAATGTAGCAGCCATTGACATCAAATATATGAACCTGAATTATGCTAAAATTTAGGCTCTCCAAAGTCCCTGCTATAGTTAGTTAAATTTTAATTTCGTCTTTGATGAGATAATATTTGTTGACATGAAATGACTGTAAAGATGAAAAATGCTGAGAGCTATGAGTGTGTCAACATGAACACAAAAACCAACTCGCATCTGTTTCTGGACTAATTTGAATGCTCAGTTGGTCATGTTAGGTTTAACAGCAGATAGCCCTGGAAACGTTTGATTGGCCAGCAATATAAGGCAACAGAAGTTGCACTTAAATGTAGCCAACATCAAAGCAAAATTATCTTCTTTGACTTACCAATAGAGACAAATAATGACAGCTAGTATTAAAAATAACCAATATCTTAACTGTCTTTTCCCTGTCAAAATAAACAAAGCTGACCATCTTTAATCAACATGGAGCACCAACACTTGGACAGTTTGGCTGCTTTATGCAGTTTGTTCTTTATTTCTGGCTGAATGTAGAGGAGACCAATCAACGTCTTCCCTCTGTTTAACCAAACATTTTTCTTGTCCTGACCAGAGGCAAATTAGAGATTTTAAGGCTGACAGCAGCCCATTGAAAACTTATGGCCCAGTCCCAAAATCTTCAACTATAATACACTAAAGCTGATTAACAATTACGAAAATTGTCTTTGGATTTAACTCTGTGAGCAACCACAATGACAACTCAACCAAAAGCAAAGGTCTGACCTGTACATAGGGGCAGAGAAAGAGGTGAATTAGTCCACGTTGAAGGCAGGAGCATGGCAGCACACAGTGGAGAAAAACTACAAAAAAATTGTTATTCCAGACAAGAAGTGGGTCATTCCAGAGCAGATTTTTATTAGCATGGCTGCAGATATCGATCGCTGGGTCACTGAGGCAGGAGGAGACTAAATGAAAATGGAATCTAAGTGATCACCTGCGATGTAATGCAGTTACTCTTTATTACTCCCAGATAAATATGATAGATATGCATTCATGTCTGCAATAACGTGAATTGAATGCACCGCTTCATCACTGAAACCTTACACTGGGGAGGGGTCACTGTCAGATGCTCATATGTTTTAATTTTATTACAGTATAAATAGATAAATATGATACATTGATGTTCTTGTCTTGCTTAATGATCTCCTGGTGGGCATTTTTATCAGAGAAATCCATGGGGTCAATATGGAGGCCGCGACTCGCAGATAACACTGATCTTATAATGTAGATATAAAAATGATGAGTTCCCAACCTGGTGAAAGGCCTCCTCTATAAGTCAAAATCTCCCCTCCCTTCCCTGCTCCTCTGCCAACTTTTCCTCCTACTTTTTTTTAACAGCACAGTAGAGGCTTTTAAACTCGTTCAGCCAAAACCCCAAATGTAAAAATTTAGCCCCAATGAGAAAACAAAAGGCTCATTAAAACATACTATTACACTCACCATATGGAGCCGACAGCACTGGGGTTTTAAGGCCTGTGTTGTGTACCAGCTGCAGAACAAGACAACAGGCTGTACAGTTAAAGGCACCATATGTAGGAGTGTTGTTCTGAAATAAGTAAATGAATCTATAAAATGAATCAAACCTACCATACATTTTATATCTTAAGCAAAAACTGACATCAAACAGCTTTCAAAGCAAGAGTTTTCTTTATTTCTTTTTTAATACAAAGATTGAGTAACAATGGTGGCCTTCATTACAGGGCTGACTTAAAGTTGTTTATAGATTTAGTGGAAATACTGTATGTTGCTTAAGAGAATGCAAAATTAGAGAGCAAGAACTGATATTGTTTCAGGCTTTAAAAGTGATGTGCTGCACAGCTCTGCTTACCTCTGCTGTTCACTGGAATGAGGGCTTCTTAAAAAAATGGTGTATTTAAAGGTGTATTTACAAAATGATGATATTATTAGGGGAAATGTATGAGCAGATTGTTCAAGTTCACATTTTCTGCAATATGGAGCATGCAAGAGATCGAAAAGAAATATATTTGTAACATGGAGGGGATTATAGACAACTATAAACACCCACTGGGCGGCACAGTGGTGCAGCAGGTAGTGCATGTGCCTCACAGCAAGAAAGTACCCGGTTCGATTCCTGGTTCGGACTGGGGCTTTCTGTGTGAAGTTTGCATGTTCTTCCAGTGCATGTGTGGGTTCTCTCCAGGCACTCCAGCTTCCTCCCACAGACCGAAAACATGCTTATTAGGTTAATTGGGGACTCTAAATTGCCCTTAGGTATGAGGGTGAGCGTGAATGGTTGTCTGTCTCTCTATGTGGCCCTGCGATCGAATGGCGTCCGTGTTCATGGTGTACCCCATCCCTCCCCCAGTGACAGCTGAGAAAGCGCCCCAGTGACCCCGAAAGGGATAAGCGGTATAGAAAATGAATGGATGAATAAACACATAGTTTTGCTCAAAACCATTAAAAAATGTATTTTGTGTAATACCTGACCTTTAATACCGATGGGCACGTTATATAAAAATCTAAATAATTAGTTTGAAAATAGAGTGAAAAGCATGATTTTCTCTTAGGTCAGATGAATCAAGAAGTTGTAAACAAGTTCAAGTCGATTTACCATTTACACACCGACATCCTCTTTATTTTCTGTCGCCATTGCTGTCTCCCATCTGAGTGGCCTTAACCTTTGGAGGGGTCTGAGTTTTTAGATGTGTTTTTCTGTTTAGTAACCAAAACTGCAATCAATATGGTGTATTTACCAATCAGTAAGCCACCTTTTGAGTTTCATATATGAATTTAAAAATTAGTGAGGAAGAAAAGCAGCTTAAAATGAGAACTCCTGTAGTTTTCGGGATCGCGATCACAGAGAACTGGTCAAGCAGCTCTGGGAGCAAACCATTTACCTGCACTTCTGATGCCTTAGCAAATTAACACAACAGTAGTTGGAGTTGGAATCTGGGAGAGAGAGAGTGGGTAATGGCATGCAAGAAAGGAGCCATGGGCAAGAGTTCAACCAAAACCACATGCAATGAGGAAACTATACGGCAACTACGCATGAGATGAAAGACATAACCACAAGGCTACTAGCACCCAAGACAGTCCACCATTAACAGCTTTTCTCCCTCATTTTTTTATATTCATACATTAGAGATGTGGGAGAAGCTGACAGCACTTCTCTTCATGTCATCTGTTGCTTTTGTGTGAATTAAGAGTCCTGTATTTTGAATTTATATAGTACCCTATAGTGCGTGTCAGCCAAAATGAAATAATAGTTTAAAATATAGCCCCAATGAGACAACAAGAGTCTAATTAAAACATACTGCTACACTCACCACATGGAGCCCGTCAGCTTTGGGATTGTGGCCACTGTCGTATACGAGCTTCAAAACAAGACACCGGGCTGTACGGTGGGAGTACAGACTCAAGTTTCTGGGTTTAACCAGCTGCTCACTTTGCCTTCCTTGTCTGCCCTCATCCCACTCATGTCGTCCTGAATGATCCCAGACTAAGTGGATGCATCTGTGTGGTTAGGGACTCCCACTGAACCAATTGGAGAGGTTGGTGGGGTTGTTACCATGGCACATCAGCTTAATGCGTCTCAATTAGGGAGGTGATTGGATGAGTAAGAGGCCAGGGGAGAGTTTCAGGCTGGTATGGTGAAGTTCAGCATCTTAAAGTGGGTTTGTAGAGCGTCATAATGCCACTTTCCTTCTATAATCACTGTGCAAGATGACTCAGACATGCATCTCTCAGACACACAGGGCAGAGAAGGTGACATCGTCTGGATATCTTCAAGCTGGCCAGGTGCAGAACTTCAATCCATGTTTTTATCAGGTTTAATTGTTCTATCCCATTAATGGTTGAGAAACTTAAGTCCTCATTTATGCTTACATTTTTGACGCCTTTTTATTGTCTTTTATAGCTCGTAATGCTTCTGTATTTTACTTTAATTGCCTTTTTAGACCTGCCTGCTGTATTATGTTTATTTATTTGTAATTAAACCTCTTGCTTGCATTTAAGATAAGATGAGATAATCCTTTATTGATCCCGAGGGGGAAATGTGGATGTTACAGCAGTACAGCAGTGAGTACGAGGGTAAAGTAGCATGCATTTCCTTTCCTTTGGCAACCACATCACAGATTTTGGTGTTTAGTTACCTTTAATTATTACTTATTGGCTTTCATAGTACTGTGTGTGGGTTCTTTGATTGTTGACTTGGTCAGTGGTTTTCAGATATGGCAGATTGAGCCTCCCCTGGAAGACAATAATGTCTGTCATCACCCCCCCACACCCCACACCCCCACAAAAAGCAGGGTTTCAGTATTAATTTATGAGCTAAAAACATAAACATTTTAAATCAGTCACTGATAACAAAATAGCATAAGCCTCATCGATCCTGTTAAAGTTTCCATTTCTCATAATTTTGAGCATTTCTTATTTTTTTCTTGTGAAAATCTTTCTTTTCATGTTTTTCATATTTAAAAAAAGGACAGAAAGGAAATATATTATGGTATGACAAGACAAAAAAGTTCTGATAAGAGATTGTTTTCAGATTTTCGTCAGCCCACTTCTCTCTCTCTGATTTTACAAATCTTGAATGAAAGGTGAAAGGGATGACTTGACAGCTAAAATAACAGTTTAATAACAGATGAAACTGAAAATGGCTTTTAAAGCTGTAGTTTGCAGTTTATTTTTGTATCACTGGTACCAAAAAATATGATTACCTGTCAACATCTTATTGCTGAAGACACATGAGGGATCTCTGCCTCATCCTTGTGCAGTATTGAGGCTTTAGAATATCTCCTAAGGGACACCCACTTTTTAGTCAAACAGGGCTCAGTTCAGAGACAGTACAAATACATTACACTGGTATAATGCTAATGGAAGCTAAAGGCACACAAAACCTGCATAAGGGAAGAGGAGTTGCTAGGAGTAAAACCATGGCAGGGAGGAGGGAGAAACATTACTGTCACTGCTGTCTCATCCAAGCTACATACCTTAGATTTAAAACTATTCCAGCGTACTGTCAAAACTATGTAGAATCCAAGTGCTTTTATTTTTCACAGTAAATTATAGTTTTGAAAAAGACTACATGCTGCAATTGTTAGATTCTCTTTCAATGTATTTTGCAATGTAAAATACCAGCATTTCAATTCTAAACAAACCTTCATGTCAGCTTTGAATTGCTTTTCTGAAGGACAGTTGGCATGTTTTGATAGAATCCTTTTCAACTCATGTAATCACCCCTTTACACAATAAAGGCAAATCAAAAGTATCCACAGAGCACCTGGACTACAAAAGCCCAGCAGCACCCTTATCATCGTATTTGTTTTGCTTGAATGTTGGTCCTCTGAGAGTGTTCTCTGGAAAGCAGACATTGTGTGCAGTGCTGTTACCTTGTCACATCTCATGAGGCCCAGGTAGCGCAGGGACTTGCTGCTCTGAGCGATCTGTGTGGCTCCCTGGTCTGTGATGTCCTTACACCAGCCGGCATCCACGGTCTCTATGGTGCTACTGTACTGGCCTATGGCTATCAGGGCTGTGGGCATGAAAGAAAGACAGACGGAGGAGAGAGAGGGAAAGAAATAAGAAAAGGTGTTAGTCTGACAACCTTTATTCTCATGCAAATGCAGCGGCATCATCCTCCCAGAGAGGCGCACGGAAAAAGCGAAAAAAAAACAAGGCCGAGTTGTGTGGCCGACTGTGACACATAATTCCAATGTTTACACAACACCTCCAAAATTCACTCACGTACACACCCGATGTAGCACACATGCACATATCTCCCACACTCACCATGCTTGCTGCGGGATTCATCCATTAGAGGGTTGGCATGAGTCACAGCTCTGAAAGGCACTGACACCGTGCCAGGGTAAAGTGTGACTCTATGCCAGTGTATGATTTAATTTTGCTCAGCTCGATGTGTGTATGTGTGTGCGAGTGTTTATGTCGACTGCTGCCAAGGAAGAATCATAGTGCCAGGGTAAAGAGTATCCACCGAAACAAATATCTGTCAGTGTCTGGGGGCTTTGTCACACACCGGGAGCATGTGTGCTCAGATAGATACACACATGTCAATAACCTCATACACATGCTGCTCTTTGGAAACTGTCTTTTTTATTTTATTAGGCTGTGCAGATGACAAAGCAGAGGCAATTAAAGGTGACATATTATTCCCCTTTTACCACCTTTTAACCAAGTACCCTGTGCTCTAAATAAATTGTCTCTGCCATATTTTCATCAAAGTATTTTATGGATAAAACGCCAAAAGAGGTTTTTGACCCTGTATAAACCAGCTATAAACAGCCTTTCTTGAAACGGTTGGTTTTGATGTGGATTACTTTTGATGCAATTGAGTCCATGATCTCACTGCTCCCTTTTTTCCAGGATGTGCAGACCACAGACTGACTACTGTTATTCTCGATTATAGCATGCATTTTTGACTTTTAAATAAGCTCTGAATTTCAGGTGTGTATTATACACAATTACAAGCTAAATACTTACCATATTTGTCTTGCTAGTCTTGCGATTGCAACACATCTGGTGCATAATATTGCCAAAATATTCTCTTTTTATGTGAAAACACATGCAAACACAGGGTGCTGCCATCTTTTGAGCAAGTAGATGCAAATTAGCTGAGCTGTGATTGGTTGAACAGCATGATGATAGCTGCTCTCTGATTGGTTGGTACAACAAGACTGAGCAGGCTCAGGCAGAAATCAAGTAATTGCACATGCTTGAAGAAAAACGTGTTTTTGCTTCTGTTTGAGAGAGTATATTGGAGTTTGGTTTTTTACAGGCAGAAATTGTGAAAATATGGGGTGAGTGTTACAATCGAGTGCATATTATAATTGAGAAATTACAGTAAGCCTAAGACCTGGTACACGCAAAATAACGTCAGAGATATCACTTTTGTTATTTTAGTGTCTTAAGTGCCTCAAAGAGAGGGAGATAGTTCACAACACAACAAAGAATTTAATCAAAATTTGTAGATACGATTTTGGGTTTTTCTGCTAACAGGAAAACAAACCAACAAACAAAAAATGCTATCAAAAACATAACCTCCTTTGCAAAGATAATGAAGCTTTTTTTCCGGTCTAGTGCTGTTAGAACGACCCTAAAATGCAGAAACTTTGCTAACTGACAAAAATTTAAGCCTCTCTTACTTAAAAAAAAAAGGCTAAAGGTAGACAAAGGAGGTTCATTGAGATGCTCTGCTCAACGAGCCCCATCATTTACAATCATACTGACGTCCCAAGAGGCAGACAGCTTTGGCCTGAAAGTGCTTTTTTTAATGTACATATTGACCATGGATAGTGGAAAAACGGACAAAGCATGAATTAAATGTCATTTTGAAATGCTGTCCCTAACTACACTTTTGTCAGTATAGGAACTGGATGGAATAATTCCATTAAAAATACATTTCAGACATTTTGCTTTAAGGTCTTTTGAGTGTGAAGTGTGCTTTAAAGACTCTTCAAGTTTGCAGCCAACCATAGAAAAGCTTCTGAGCTCTCCTTATTGACATTACTCTAGTAGCTCCCATGCTTGCAAGAAAAACAACACCAAAC
Source organism: Scarus forsteni (assembly GCA_036419115.1). NCBI lineage: Eukaryota > Metazoa > Chordata > Actinopteri > Labriformes > Labridae > Scarus > Scarus forsteni. Next base: position 18,847,178 of record JAZDUH010000066.1, read on the forward strand.
CTTTGCAGGAGTTTAGTTTGGAAGCTCTGAGTGGAGATACAAGTGAGAGGCGGATGTTATTATATGGATTATGTGATGAAAAAAGAAGAGCAGTGTCGGCACACTCGATCTGATTTCATATTTTTCAGGCAAAGGTGAACCACAAAAAGGACTGAGTTGGCTAACCCAACATATTGTCAGAATGTAGATACTCTAGATACACAAACATATATACATATATGCTCAAAAATACTGTAAAAGTTTTTTTTTCCCTTATATGCTCCTCCATTTGCATCAGCACACACAGACACAACAACTCTCCTCATCAATGGTTAGGTAGATGGAGGAGACCTGCACTCCCTTAGTCAATTGATGGTGATGCTCTGGGATCGATAGGCCGGACCTTAGCTTTGTTCTCCACTGACTCACAGCCATTACTGATGAGAGTGGGAAGAACAGGGGGGAAAGGGGGAGGAGTGCAGGATGAGAAAGATGAAAAGGAGGAAGGTAAAGACAGAGACAGCCTTTGACAGCTCCTTCAAATGCTCACTTAGCACTGATGTTGTTTTCTCGTTTACAGAAATCTATTCCTTGACAGAGTTTCTTCTTTAATGAAGAAGCTTGAGACTTGAACATCTCTACTAAGACGGTTACAAACTCCTCGTACCTTCACGCCAGGATGGTCTGGGGCTGAAAGCGTCATGTTTTGGGGTTCTCTTTTATCCTGCTCAATTAATTAATCAATTTTAAAAGAGCACAAAGAAGGAAATATTTCAACTTTGCAAATAATGTCCACTCTGACTAAAAGAACAAACAAGATTTTTAAAGGAATGGCTTAAGAATGCTATGAAGGATTGTTTTTATTATAAGATGAATCAATTACATTTCAGAAGTCAAAGGCCATGGTCAATGGGCCTTAAAATCATCCCTTGTTTTTAAAGGTATTATTTTTGTTATGTCTTGAACGACTTCTTTAACTTTTTTACAAATGTCCACACCAATTCAAGACCTAGACCCAACATCGATTTGAAAGCAATAGGTAAAACATGTTAATGCTATGTTGCCTTATATTTGTCGCTTTTTTGTAAATATAACAGCTGAAGTAAGCTGCAAGGTTATTTATTCATACTCTGCATAAGTGTGGATCTTGATGCAACAATGAAGAAATTATATTTTGGAGGCCACGTCTCAAATGTTCAACTATTTCTAATAAATTTAATATTATCCCTTAGTCATGAATGCTTTGATGGTTTTTCTTATGGCTCAAATGTACAAGGATGAATGGAATACAGTTTGAAGGCACAAAGTCTAGGTTACTGTGGTCTTAATTCTTGATTTTTAAAAAAAAAAACTTTGATGCTATTGAGTAAGATTACGACATAGCACATGACCATAAAGACTAAGGATGCACAGAATATTCGGTGGCCGAATATAGTCGGTCGAATAAAGCAAAAAAAAAGCCTAATTTGGTCTTCGGTGGAGTGAGGTAATAGAAAGGTTGAATGGTACCGTGTGACGCAATGACGAAATTAACTATGTCATTGCGTGTGACTGTGGCTAAGCAGACTAAGTCTGTCATTTTTCCTAAAAATCTCAATCATGCACCCAAATAATCTAAGACATTCGATAACACCCCCCCCCCCCCTCCCCCCGTAAGGGACAGAAACTCTCTTATCCACCCTGCCGAAAACAACATAGTCTCTCCGCTGCACTCGGCTGTATAGCTTGGATGAAAAGCCGACGGCTGAGCCCGTGCATAAGTGGAAGACAAGTGACTTAACTGTATTTCACAGAGCACACAGCCTGGTCTTCGATTTTAAGTTTGCCATCTATGGTGTAGAACCAAAACTACTTCTACACAGCTCTCCTGAGAACATTCAGAGCTGTTAATGCCCGCTCGGAGTGGAAACTCTTTGTTTACTGAGGCCAAGAGAGCACTGGATGTGACTGACGGTCAAGCTGCACTCACAGTGCCCTCGGTTGGACGGAACAGTCCGCTGCTCCAGGCCTGATGTGTGGCCTTAAAGCAGTCTTGTGTCAAAAGGACGATTATTTATTGGTTTATTAGTTTATTAGTTTATATCCACCTCAATGCACTTCAGTATTTTTTAATGCATGTTTTGTTTTGTTTGAAGGCTTAATATGAATGAAAAACTTTGTTGGGCTTTTTTTGAAAGCAAAGGCTACTGGAATTAAAAAAAAATGTCATAATATTCAATAAACAATTACTTTCTTTAAAAAACATGTCTAAAAAAGTACTGTAAGCTATTAATGTGCTATTAAATAATAAAGTGAACTACTTTGCCTCACATTGGATATTTGGTATTCGGCCAAGCATTTATATTTTATTCGGCTTCGGCCACAAATTTTCATTTCGGTGCATTCCTAATAAAAACCTCACCAGTTCCTCATCTTGACTCACCACTGCACATGCACTGTACAGCTATCTCCTACTGTACCTTGTGGAAGCATGTGACTGCCAGGCAGTAATCCTTAGTTATTTTGAATCATGTCCTTTCCCTTTTATTGCCTGCACTTTTCCAATAATGTCCACATATTACAGTCCTTAACATTATTAGACTCGCTGTAGAGGAGGGTATGTTTGCATGCTTCCATGTATGCCCGTGTTACAGTGTGAGGAGGGAGCACATTCCCACAGGAGACGGGAAATGAATAATCTCGTGCTTTTTGAATCAACTGCTGGTATTTTAACCCTCATTCCTCCTGTTCAACTTGAGCGATGTAGCATAGAGCCCCTTCCTTTGCATCCACTATAATCATGCATACAGTATGTATCATATGTAATATATAGCTTTGGGCACATGGAAGGCTCCACATGTGGTTCCTTTTGTGATCTTGGATGCCATGCATAATGGCACATTACTGCTAAACAGGCAGTAACATGGCTTTGAAGCTGCTGAATGTTTCATGTATAGCAGCACCACGGGGAAGAGGCTCCATCAGGCCAGATGGGTGAACAGCACACCAGGCAGCCATGTTGGATTTTGTTGACCTTGCAAAGTATTCTAAAAATGGATATTTTTCTGTGTAAGTGCAGGAGAACGGCTCCATCCCGTTCCCCCCGTCACATCCAATCACATGCTCTAAAATTTGATTACCTGGTCTCGGGCCTCTCCTCTGATGTTAAGACAAACATATTGCTGCCGTTAAACCTCCTCCCTCCTTTGCAAAGCGTTTGGGAGTTTTCTGAGAGGCAGGGAGATCAAATAAAAGCGGACTGCTTCATAGTTAACTGAACCAAACAACAGCACTCCCTCTATACTCCCCTTCAACGACTTGCAGTCCCTGTTTCTTTCCCTCTCACTCTGCTTCTCTGAACTTGACAAAGTGAGGGGATAAAAGTAGACAGGCACCGACCACAGGGGAATGTGGAGCAGGTGCAAGTGAATACATTGTCCATACATTTCCTGATTACTGTGTAACACTCATATATAAGAATTTGGGCGGTCTGATAATTACATTTTTAATCAGGATTCAATTTGGCAGTTATTATTGATAAACTGTGCTTTTGAACACATTTAAAGCTGTATTTTTGTAGATTTCAAAAGGTGTTTTCAGACCATATCAACGATTAGTGTTGTCAAAAGTATCATTTTATCGATAAATATCGATCCTGAAATTTAGCAAACCATTCAATATAAAGTTCCCCTAGTATCGATAGATCGGTACTCAAAATCTTTCCCTGGTTAGACATGCGCTGGCGTCAAAACATACACACAGAGCGCACACGGAGTGCATGCAGCCCCTCCCTCCCTGAGTCCTGCCTCGTAGTTGAGAGAGAGAGAGAGACGCTAGCTTACACTGGATTAATTAATGTCGTTGGCCGTTTTTTTTTTTCTTAAATATGGCAAGTGCGGGACCCTCACAACTCGTTTTGGTGGAAAAACAAAACGCTAGAAGTGCTGTCTGGAAATACTTCGGTTTTGAACCAGACTCACACGGAAAGCCGCAGGATAGTTGCAAGCCGATCTGCAAGCGATGCAAACAGACTGTGCCAACAAAAGGAGCGAACACAACCAATTTAGCAAAGCACCTCCGTGACAGACATCCCGACTTACACAAGGACTTCAGAAAGGTAAGGTTGGTAACTAACAGTATAACTTAAAGCTTGCATCAGCGCGAGCTGTGTTGTCTTAGCCAGGGGCAGATTTAGTCATACGGGGGCCCAAGGCAAACCCAGTCATTGGGGCCCTTCCCTGTACTGTGCTGATACATTTTTTAATTATTTTTATTCATTTTTCCAACTTATGGAATGGGTGCAGAGAAAAAATAAACAAGGAACTTACAGATATCAAACAAGAAGAGGGGGAAAAGGGGCAGAAGAAGAAGAAATGGAGGGTAGTAAATAAAATAAAAAATAACTACAATTAAATTAGATTGAATAATTATATGAACAGCAAACAGGGTCAATAACTCAGTATTTCATTGGTTATCAGCATGCTGATACATTATTATTATTTTAGTCTTGTACCAGATAACAAAACAAAACTAAATGAATTTCCTTAAATTCTGTAATTTAGTTGAATTTTGACAGAAGGCGAGTTTTTTAATTAGTCCTGCCTTTGAAATCTGTTGCAGTTATCTGACAGCTTAAGTTACAACTGTTCTGTACTGCTCGTTAAATAAAAAGAGAAGTTTTTGCACTGAAAATCCCTGTGGTTGCGTGGTATCGAAAATTGTATCGAAAATCAATATTTTTCAAAATATCGCATCGAAGTTAGAAATCCAGTATCGTGACAAGCCAACAACGATGTGAACCACTCATCACCGATTTGATCATTGATTTAAGAATTATACTAAAAGATCTGCAAGATTTTCACAGCTGCTTTCTCTGCTTAAATCAAAATTAGGTAAATACATTTTTCCTCAGTATTATCCATCCCTCCATTATCTATACCACTAATCCAATTCGTGGTCGCCACCATGCCACCATCATCAGCATTATGCCTTACTTAATTTGTACAATCTGAAAGGTTTTAGCACATTTACACTGGTTCCAGAGATCCCAGGAACATATGTATTTTTTTGTTCCACAGAGATAATCGATTTTACCAAGCCAATACACCATTTTGTTCCATTTTGGCTTAGAACAGAATGTTTTGCTGTAAATTAGAGGTGGCCAACTGGCAGTCTGAAGGCCACATGCAGCTCCCCTCACCTTATGCAGCCTAACAACTTTAAAATGTCACAGCTTGCGACACTGAGATGCCAAAATCTGTCACGAAGTGCCCATATTGGTCACCAAGGTAACTCATCACAACTCACATAATTATTGCTTATTAGCATCTCCATTAGTTGTGCAGATAGAACTTGATAATTACAGGGTAAAACCTAACTCACTCATTTGGACCTCAGTCACATCACAATTAATGTGTTATTACAGCGGCTGTAATAAAAACATTAGTTATAATCTTAATAATGGGTTTCAGTTTCAATGAATAGCATGTCTCGAGTTGCTCGGAAAAAAAAGCGAAAGAGTTAGGTTGTTCAGTCTTGTTTAGGACTCAATCAACAAGCTCATCTGGTCGCCATTACAGCCTAATATCCCTGTGTGTGCTCCTCTCTCTCCCTCTCCCTTTGATCCACTATCAGGGGACTGTAAAGTCCTGCTTCTGCTGCAGCTAAATGGAAATCGTTGACTACTACTGCAGAGGAGAGAAACCTTTTACTACAGTCGAACGGTTTTGTTCACCTTGTCAAAGGGAGAGAGATACTGAAGCACAGTGTCTTTTTTCTTCAAAGTGGTAAAACACTCAACTAAAGGTAAGTAAAAAAAATGTGTGCGGTGTTAGAGTTAGCTATACTTTTTGGATTAGAATAAAGTGTAAGATTCCTCTTCTATGAATGAAGCCTAATCAAAAAAAGACCTAATTTAATGTACAGGGGCAGACAAATATATACACCAACATACACATTATAGATATAGTAAAACCTCAAGTAACTAATAATAAGCATATTTAAAGCCCTTATTTGTTTTAGCTGGTTATGAAACATACTGATTATACAACTGATGTCAGAAAGACTTTCAGTGACTTTTCCATCCATTCATCATCTAACACACTGCAACAGGCTGAATTTAGCATCACACTGAATAAAATGTTTTATGTAGACAAGCAATGCTTTTGAAGGTGTCGTAAGCCCTGCTTCCATGCATTTTAAATCAGTAAGATGAATTTAAAGATGGCTGCAAGTTCTTAAAAGTGTTAGCATCTATGCTTGTCACCATACAAGCAGTCACTTTCTGCTGTCGTCTCACATCTTGGTGATCCCATTGGGAGCTTTTATGCCAGAAACAACTGCTTCTTTCATTGTTAAAGACACATTTTAATACTTAATAGTGAACATTTCATGGAATAGACTAGAGTCAGGTACTGTTTTAACTGTAACAGGCAGCAAAAATTGACATAAAAGAAATGTTCCTCACAGAAAAATCAGAGAAATAAGAGGAGGCAATTTACAATGTTCTAATATCTTTTCATGTATATGGAATTTTAGTCTTTTCACAAGGCAGTCTTTAAGTAACAGTAAGGCAGGATTTCCTTTCTTCATCCCGCTGATCTTGATTTCTCATGAAAATTGCATTTGTTATGATATTTCAGCTAACAAACAAAGGGTGGTTGCAATCAGCTGGAAACCATACATCCATAGATGTGTCCAAAATATATAATACCAACATGGTGAGGTTTCAAAAGTCTTGGATCAGTATTTTATAGTTTTTTAGAGTCATCAATTAAAATTTAAAACTGACTAATTTTTCAAATTAATGCCTGTTTTCCCTGTCATTAACATTTTTGACATTTTAATGCGTCTTTCCTCCCTCTCCTCACATTCCCTCCTTGCTGGCTTTTGCTGATATGTCTGACTGATTGGCTGATAATGTGCACACATGAGGACAAATTCACTGGTGGGTGATCCAGTGGAGCAGTTAATGTAGCTGCTGTTAATGCCAGAGACAGTTATATGGAGTTAAATGGCTCTGCAAGCAGCGCTATTTATATCAAAAATAATAATAAAATCAGCCTGGGTCTGGAATAGAAGACAGTGTGGTCCAGACTTGGACTTGAATCCACCATTTGGTGATGGCTGCTAAGGGGGTTACAGGAGCAGGAAAATGTTCTTCGTGACTGATGTGGATTATCTCTGCAATATGAGCCCATGAGTGAGAAGAGTCAAGGTAAAAAAGAGGTGAGAGTCAGAGGAGGAGAGAGAGGGGAAAACCCCACCGAGCAACAGGAGAGGAGACTGACTGATGACTACACACTCACAGATGGTAATGAGGATACACTCTGCTGCCCTGCCGAAAATGGCTTTAGGATCTGCCCCCGTTTGTGTGTGTCAGTGAGTGTGTGTATTCACTTCCCCTTCAGAGTGAAGAGAAGCAGAGAGACACGGGTTAACCTTAAATCCTGGATATCAGTCATTTTCAGCAGGACACTTTTTCACCACCTTGTACAAAAACCTGTCACTGGGGGATACAAGTAAGTCATGATACAAGAACCAGGTGGGGATCACATCCAGGAAAACAACTGCTTAGGTTTGTTTAAGCATCTCCTGGGATTTAGGCCGACATGCCTGTTTGTCAATCAATCCTCAACAACAGATTAATCAATAGATCAATACAATGACTGTCATGGAGGACTTTGTGCTTTTAGGGAGGATGTCTATGTCAAAACTAGGATAATTACAAAATGGCCTCATAGTGATTTTGCTGTTAATAATGATTAAAAATATAAATCAAAAATAATAAACAAATTAAAAATATGGATCACTGTTCCACACACTTATAAATCACAACTACAACAACACGGTTTTGCAACCATTTGTTGTAGTGGATGTTTATCATATTGTAGTAAAAGCAATTGAATTATTACCTCGTAAAGAATTTTTTTGACTTTATTGATTTCAAATAGGATATATGTCTTCACTTCCTGATTGCCCAGGCTATTATTCATTAATGATTCAGAGGTGCAGGATCATGCATTTTTTGATCTGGGAGATAGCATTGGATTATTGCCAGAAAATAAGGTGGCAAAAATAAATACAAATTTTCACAAGTTTATCAGAATCAGAATCAGAAATACTTCATTAATCCCCAAGGGAAAATTTGTTGTTGCTCTTATGCACAGAATAGCATAGGAATGTTAAAAGCATTGAATAGATCAAATGGATAAGGATAATGGAAAAAATTAAAATTAAGCAAAGATAAGAAAGAAGGTCGCAAAATACATCATCTTTAAGCTATAATTCAACTTCCCTCTGAAGAAAAGAAATATTTGCTTGATTTGTTTGTTTCTGCAGTGTTGACAAACAATCATTGTTCTATGTATGTAAGTACTGACAGTCAAAAATAATACACTTTTCAAGTTAGCGACAAGTTAGCACTAAAAAAACACACAATAATGGTGTGTGGAAATCACAGGTGAACCAAATCCAGATGTGTTTTATGTATTTAAAAAAAAAAAAACTCTAAAGCTTTTGTCACCAACAGATATATTTCAGTCATTCACAGAAAAAAGAAACAACATTCAAAAATTCTCAGAGATTTTGAAACAAGGGAACTTGAGAATTTAAGTGCTTCCCTTACTCCTAACTTATTTTCCAGACTTTTGGACTTGTTTCTTTACAGCTCCATTGCTAGTTCTGTTGGCTTCTTGGTTCTTTTTATTAACTGAAACTCACATAGCATATTTCCTCATGCCCCTGAATAATGCTCACACATCTGTTCTATCTTCTGTTGATTGGTTATTCAGTCTGACTGTCCGCACTGATGTTTTATCCCATTGTGTCCCACACCTGAACAAGAAATTCACCCGCAATGGAGTTTCACTCTCAAGGATCTTATTCAAGCTTTAACTATGTTCCGTCTCTGTCGCAGAAAAACAATTGGAGATCATGTCCTATTTTTGTGGGACACATGTGCAAACCAGCAACAAAAACAGCAAATGTCAAACACAGGTGGATAAGAGAGCAAAACCCTAAATCTTTGGTGCTCCATTAACTCCTTCATTATCTCCAGACAAAGATGTATAACCTATTACTTTCCCGTATCAGGCGTAAGCTGTTATCAAACACCATAAATAGCAGATTTATCCAAACATTGGAGCCATTCTAAGCTAAGGTAACTCCACTCCGAACGACGGGGTCAGCTGCTGGTCAATCCTGTGACGACCGCAACGTGAGAAGAAACCTTCCTTTAATCAGCTTATTCTCCTATCTGTCTCCCTGACCCTGGAGCTGCAGGGGTTAAGCATCTTTTACAGGCTTATTAGATATTCACTTATTACATTCTCCTAAATGATGGTGTGCCATTACTGCTATCTTATTCCTCTGAAACCATCTCCGAGCCTGTCCGCTGTAACCCTATACACCATATTTTAAACGCTGATGAAGACGGAGGGCTTACCGAAGAAGTGATGGTACACGGGAAAGATTTATTAAAGCAGTGTGAGCGTGTGTGTGTGTGAGGATGTATAAATATGGCAAGCAGGGACAACAGGAAAAAGGCTTATTAAGGCTGATGTATTCCAGAGAGCACAACTGTCATGTCTAATGTGAAAGACATTCATTGGGCTCTTTGTGTTGTGTTTAAAAAACTTGGCCTCAGTTTTGCCCTCTTCACTGCACTGCTGTAGGCCCCAAACCAGAAGAAAACCGCCTTTCATTTCTCATCCTTGTTAGTTTGGAAAGTTCCTGTGGATACAAAAGATGTTTTTTGGAGTATATCACAATCTGTATTTTCTTTCTCCAGTTTTAGTCCAACCTCTTGCCAATGCTGGCATCCTTTTTCAAAAAAAATTAAAATAAAAAATGAGGCTGATGCTGCTTCCAATTCTGCTGTTTTTACATTCCTACAAAGAAAAGTTTTAGAACAGCCAAAAGCAACATAAAAAATGAAGACAACTGTCTGATGTAATTATTAGAGCTTGACAGTGTATATGTAGAGACTATAACAGTTAATATGATGAATTTGATTTTTCAAAGTGGTTATGCATAATCTTTTTCTATTTTAGTTTTTGATTATGGAGCAAAGCACCATCGTAACAACTGACATATGTTGCTATTAACAAGTACCATCAAGTAAAGGTGCAAATTACAATTATAATGTAAGACCTGCCCCTGATTGGACAGTAAGGGAGGCATTTTACTAAGTGAGCATCAATACCAAATCCACAGAATAGTCCCCATAACAAACTGTAATCTATACTCAACCATGTTTGTTCCCTTAAAGAGCCAATATTTTGATTTAACTCTGGCTCATGCATTCAATGACCACTCGAGTACATGTAGGATAGGTAATGCCAAAAAAGATCCTCTAGTTTCCACCTACTGCGTACTCCTGATCCACCAGTACTCCCTCTCTATCTCCTAGAGGCCCCCTTCCCAAGTGCGTTGTCCCAGTCAGATCTGATACGTGACCTGTGTAATCTGGTACTTATTTAGTTCAGTGTTGCTTGGTACCATGTTGTCAATAACTCTGCATTCATTGTACTGTCTATGCTCTGGCTTACCCCTCCTTACCAATGGGCTTAAACTGCTGACAGAAAAATGGCAGGACATCAAACTGAAAGTTCTTTTTGGTGGGGCTGGAGGAACAAGGTGTTTCAAGCAGCTACTGCTGTTTATATCAAGCACTGCAACTGCTTTGTTACAATAATGTACAGTAAATTTACAGTACAAATCTCTGAAATGCTGATGATTTTTATCAGTGTGCCCTCATGCTTTGCAAACCTGTGAATGCGAGTTTGTAAATTGTAATTGTGTAGCAAAAACAACCCTTTAAATTTGGTGTCTCAGGGACTCTGAAAAAACAACGATACTAAATCAAATCTACATAACATCAAGTACAAAGACTCATTTCAGAATAGACACTATCATTTAATGATTTAAGTATTACTGGAGTCTATACATTGTTTGATCCAAATCAAAGTTTAAGCTATATGGATGAAGAATAAGTGCTTGTTATTTCCATGTACTATTTCATTCTTTATTTTGTAAGATTAGACAAAGGCTGCTACTTATTTCGGTATAATTTACTCAACACTGTTTATTTTGCATGAATATTACAGTTTACAAAAATAATTTGCATTTCATGGTGCTTTAAAGTCTGTTTACTTCCATTTAAAAGAAAGGATTTACAAAAAATGTATTTTTTTTATACTGGATTTATCAGTTAATTAAAATAACTGGCTAATTAAAATCATCAGTTGTAGGCCATGGTAATACATGTGAGCCTCTTTCTTTGAAAGTGCTGAATATGGCAGCAGCCTGTGTACTGGTCATCAACATGAGAAGAGGCAGAAAAACTCCCACAGGAAATTTTACATAGGTCTAAAAATACGTGTAGCACACACGCATCTCCCAGAGTGTTCAGACTGTGTATTAAATGAGCAGCATGTGGATGTCACTTAGACCCTTTGATGCCTGTCTGACCTGGTGAACGTCGGCCTCGAGGTCTGATTGATTAACACACTGCTCATCTTCAAAGTGCCCAGACCAACTGACCGGGGTCACACAGAGAGCCACAGCTAATGCTGTAAAAGACAGACCAAATAAAGCACTCACACGCACAGAGAGCTGGAGCAAAGAAAGACGAACTGTTGCTTTGGCCTGCTCTGAGCAGAGAATTAACAAATGAAAAGCTGTGAGAACTGGAGGAAACTGAAGGAGGTATGTGGACAGCCCTGCCAATGAGATTAGGAAATACTGCAGAGGTGAATCCTCTGAGAAACATAGACAGGTAAATATGATAGAGCATTAAAACTGCTGTAAAAATGCTGTACAGAGAGAGTGGGACAAGAAAATGGCAGGTAAGGCTTTTTTGTGGTAATGTACATAATACAGAAATCTTTTTCTTTATAGTGCAGGTACATGTTTTAAGGTCCTTGAATATGGGTGATAAACCAGAAATGGTTCCAGCTGAGAATCTGCTCTAACTTGGTTGAAGAATCAGAATAACTGTCCTTTATGCCAAACAATACCATGATCAACACCTTCGACAAAGTATAGCGTGCCTTGCAAAACCACTAACAAGAGGCAGTCAGCAAAAACAAAAAGAAGAAGCTGAGGTAATAATCATGGAGGACATGTGGTAGAAGCAATCCAAAGGGTGGTTAAATCTGACATAAAATGACTTCAGTTTGAGAAATGTGCAACCTTGTGTCTGTGGGATTTCATGCAGGGGTGGAATGACCCAAACTTTTGTTGACACAGCACAGCAGGGAACAATCAAAGTGTCATGTGTTTGATGCTGATGACACAGCGTACCATGCAGACCAACTTTACCCACATGGAATCAACATGAATCAATACATTAATGATGATTAAACAAATTGCTGGGTAGAATCAAAAATAGCAATTGCATCAATGTAATAGAATAAAATTTTATCATTATCCTTAAGCCAGAGTGTACTTTTTTAGTTTCAAGGATGTCCTTACAAGTACTCAAGAGATGTAGCGTTCCCAAGAAAGGGACGAAAATAAGACCCTACGGCAGATGGATGGATAGACAGACGGATGGATGTGTGGAAAAGCAAACCAAAGGACAACTCAAAACCAAAATGCCTCCAATCATAGGTAGAGGAATAACTATGAGTCCCTTGACCTTCACTTTTGACCGATACATTTCAAAATATAATTAACTAATCTTTAAAGCTGGGGTTGCCGATTTTGGAAATCTAGCATGAATTTGAAAGTAGCATCTCCTCAGGGCTCCGCCTACCCCCCACCCCCACAGCTGTCAAATCTCCCGTTTTGGCCATGAAACTACCGTATTTTCCGTATTTTATCCTTTTTCCCGCCGTCCTCCTGTATCAGTATGCTCATGGCAGGCTTCCCTTATTTTCAAAGACAAAACTGGAAAGGTAAGCATTCTCCGGCGGACTCTGATACGTATGAGCTCGGCTACACGCACCGAGTCTGTGCACGCCGGGAAAATGCACGCGTAGTACGCGGGCAGAATGGCGACGGGATTTGATTGGTGTAAAAACAGGTGTCCCGGCATGATTATTGGTTTGGGTTTTCCCTGTTTTACTCCTGCTGTAGATAGCGGATATTTTTCGCTCTGTTTTAAGAACACATGATGAGTTGATTACCATCCGGTCATAAAGACCATTTTAACCAGTATTACAAATAGTGTATCTAAATCAAATCGCCAACTCCAGCTTCAAGCTATGATGGGCGATCATGAAAAGCTTGGAGAAAGCCCCTTAAAGTGATATTCCGGGATTGAACAAGTTGGGTCCTATCACAAAGTTTAGGGCAGAAATTACCTCTACAGCAGTCTTTCTGTGTAACAGAAACCCAGGGCGCTAGGACCAAGCACCCTCTTCCTGCTTCGGTTCTGCTCGTCTGCTAATTCAGCTGCAGTCAGACAGGGCCATATTTTACTTGACCAAAAACACAAATAAACGGACTCCCACCGAAAAAATCTGATATCGGTCTGCATTCACGCTTTATTTAGAGAATTTTCAGCGCGTTACTTTCACACAAAAGCACCGCTAAATAAGGCTCTATTTCTCATAGCGCCGTGAAACGGCCTCCGCTGCAGCGGAGGCTCTGCAGCCACAGCTCTGGCTGTGCAGCGGAGGCCGTTTCTGTTGTGCTTTGAGTCAGAGCTGGAGTGCTTGATATGTCAAGCATTCTTGAAAAATCCCAATCACAAGCAAGGAATGAGCAAAAATGGCCTGGACGGATGAATGGACAACCTGTTAATGCAGGCAGCACAAAAGAACATTGCTAAGCTTCAGACGTGATAAAAACTGAGCAGCAACTGCCAGGAAAGATTGATAGAAATGTAAAAAAGAGAAAGGGAGAGATGGAGAGTGATAGTTTTTGCCCTGACATTTTGGACGAACTCAATCAAAGAGCAAGGTAACTGGAATGAGCCAGACTCAAAAGACAGACACAAGAGAGAGGAGAAACAGATTAAAACAGGTCACACATAAGGACTTTCTAAATCTGAAGAGATGTTTTATGACCCATTGCATAAAGATGAAAAAAATTAGGTATTGAAAAGTTCTGATCATACTTTGTGTGGTATGCTCCGATGATCTCAATATAGCAAAACACAGACATATAGCAGTTCTGTCCCACCACTGACCTAGAATCAAGTCCTACAAGCTAGAAATCCTGCGTGATCAAACAAAAAAGAAAGAAGAAGAGACATAGAAACAACCAGAGAACACAACACACAACATGGATGTGGTCACGAGAGAAGAGGGTCTCTGCTATTTTTAATGGAAAAAAACCCAACTTAAAAAAAAAAAGACTGTGAAAAAAAAATCCTGGAGACAGATTGGACACGTGAACTTGTCCCCCATTTCTCAGGTCCACTGGGCTTAATATTTCAGATTGGCCATGTTTATTTTTTATTCTCACTTGCTCATCAGTAAGCTTGTTACTTGATTGGCTACACACACATGAAGATTTTTGGTTGTAGAAATAGGACAATTTAATATTTACAATTGTTGGCCCTGATTGTTTCGGAGCCGAATACTTGAGACGACTTCACATAACACACCTCAGACCACAGGATAATCTTACAAGACACAAGACAATCTTGCGTTTGCCATCATTGGGAAAGGGGTAAATCCGGACAAAGACAGCCTGATAATCTTTATATGTGTACCCTGCTTATGGAAGTAGGGGCACTTTATAATGTGACACGCTCAGTCTGGGAAATTAATAGACCAGAGGGCAGGAGGGGAGGTGGCATGGGCATGTCCCCAAATCCACACCTAATCTGATGTAAACCAGCCGACACAACCCTAGTTTGGAGGCCGTGTGCTCTTATGGGTTTATGGTGCCAGCATGAGAGAGAGAAAGACAGCACATCCTGATATGTTAAAGTGGCAAGGTCAAGACAGTGCAACCAAAAACAGTCCCTCTGATGTTTTATGGAACATCAGACAGAAAACACACACTCGGACTGTTTCGCTGGTTGAAGTGCGATAACCTTGTGGAGAGGATGTGAAGTTTGGAAAAGGGAAGATTGGAAAGGTGAGTGAGTGACAGCGAGTAACAGAGAGGGAGAGATAGAGAGGAAGAGTGATGGGCGAGGGCAGATAGACTGAGTGAAGGGGTGATAAGGAGAGATGGAGCTATCACAGAGGTGACCTACAACGGGCTCTCCTTCACCGCCGAGAACGAGCACTCGTCAAACACTCAAACACACTCACAGGTCATCGGCACACTTAGCGGGTCGACGTGATTCATCAGGACTCAATTAGAGGGAACACACTGAGGTCTTGGATAAAAAATATATTTGATTTAAATGTGGAGGATTAAATGGAAAGATTTCAACAAGTCAGGGGGCTCTGTCCGTTTGTGACCCCCTCACTCTTACATCCATGTGATCCTGTTGTCTAAGTATGTTTACAGATTGCTTTTGAGCGAGTATGTTCAAAGCCTGGTATACACGTAAAAGGTCTCATGTCCTGCAAAATTAAAGGTCTTTGCTTATGTTGTTGGAGGGGGTTTGGGGAGCAGAAGAACATTACAGCTTTTATTAAGCATACATGTGTGTTTTCTGCTTGTTACAGGCAGATGCCATGACTGCTTTGTAAGTGTGCTCTGCAACCTGTAGCCCTCTTCCACTCTCTGATCAGGCATTTTTGAGGCAGCCAATCAGCAGAGTTCATTATCATAGCTCCTGTTTCCAAAGGGGAGGAAACAAGAGCTGCAACTGAAAGTTGGGAATACATGCACAGGGGCTGGAAGTTAGCAAAAAATGACTTCTTGAGTTCACTGATTGAAGTAAAAGTAAAAGTAAAGTTAAATGATTTGCTTAAAATTGAGCAACACATTCACTTTTTTTCTGTAACTGAACAAAACTGAAGTTGAATCTTTTCACACATTAACTGAGGTGTCACATGCCTATGTGTTTGAAAGGAACAGCAGATTTTCTGAAGGAAGAAAGGATGTCCACGATGGTGAACACTTCGGGTCACCACATTTAGCATGTGAATTTGTCATGTTCCTTTTGATCAGGAAAAACACAAGCTTATTTATGGAGTCATTTTGGAAAAAAAAATGGGTTTCATTCAATTTGTTCCAAAATGTAGTCAATTTCTGCTGTTATTTTAATACTGAGTGGAAAATCATTTTAAACAATTTGCCCAAATTGTTGAAGAGTTTTCAGAGGTATTTGACAAGCATGGGTGCCCATTAGTCTGCTTGTTGTCAGTATATGGGGTGTAATTTTTTGTTTTGTTTGCTCGCAAGTGGGATAACTCAAAAAGTCCAACGTAGATTGTGATGATATTTTCAGTGAATGATAGCCAGGGCATAAGGAAGAGGTAATTTGTATGGATGTGGATCCATGAATTTTTATAAGGATCTATCATTGTGAGTCACACTAAACAGTTCAACATGAATAAAATCAATCATATTTAATATTTTTCAAACAACGTCTTTTTAATATGGTGAAATGCTAGCAGAGGAACATACTATTACGTCTTCAGAGCACTAAGCCTTTCTCTAACTTAACTTTCATTTTTTAACCCTGACGCTAACATTTTCTTCGTCCAGAACAGTTTTAGTGTCCACTCTCTAAAAGTATTTTCCAAGAGCCTTCATAAGAAATAATAAAGGTTTTGAAAACATATTGGCCTTGAATGGAACTGAAAGTACAGCTTCTTCATGTAAACTTGAATGAGACATGCACACAACTGCACAAAAAACATTTCAGTGAATTCTTACTGAAGCAATTTTATTTCCGAAAGAGGAGTCAGCAGTGGGACCCTGTTTGCATGTGTTGTGGCATTGTGATAAAAAATGCTCTCTTAGTCCTTCCTATTGTCATTATTATCTTTAATCTAACAATCCAATCTTAGTCTGGTGTATGCATACTGGTTATAGTCACAACTAAAATGAAATTTTGTTGTTCAATCATTGAATGTGAATAGCCTCATTTTTGAGATCCTAACTTCTATTATCATTTCCTCCAAACAAACTGATCACTTCTTTTCATACATCTTCACATTCTACAATTTAAGGCAGGGGTGTCCAAACTTTTTACATTGAGGGCCGCATGAAGAGGAATACATGGACAACTGAGCCACTTGCTGCACCTCACTTTTAGTGTATTGAAGTTTAAGGTTTAGGGGTGGGTTATCACTTATCAAGGGGTCCTTGTAACCCTGGGCTATCCCTGGATTCACACCTAGTCATGACCTTCTGAGCAGCAGAGATGGGAGACTCTAGCTTGGTTTCCAATACAGTTTTTCGCAAAATAAAAGCGATATTCCTAAAATTTGCGCTTTGAACGCGTTTCCATTGAAGGTTGTTCTTGGCAAAAGCGCCGTAACTCACGTGAAATATCGTCCCGCGAGATTTCGCTGCAGGAAGATGGATGCCAAGGCTTGTCGAACCCTTTCTCCCTCATTTCCGTTTCTCTCTTTATAACACTCTGCATTCCTCTGTTGTTTGCTGTCTAGTATGGCGGTTGTGTTTTTCCCGAGAAAAATGGCAAGAAAAGTCTCCGTCTCCTCCTCTGTCCAAACGTACCGCGCCATGTTTACTCTGACAGAAGTGATCATGTGACCAGGGACGTCACGATCTGTGACGTATAATTGCGGAAAAAGTGTTTCCATTGCGTTTTTGCAATATATTTGAAAATCAAAACATCTGAAAAACCACCTCATGAAAGCGTAGCGATATTTTAGTGCTTTTTCAAAATTCTGTTGTCTCCATTACCAGTTTCTTATTGCACTATTTACATTTTGCGCATATCCAAGGGTGATGGAAAGCACTTACTGACTGCTTATCTTCACTGTCAGACGCAAAACAAGAGTAGATTGGAAGAATTCTGATGCTTCAAAATGTCTCTATTAATTCAACCGTTTCATCGGCCATAGTTTGGACAGCCCTGATTAAAGGCATACTTAAGTCAGTGATTATTACTTTCCATTTATCATATAGAGAAAATCTATACCTTACACTGACTGGATAAAAAACTTCTTTCTTATAATGCAGCATTTCTTAGCCTTTTGGGGATAATAATGCAAAAGCCCATATATCAAAATTTTGATTGTAATGTAATGAACCAGGCAGCACAATATATGGATAGTTAAACACAAAACAATATCCATAAAAGGGCCCATGAATTGCAGACGATAAAGCACTCACAGGCCTACGTCTAAAAACACCTTTGTGCATTGTTATGTGTGAACAAACTGTGATTTTAATCTTCATTCTTCTTCTTTACAGAAAACGTCACAGGCTGGAAATAAACTCAAACACACACACTCGAACACACAAAATCTGCGGCGCCCATTGCCATCAGCAGCGAAGAGAGGATATTAAGCTCTATTTCAAACCAACAGCACCTCTGCTCCTTTGCACCTCTCCTCTGAGGATATTAATCCTCCAAACCTTCTCTCTCTCTCACTCTGTCTATTCTCTGTCAGTCTAACTTGCTCCGTCTCCTCTTCTCTTTCTCTATTTTGGATCGAGTACAACAGGAAAACTGCTCTCCAGTTCTGACATTGCAGACAGAAGAGGCCACAAGCCGTAACAACTTCAGTCTGAAATCAGATGGAGAGAGCCAAGAGGAGAAAAGGTAAGATGGAGGAAAAGGCTGATTGGTTTGCTGGACTGCTTCTTGCATGTGTCTGGCTGGAATTAAGATAACAGAGCAATAGTTATGGTTTTGGTTATGGATTAGGGCTAATCCTTCATCATAGGGAGCAGGTCTTAGACGTAATTACACGCTACTATTGAAAACAGAAACCAAAAATTGGCCTCTCTTACATCATGCTTATTTAGAGCCTGAGAAAAATGGCCGCTTTTACACACTGCCTTCAAGAGTGCAGGTTAACTCACTGTGGTATTGTCTGTTAATACAAATCATCACCTTTAATGATCCAGAGATTAAAGTGGCAGTGTTTGACCCACCAAGGTAAGAACAATCTGTAAGTATATAGACTACAAACATGATATATATCTGCAGCTTCAAGTGTGCTAATCCCGGAGTTTTAACAAATTCCCTACAAATATAACAGCAGCTTGATACTGTGACACAAGACAACATTTTCCCAAAATGTAAAAGCTATTAGATTTGCGGGGATATTATTTTATCTATGTCAAGGAGACACGAATGAAGCAAATAACAACTTTACACAAATATGATATAAATATGTAAAATAACCCTTGTGGTTATAGCTGTTGACTTAATAACTTTTAAACCTCAACCAATAATTATTTGTGAAATACCAGTTCATGACAAATGTTATCCAAAGACACATTACAAAAGAATTGATCTAGACCAGTGGACTGCAATTGAGTTTTGCTTCAGGATAAATTTTTCCAAATCAATATAAAGCAGGCCAGCCAAGAACATGACCAGAGGTTAATTTCTAGTATTGATAATTAAGAGATAGCTACTTCCGTTTTACTACAACTAAGACTTTTTTTTATTTTTCCTTTAAGAGCATTAGATAATGAAACCTAAAAGCAGGGGTGGGCAAGTGGTGGCCCGGGGGCAAAATGCGGCTCTCCACATCACTAAATGTGGCCCACCATTCATTCCCAAAAACCAGCAGCTGTAAATATGAAGTAAACTCAGATATCCAATAGAAATAGTTCTATATAATCTTATGTAAGTTATTTACCACCTTACTTTGATCTTATAGTGTCTAAATCTCTTTCATGAAGCCTTTAACATTGTGTCAAGTATTACTCAATGTTATATTTAAAAATTGGCAGCAGCAAAATATTTGAGCTTTAAAAATGTGAAAAACGCATCATTTTATTGATTTGAAAAAAGCTTCATTGGCTTTAATTTCATGTATTTGAGCTAAATTTGCTTGAATTCTGTTCAAGGTCATTTGATTATGCATAATAACTTGTATTTATGTTGTAATATATGAATATTGGTATTCTAATTTTATGACAAATTTATATTCTCATTTGTTGTTTATCCAACATTCTTTTTCATCATCAAGAGTTTCTGAAAATTTGTAACAATGTGGCCCTCAGGCTGGGAAAAATGGTTTTATGTGGCCCTCTTGGTAATTAAAGTTGCCCACCCCTGCCTAAAAGGGAGAGAGAAAGAGAGCAGCCAGCAAGAGAGTAATCAAAACTTAGTCATCCCAATAATATTTAATTGTCCTGACTATACCCATTCTTTAGTACACCTGATATTGTGATAGTAACATGTTGTGAGTCAACACCAAAAGTGATTTTGTGAAACTGTCCCTATTTCTGGTTAAAAAAATGATATGTTGTTACTCTGATTTACCATATAGACAGATTTTCTCCTTCAAAAAATGCCCTCTGACTCAAACACACAAGTCAGCATTCCCAGTGCCACACAGTCTGCCCTGTTTCTTATCTTCAGCCCGTTTCTGTCCGCTTTAACCCGACGGGAATCATTAACCAGACACACACTTCCTCTGCTCCTGACAAAAAGCTCCAAACCAGTGTGATCATAACACTGCGTGTTTGTGTGTGTAGTTGTGTGTGTGAGGTTAAGGGAATCTACTTGACCTCTAACAACCCTGAAACAAATAACCCCACACCAATTAGTAAAACAACAATTATGTTTGGCAGACCTACCTCAGAGAAAAGTCAACACTGTTTCCTTCTTATCACTAGTAAAAATAACAACAATCTAACCTTGAAGGTGCAGAGAGGACTCAACACGGACGAGTTAAAGTGTTGCTCTGGACATGTCAAGGAGGGCAAAACAACATCTTATATTCCATTTCAGCTAATAAGGTTATAGTTTTTATTTTAACTGTTAACACTCAGCTGTTCAGTTTTGTTTTTTCCTCTAAAAGTCCATTAGATGATCAAGAGCCAAATCAACATTTTCTGAAAAATAAAGCAAACCACGCAAAACAAATAAAAGTCCCAACTTTAGAACTTTGCAGTCAATGAAAGGATACACATTTTTGTAGCCAAGGTTGGTACTCAAACTGAAGAAGATTCTTCTTTATTTAAAAAAA
Organism: Scarus forsteni; assembly: GCA_036419115.1. Lineage (NCBI taxonomy): Eukaryota > Metazoa > Chordata > Actinopteri > Labriformes > Labridae > Scarus > Scarus forsteni. The sequence goes on from JAZDUH010000066.1 coordinate 18,868,126, forward strand.
TAAACAAACCAAATGCTTAAAAGTAATTAGTTTGGTGAAGAGTTGGAACTCTTGACAAAAAAGTGCTTGAATTGCGTTGTTAAGTCAAGAGCCCTGACTTTCAAAATGTGAGACAGACATCACAAAAGGGTGCAATGATTTCAGAGGAGGCCCCAAAAAAGCATGCCATGAAAAAGCGTACTTTTCTTACATTCAGAGATTTATTTACAAGAACAGGCTTGGATTTAAAAAAACACACGGACAGAGTTTTGTTTAAAATGTAAGAAATAAATCATGATAAGACATAGATGATTCAAAACTATGTGTTTGGCTTGTATACATCTTCTAAATTCTTTTTTAATGGGGTGTGCACAGCAGACATTGTATTTTAACAGGGGAGGCTCACTCTCTCACCAGTGATAATTTTGTTGACTAATTATTCTCGTCATAGTTTTCGTAAACAACCTTTTTTCTCCTGCCAGAAACTTTAACTTAAAGAACAAGTGCACATTTACAAAAACTAAAACTAAATTTACTGACATTTTCTTCAACAAATTAAAACTAGAGTAAAATGTTTCACAGTGACTAAATCAAATCAGAGCTTATTACGTGAAGTAAAAAGTAGAAACAAGTTAAGAATCACATCTGCTTTGGTTGTGTGGAAAGGTTGGATGAGTTAAGAGGGACAGCTGATCACAACTGCCTTAGCTTCATGGTGGCGGGATCCAAGTGTAAAACAAGACTTCAGAAATTCAAGAAAACATAAGAAAAAACCTTACACTTTACAATTCATATTTTAGTCGACTAAATTTACAGTAGATTTCATCAACTAAAACTAGACAAAAATTAAAACGATTTCGGTGAATAAATTTTGGCTAAAACTAAAAGATATTTCCAACAACAGACTAAAACTAAAACTTATCTAAAAGTGCTGTCAACATTAACACTGTCCCCAACAATTTGAAAAGCAGTGATCTAAGCTATATCGGTGGCAAAGCAGTGCAGAGCATTTACTGTAGAAAGATTGCAGGGTTGTTGAAAACATGGCACTGAACTCTAGTGAACTGACCAACTCCTGCAGGGTAGATGTTCAAGCAGTCAAAAGAGACTTTTTGGGAAGGGGGGCTTCAACTGATAGAAGCTCAAGAGTCAGACAGACTGAGAACAGAGGTGGACCAGTGTTTGAAAACTGCACAAGGGTTTAGAAACTGTCTGTCTGTAAAGAAAACCCAAGTTAAGATAAAATATGAGCACTTTAATGGCAGATTTTGTTGTGCTCTCTTTATATTACAGTAAATTTATATTAGACCAGATTCAATGTTGGCACCACGTGGGTAGCAGATTGTTTCAGCAGCCCTGACCCATCTTTAGTCATCTTCTCTTTAAACTGGCTCACGAAGTGCGGAAGGCTGCCATATGTGGTCTCTGAGCTGCAGCTGCCAACCCTTTGTGTAATAGGATTGAGCGAAATTAAAAACAGAGTCTCAGTTTTAATGTAGAAAAGGACAGAGGATAAAAAAATAACTCATCTCCTCTAAGTTGTGGCACTTCCTTCCCTCATTGTCGTGTTACGTCTCTCTCTTTTACACAAACTCTAATGGCTCTTGAGTCTGTAACAGCTCTCCGTCAGGTCTCACCAAAAGCTCTTTAGCAAAGTTTAAAGCTGCCGTGATGTTTTCTGATCAATACCTGGCCATATCTCAAATCACACGTCAGGCGCCATTACTGTATACGCCGCACACCATCAACCAAAGTGTACTGCTGCGCACACACACACACACACTCACACGCTTATGTACATTTTCATGAGCTCAGACGGTATTTTCTGATCAATACCTGGCTATAGATCAAACACCTTTCTGAGTTTATGGCTAACCTTTTCCAGGGCTCGTTTCAGACTCGTACAGAATAACTCATGTCTTACTTCAGACTGCTGCTTTGACTGCGTCTATGAAATTGATAAGTGCTCTTAAATGCAAAATGACAGTTTAAGAACCTTGTTTTTGTGCCACGCTGTAGTCAGAACGTCTCATAAAAGCACAAAGCGTATCTCTCCAGGAGGTAAAACTTCACAGCCAGAGCCAGAGAAAGAAATGAACAACAGACGAAATGTGCAGATAAAGATGTGATACTGCAAAGAGCTCCACTTTAAAGGATCATTTGTCCAAATGTTACCAGGTACTATGTGTTCTGGGAGCTTTTGTTCCTCTGTGTCTTTATCAATTATATACAGAATTGAGGCAATAAAGTTTACTTTCCAGAATTTTCATGCTAACCTGAATACTTTACATTCTCAGAAAGTGATAAAACATTCAGTCTTCTATTTATCTACAAGAAAATCAGAACATCCAGAATGACTTTGTTATGAAAAGTATGTTTTTGGTTCCTTATGGATTTCCTCTGAGTCTACATTAGCAACTGGAAAAAAAAATCTGCGTTTGTCTCTTTGTAGGTACCTGAAAACACACAGAGGTAAGCGTGTTAACTTTGGTTTAAAAACCACTGGTATACGTTTCATCTAAAACGTTTCATCTGGACTTGTTAAGGTTACATAAAAGGCTTAAATTGATTATCACAACAAGGCATATTAACAGTTGGTTTCCCAAATTACTTAAAGCATGCTCTCTCATACACTCGACATTTATCTCAGGCATAGACTGTGAAAGAATTGGATGAAGCCCTACAACATCAGTCTTTTGAATGCCACAGGAGCTTTTGCATTGGTTTTGATGCCCTCTAATCGATGCTATCATACTGAACATGTCAGCTCAACCAAACTTTAGTTCCATCTGCTCACAAAAAGTGAGTAACATGACATGCCAGATGGACAGTTCCATATTGGAAATATTTCACTAACCCGTCTGGGAAGGAGCCTTGCGGAAATGTTTCCAGGAGCGGAACCTTCAAAAACAACAGCAACCTGTGATTGGACGATCGTTTGGCTCTGACCAATCCATATCAATGAGCGCTGCTATGACATAGCATATGTAGCGGCTAAACATAGCTAACCATTAGCCGCTATGACTAACTGTTTTTGGCGGCTACCTGTTGTTTGCCCTTGTTAGCTGTAGTGGCTCACGGTCATTAGCCGATAGCTTAACAATCTTAAGACTATCGTTTCACATTAAATTATACCACACATATGTATCCTTTAACAGTTATATGTGACATGAACCTCATCAAAGGCAATCCCTATGAAGTAAACTTATGAGGAGAGCACATTTTGCCAAGAATAACTGAGTAACCATGATGACCACAGGCTAACCAACATTAGCCGCCACTATTTGTACAACAGGAAGTAATTTCACTTCTTGTCAAGTCACTTCCTGTTGTCACCACGCCTGCTGCTCCCACCTCTCTTCCCTGATTGGGCCATTAAGCATTTAGCTTAATGAAACCGTTGGACAATGGAGGCTGGCAAGATGGATATGCATGATTTCAGAATCAGGCAGGTCTGTCTGCTCTGCAAGGCTAGAAAGTGAGGCTGTATGAATAATAATTCTACCCTCTCACAATGAAGGTACATAGATGAGTTATTTACTTAGAATGGAGCCCTTTATTTGACCCAGGCTGTAAAGATGTTTATTTAGGTTTTAAAACTGTTTCATAAGAGCTTATAAAATAAGCTAATACATCCAAAATCTAATACACTAGAGGAAAAAGTAGAAGACAAGAGAGCTGCCTTGTACATGTGTATGTTTTGGACAGTGTAGTCAGGAGCGGGTCATTGATTTAATCTTTAGTAAAACAAAACAATAATTGTATTATTCAGTATTATGATGAAAATCCAGATCTAAATCTGATATTTATATAAGCATGGACCCTACAACATAGATAATCGTATTATCTGTCCCTGAGACAGTAAAAGAAAAATATAAGTAACAGAGACACCACCCGCTCAGAGGCTTAACTACAGAACACCAGCCTTTCAGTATTTCGTAACACCCCTGGTCATTTGTGTAATGTACTTGGTTTAATTTCATATTAAATTTTATTTTTCTTGATGATCATTAAACTTCAAAAAACATCAATATGACATCATCACAGCATAAATATTCCAATAATCCATGTTACCCTAAGTCCGTGCTTGGAAAGATTGAGGTTTCATATTTATTGTTAAAAGAAAATATCCAGATGGACCAGAAAAAAAACATTGGAAAAAAATGTCCTGGTTTCTCAACAGCCTTTTTCCCTTTTGTTGCTTATACCACCAGGGTTTTTCCTCTTACTTCTCTTGTCCCTGATTATCTCCTCAGTCTTTCTCTGTCTTCTCTTTTCTTGGTATTTTTTTTATTTCTGAAAGTCTTCTCTTTCTTTTCTTTTTTTTTTTTTTACTTTATTTCAGTACTTTCCTTTCTCCTTATCCCTCAGTCTTTTATCTGTACTTCAAATATTCTTTTCCACTTGTTTTTTCGTCATTTCCCTGCCCTAAACGCTGTTTCTTCATATTTTTCCATCTGTCTTTTCTCCTCTTTTGAAAATCAGCATTTTCCTTTAATTACAAACTTTGTCGTATTTCTCTTTCCAAGATATTTTTTTACTTCCAAAAGCTGTTTTACTCGCTGTATAACAGTCTGTTTTCTGTTCTATCCTCACATTGTTTTCTTTCCAAACAGCCTTCTTTATTTTTATTATTTTACAGACTTTGTTAAATTCATTAAGATAATTGCTGCTCCCCTCTCATTCGGCTTTTTTCTTCTTTCCAAACAGTTGTCTTCTTTTTTTTCTTGTTTTTCACACATCTTCTATCATTATTTTATTGTTATTTTAACGTTAGGGATACAACATTCCCGATTTTAGTCAATATGTGCAATGTTAATATTTGAACTCATAATTGAAATAGCTTATATCAATAGATCTGAAGTATGCAGTCCACACCTATGAAAAACTGACCTGTTCTTCACGCAGTTATTGCATCAGAAACAGATAGAGAAACTATAAAAACAGTATTTCTAAAAATGACACTCCTATTTTTCCTTTAGACATTTAATGACAGTGGTTTGAAGCATTATAGCAAATTCCTACATTGTGACGATATTTCTCCAGCTCATCTTTTAACAGGTACTAAAAATCATGACATGTCAGACCCATCCTGGTTTCTCTTCATTGACTCTCCATTAATTTCAGAATTCATTGTAATATTTTATTTTTGTTATAAAATGTTTAAATGGATTTTCACCTCACTCAATCCTTGAAAGTTGTACTCCACATTGAAGGCCTGCAGATAAACTTCTTCCGGTCATCCCTAAGGACAGCCTGAAAGCTTGAGGTGATCAGACCTTCTCAGTGCAATCTCATATATGAGGGGGGAGAGAGTTCCAGAGGGAGTGGGTAGTGGTGGGGAAGGCTCTGTCCCCCCAGGTGGGGTGTTTGAAACTGAGGTAAGCTCCTATTCAAGTGAGAGCAGTGCCGGAGTCAAAGGAAAGGAGGAAGTCATTGGCTTTTTTAGGTAGAGCTGTATCTGTTTTATGTTTTGAGTGGAAGTTGGACTGGAAGGGCTCAAAGAAGAGTTACGGGTAAGGTGGGATATTAATGGGAGACGATGACACACAACAGTTTCATAACTTTGGAAGTCTGGACAGGTGGGGGAGGCTAGAGATGCGCTAGTCAGATTGTCAAGGGTGAGTTCAGGTTATTTAAAGTTGGAGGTAAAATTGTGATATAGAAATAAAGTGGATTAAATTGGATATTGCAGTCGATATAAAGCATGTATATTGTCAATGGCTGACTAATCAGCTGGAAAAATTCTAATTTGCTGATTCCAATATTAACATATTTAGCTGTGGTTGGCAGATACAGATATTGTACCAATAATATGCACATTTACAACTATTTTTGAACAAACTGATTTGAACCCTCACTTTACTAAAGCCCTTGTTTCCTTTTCATTCTTTCCCACATTTCTCCCGTTCGATCATTCTTGTCTTATAATTTTCCTTACAGTGTTTTTCTTTATGCTTCCAACATGTCTTATTTTTCAGACAGAACATCCTTATTTTCCATCCTAATAGCCTGTTTTCTTTCCTAATACCCTTTTTCCTTCCTCTGTTCCTCACACTCTTTTTTCCTTTTATTTCTCCTATAGTTTCACATCCTTCTGTCATCTTCCCGCTTTGCTGATCGCCTCCTTCTTTCTCCTGTCCTCCTCTTTTATCTCTGATTTCTCCCCCTTCTTTCTTCCTCTTTATGTTTGCTTTACACTCCACTTCCCTCCCCTCCCCCTCTCTCTTTATCTCCCCTTCCTCCTTCTCCCGATCCTCCTCTGTAAAGGATGTTCCTGTGTTCAGGGTCACTGTCAGCCCCTCAGTAGCTCTATTGACCTTAGACCTCTTTACGACTGGGGTCAGCTCCCGTCGCCATGGTGTTTAACATCCCCGTGGGAGGCCGTCGCCGTGCATGGGTAAGGTGTATAATTCAAACATTCACATTATTTATAGTGTCAGAGGAAACAACACTGCTGTCTTATGTTCACTTTAATCTTCAGCTCAGGTTCCAGGACAGAGCGGACAACAGTGAGAGGATCTGACGAACCTCCCCCGCTGTTTTCTTCTATATCTTAACTCACTCTTTTATCAAACCTGCCACCATTAGTGTCTTTTTCTTGCCCTCCCTTCCCTTCGTCTCCCCGCGGTCTAACAGATCTCTCTTTCTCTTTAGTTGTTTCAGTGACTTTTATCTGCAGGCAATACAGTAACACAACCTCAACACAGAGACATCCCACAATGACAATTACCCCGCACAACGACAGCTCTAACCTGTGCCTGGGAACCAGAGAAGACCATTTACAGAAAGACTGTTTTTTTTTTTTCCCCGCTGAAGTAAAGAGCTTGGAGTAAACAGGACAATTCCAGGTTTGGCAGTTTTCACTCAGAGTAAGCAGCCAAACCACGAAACAACTGAACATGAAGTGATTTTCTTTTTTCTCTGGTTATACTTGGACACATTTCCTTCTTTTAATATGTGCACATACGAAATCCAAATGGGAAATCAGCAAGAAAAGCAACATTGTTCAGTTCTGTCACCATATCAAGAGCTCTTATCAGAAGTATGAGCGCCAAGATTAGAAGAATAATTTGACTGCAAACCAACCCAAACTATGAATATAAAACAATCACAGTATTATCATTCAAAGGTTTAAGCCAGATCTGAAACCGAGTGAAATTCATCTGAAAGCACAAGTATGACCTACAAAAGTAAACAAGACCGTCAGCATAAAGACGAATTGTGGCTCTAAACCTTACTATTACTATAGACAGCTGTCAGATCTGGGTATATCTGCTTGACCCTGCATAATAGTTCACATTAAGAAGAAGGGCAATTAGAGGTTATGGCAGGTGTATACAGACAATGGTAATGCTAGTTACTATTTTCTAAGTAACACACAATAAACTGCATGGAGCCAGAAGAGCTAATGGCATGTTGGAGAAACCTGTGTCCTCTTTAGTAATGAAGGACACACAGACATGAAAAAAGAGCATACAGATATAAATAATTGTATAACTACATAATTAGACAGATTTAGACATTCCTGACATGTCTGTTTGTTTGTTTGTTTGTTTCTCCGTTAGTAAGATAACTCAGACGGCTTATCACTTCTAGTCTATCATCAATCTATTGATAATAATAATAATAATAAAGAACATTAAAGGGCAGGATGTTAAGTAAGTATCATTACCATTTTTGTAATTGACGAAATCTCTCAAACATAATAATTATTAGTGTTATTTTGGCGGTTGCTGCTTGTTGTTGTTTTCATTGACAATCAAAAAGAATTTGAGACCAGCAGTGTTGATGATGGCTGTTTTATTTTATTATTATTGTTGTTGTGAATTATGTTGATCATTGTGTTGTTGTTGTTTTGTTGCTTTTGAAATATTTTTTTAAGTGTCTAAAAGGGGCAGATAATATAAGATTTTTCTTCTTTCTGTTCCCTTTCATTCAATTATATGCTTGTATGAAAATGTTGTATTTCAGATGTATGAATGAAATAAATAAAACACTAACTAACTAACTAACAAATCTTAAATAAAACTGTGGATCTGCAGTCAGATTCAGATCACCACCCAAATCTAATCACTTTTTCCTTGTGCCATGATAAACATTCTCTAAAAATTTCATTTTGAGTTCTTTGTGAAGTTCTGAGTTACCAAAGACAGACAATCAAACAAACAAACAAAACAACAAACATCAGCAAACACATAACCTCAAAAGCCAAGGTAAAATGAATACTTTAGAGTGTCTTTGTCAAGATAAGCTGCAGAAAAATGTCTCAGTCAGAGACAGAAACCCAAAACAATAAAAACTCACAGGTTAAAAAAATCCTGGAACATGGCAGCAAGTTGATAATCAAGTCATCCACCACCTGAGTTACCTTTACATAAAATCTTAAATGTAAAAAAACACCCTGCAGTTTCAGCCCATTCCTTAAATTTCTCCCCATGACAGACAGCAGGCACATTTAAACAGTGTCTCAACAGATCTGGTGTTTACAATGTTTGTTTTTATTGGTAAATATGTCCACTTCTTACAGTGTGGTCTGTGTGCACGCTATGCACGTCATGTCTTATTTCTAGGGTGTCAGAGTGTGTTTGTTTTTGGCCCTTCTATGATTGTGTTTCCAGTGGGAGTTGGTGAGCTTTGGAGGCCAAAACACTCAACGGGCAAATGATACAAGGCCTGCCTTCCTCCTCCATAAATTACCAGCTCATTACAGTAATGCAGCCTGTTTAGTATTAGGGTAAAGGGGGAGCTGCAGAACAAAAGTGTTTGGGGGGCTGGGGGGTAAAAATAGGAAGTCTGTAAGGTGGGTGAAGAAATGTGCAGAAGAGGAAGACAAGGTATGAAACAACGGAGGAGCTAATAATGCGTGGGGAAGAGAGAGGAAGATAAGGAGAGGGAGAAGAAGAGAGGGAGGAGCTTACTGTGATGTGTTTAAGGAGCTTTTCAATCTCCACAGAAGTGCTTTTCATTAGGTTAAAATCTATCATCTATGCTGCTGCAGGAGGAAAAAACAATGAGGAAATATTAATGTAGATAGTGGCTACAATAGAAGAGAGAGATATAGAGCAGAGTGGAGCGAGAGCGCGCAGGAAATAGAGAGAGAGAAAGAGAGAGAGAGAATGGGATGAGATGTAACAGTTGTAATTGAATAGTGAACTAGAGAGGGCCTGAGTGCAAGTACTGATTAATACAATTCAAATTGATTGTCTCCTCGTAGCTGTGAGAACATCTCATTCTGACTTTCATATTTGAATGTTCAGCATGTTCTCTGTGTGTATAAGTGCGTGAGAGCCAGTTAGTGAGCGAGTGTGTGTGTGTGAGACAGAGGTGTGCAGAGGGGTAGGGAGATGGAGAGTGCCCTCTAGTGCTTTCTGTATCTTTTACCCCATCTTTAGAAGAGCATGATGACTTGTTGTGATTTTGCTTTGAGCTTTCAAGAGGCTTTTGACCTTTTTTTTTCAACTTTTATATTGTTCTGAACGGCTGATCTCCATCAATATGGGATATGCCTTTTTAAAGTGAAAAGATACCAGCTGGCTCACCTGTTGTGTCCAGCACAAACAAATGTACAAACCCAAGTACCAGTAAAGTTGGGACATGTTTAGTAAATCCTTTGAAAATATTTGGCACAAAATATGTTGACAGAGGCCCCGAGTGCTGAGCAACTTCAATATACATTAAGCAAGAATAGGAAAGAATGCCAGCTAAAAAAAAGGTATAACAATTTGTGTCTTCAGGTCCTAAACCCTTATTTAGATCTTAAGGGAAAGATGATGTTATACTCTGGTAGACGACCCGGTCCCAGCTGTTTTTAATGTGTTCAAATTCAAAATTGTTGTATATTTTCAAAAACAATTAAGGTTATCAAATTGAACATTCAATATCATGTCATTGTAGAGTATTAAACTGACTGTAAGTCTAAAAGGATTTGCAAATAATTACATTCTTCTTTTTATGTTTCACACAACACCCCAACTTCATTGGAACTGAGGTTTGTGTATAAATACATTTCATAATTAAGGAGCTTATTTAATAATAATTAAAATGATAGTAATAATTACAATGACAGTTATAACAATAATAGTTATAATAATAATAATAATGATAATGATAAAAAAAATAATAATAATAGTTATAAAAAATCTAAATATGTAAGTCCAACCAACAAATTAGTTTACACCTGAAGTTTGTATGACTCGAATTGTTGGGGGGGTTAGCCTTCAATCACTCAACCTTTATTTGTATAGCACCAAAATATAACAAAAGTTATTCAAATACATTTTGATAAAAGAGTTGGTCAGTTCTGCATTCTTCTACTTTTTCTATGTAATTTTTAGAGCAAATTTTGTTTTTGTTTTTTAGTTGATCCTCAGTTACATGTGTAATTGATAAAAAAAAAAATATGAGATTGTATGTTAAACTAGAAAAGCACTCGGAGAGCGCAGACCTCCGCCCGTGCCACAGTCCTCAGCCACAATTTGATTTTGACCATAAATTTTAGTCCTACCTATATTTCATCGAAATAGTTAGATTCCTTGACCATGAAAACATACCATTAGCAATTGGATTCATAATGATATCTATTCTAGTTCAGTAGTTATTTACAGAAATCACATTTTTCGCCATGGCAGCCGGACGCTGATCCAGATCAACACCAAAATCAAATCAGTTCTTCCTTTTCCCATGCTGAACATTTCCTGAAAATTTCATCGAAATCCATCCATTACTTTTTGAGTTATTTTGTTCACAGATGGACGGACGGACGGACAGACAGAAAAACTCTTCTGAAAACATAACCTCCGCCAAGGAGGTAAAATTGATTTAATTGATTTCCTCCAAATTTGGAGTAAATCAATTAAAGTGTGGTCTAAGTATGGGCCAGTTTTTATTTCTTTGTATATGCTTTGGGGGCCAGATTCAAGAAAGCAGTAATAATTAACACAATTATACACAAACAATTATAATGAAATTATTGGCCCCGTAAAAATATAGTTCATTATCAATCCCATTCCTCAGTCCCGAAGCAGCCACATGAGGTTTCCATTGACAGTTGTGGGTATTTAATAATAAACAAAATCCTTAAAACACATTTTTACCCTGCACATTTTCTAATTTTGCAAACACTAAAGACCTTAAGGGCCAAAAAAGACCAACAGAAAAGATGAGAAAATCAAAGGTTGACTTGTTTTAAAGTCTGTGAAAAAAGCAAACATTTTGAGGTCTTTCTGTTGAAAGTTATTGGAGTCAAACAGGTCCACTGAAGGAGGTTGTCCATGTTGGTAGCCATGGCTACAGTAATATATGTGTAATATTTGCAGGAACAAGTGTGTATTTTACTTTATTGATCACTCTGAAGTAAATATTATGAACTATAATGATCATGAAATGGGAACAAAAAAAGGGAAAAACATCAGCTAATGTAGTGGTTGAAGCTACACAGTTCATCCACACCACAATCTGGAGCAACAGTCAAGACAAAGCTGTCCAAGCATTATTAGCCCCCACAACCCAAACTGCTGCCAACCTCATGAGGGAATTGAGATATTTTGAGCTACTTCTTTCTGAGGCTGTCATGTTTTCCATACTGGCCTTGACTCAAGTATCTTCATTCTCATAGAGTGTTGGCTTTTAATGGCTGACAGGTGGATTTCTGTAAAACATATCAAGTATGAAGTCACTCCTGATAAAACTGTTTCAATCACAGTTGTTTGGGGGGTTGCAGTAGAGATTTAAGAACAAAAAGATACATTTAAACCCACAAAAATAACACTTCTCACTATTTGAACACAGAATAGAAACATTAAAATTTACTTAGTGTTACCAGTAAATGTAAAAGGGGAATTCTACAGTATCACACACTCTATAGAGACATTCAAACAACATCTCAAACTCACACATCTTTCATTAAATTTTCTCTCCTTTTTATATAAACCACTAAAATAGCACAGCAGACACTGTACACAATTAAATAGATGGGAGTGAAGATGGCTGAGGTGGAGGAAGAGTCTGCTTCCATTTGCACCTCAGCAGATGGATTTATAGTTGTGGTGTGAAACAATCATTCACGTTAGCGAGTCAGGCTGTGCGTTCATTAGCAATAGCTCATGTCTCACCCTGATTTTCTGCGCCTTGGAGACAGAAGACACAGTCAGCATTGTGAACACTGAAGCATAAAGCATTTCTTAAAAGAACGCCCACAATGCAGTGCAAAAAGCAGACTGCTATTTAGGCCTATTATAATTTAGCATATAGCTTGTTCTTCAAAATAGATCAGAAAAAGAGAAAGTACAGACAAGAGAATAACAGTGTGGCTGAGGAGGCAGAGGGTGAGAATTAAATTAAGAATTAAAACGTAAAAGTTGTTATAGAGATGTTGATTTAAGAAAGTTTTCTGCTCTTTATTTCCCTTTTCTCTCCCTTTGTTTGACAGGCCTTTATCTTTTTCTTTGCTGTAAGTCCTAAATTTCCTTCTTTGTTATGATATAATACCTTTTAGATTGGCATTAGAATAGCTTTTCACTGTTTTAAACAACTGCTCCACTCCTGATTGTTTATAGACACAATATATATTCGCCAATCATATGGCAACAACTCTCGTCGTCTTAACTCTGTCTGTTTACAGAGTTAAGACGCTCTACTGAAGTTCAAACTGAGCATCAGAATGGGGAAGAATGGTGGTCTAAAAGGCTTTCAAAGGGGCATGGTTATTGGTGCCGAACAGGCTGATATGAGGATTTCAGAAACTGCTGATCTACTGGAATTGTCATAAACAAACAAACAAACAAACAAAAACAGCAAATATCCAGTGACAGGAGTTCTGAAGGCCCGTGACGGACAGGAGCCCCTAAAAATGTAATTTTATTGGTATTTTTTCATGTATTTATTTTCTTGCTAAAGATCTTCAATGATATATTTTTTTCTTCGCATACAGAAAATACCAGGATTTTGTTGTTTTTGCTTTGAAATACAAAAATACAAAAAATGTATTTTTTTTTGTATTGCTTAAAGGGACTGTGAGGAGTTTCTACGTAATTTCAAAAAAGTCTCACTTTTAGATATATGCCTGATGGAAATACACACTTTAAGATGAGTTTTATAGCATCAAAATAGTTTATCAATAAATGCTATTCCTTAGCTTCTTGCTCGGGTCGGGCAGGACTGGACCAGCCTGGATACTCAACTTCGGGAACAAGACAATTAAAACTAGAGCAAATTTATATTATTCAGACACGTCTTAGAGCATCGAGCTGTAAGTAGCGATATATAGCCGGCTACAAAACTATGACACTAAGTTTTCCAAAAATTGCTTGTTTTCACACATCCAAAAACGACCGCTACGTAACTACAAAGAGATACATTACCTCGTCGCTTTGCATCCTGTAAGTTGTTGAAAAAAGAAGTTGTAAAGCAATGCAGAGTTCTGAGGAAGGTCTGAGCTGCATTTATTAGCATCACAACAAGCACACACTTTGGCTTGTGGTGCGTTTAAGTTGTAGTCAGAAGTAGGAATTTCTAAGTTCCGAGTAGGAAAATGCAGCTAAAACGTCCCCAGAAGTCTGAATTTCCTACCGGGAAACTCGTTGAAACCTCGCCAAACCCGAGTTGACAATAGAAGATGGATGCCCCCAGTGTGAACGGTTATTTAGTTCCTGAAATAATCCATTTATTTGCACTTCTGACTGGGGTGTGTTGCTCTAGATCAACTGTATACGTAGTATTGTTAGACATATATTTACAAAAATGCTGCCATAGTGATAATCACATTCTTCATACAACAACACAGGGCGTGCTAACAACAGCTAACAATAGCCTGGTAGATCAGCATGTTTTTTTCCGACTTATACTGGAACGCCAATAAGTCGGAGATGTTGTCACTCTTAGTTCCGAGGTTACTGGAACGCAGCATTACGACAGTCGCCGCGCGTGCTCATGGGTAGTAGAGTCTTAATGTCGCCGGAAACAGATTCTCCTCACAGTCCCTTTAACTTCCATGAAATAGCTATTTTTTTCTTTTGAAGGGTTTGAAGAAAAAAAGAAATCATTTGGACAGATTATATGATGAATACAAACAATTCAAATGATTCAAATGTTCCAAATACCACAAAGTTCTGAGTGCATAGTTAAATTCATCATTTTAGTTTCTAGTTTTGGCTGGGCAATTTCTCTTAGTTTGAAGTTAATTTGTGTCTGTAAACAGAGTAACTTGACTGGAAAAAAATCAGAGGAAATAGTCATATTAACTCATCAGTTTGCTTCTCAGTTGCTTGGTTTGTGAATCTGTGCACAGCCTTTTTTTTTCTTTTCTTTGAGAGGTCCAAACGTAATTTTTTTATCATGATGTCCAAACTTTCTGGCAGCACCCCTGATGTCACATAATTGAAGTTCTTTTTTTCCAATGAGAACATTGCTCCTGAAATTATTTGTCTGGTTTCACCTAATTATAGAACTACTTGCTTAGCATTTAATTTTGGCTAAGTACTACAAGAACAGACCAGCAAAAACAGCAACAGAAGGTCAGATTTAAAACACTGACAGAAGAGAATGGTAGTTTTTCCAAAATGCCCTAAAAGTGTTTGGGTTTTTTTCCCCACACAAAACCAACTATTAATTCTAAAGAGACTCCTTAACAGTGGAAAGATCAGCTACATGCCAAATCTACCAGAAGGTTGGGGGGTTAGGTGTCAAATAGGTACAAACTGTGTGAGCGAGCGAGACATTGATCCAGGCTGTTGATCAAGCTCTTCATTTATTATGGAGAAACACAGGAGAGGCCAAGGTTCCATGCATATGAATGATTTAGAGACCACCCTTGTGTATTATGTGTGGGAAACTTCTGAGAGTTTCTGAGTGTGGAGTAGAAAAAAAAGAATATAAATATATAAACAGATACAGTAACTCTCTGAGAAACTTGGACGGGCAACGAAAAAAAAATCAAAAGAATTTGAAAATCCTTTTCACGACAGCAGATGAATGTCGATGTGTTACGAGAATTCCATTTGAATTACACTCATCAGCAAGTGAAAGCAAAGTGGGAGGCAAAGAAGAAGACTTGTGGCTCTGTGACCTTGACCTCCAAAGACCTAATAAGTGAATTGTTATGTGAAATTGGACATTTGTTTGGCACCAGCAACTTCAGAAGTAATGAGGAATATAATATATTAGATTAAAGTGTAAATTTAATAATGCTATAATCATCAGAGATAAGTGATGAACATGTGGCCCAACAAAGCTTGTATTTGAACTCTGACCTGTACATCTCATTAGCTCATGCTTGAGCCAGAGTGAATATTTTTCTAAAGTTAAAAAGAAAATCCAAAAGTTATCTTCAAGTTTCTCAGTCAAAGGATGAACAAGAAACTATATGACCTTGATCTAGGAAATGTTTACCAGTGCATTAGTAAGACCGAGTGGGCATTTCTTCTCTCTCCTGAAGGAGGTTTCTATCAACATGAGGTGTCATAAACCTTAACCACTGACCTTCTTAAAAGCATCTGCAATCAAGATATGAACACAATGCCTGAATGGAGCTTTATTACCCTGGGTCAAAATGGATATTTGGGCCAAATTTGGAGTAAATCAATTAAAGTGTGGTCTAAGTATGGGCCAGTTTTTTATTATTTCTTTGTATATGCCTTGGGGGCCAGATTCAAGAAACCAGTAATAATTAACACAATTATACACAAACAATTATAATGAAATTATTGGCCCCGTAAAAATATAGTTCATTATCAATCCCATTCCTCAGTCCCGAAGCAGCCACATGGGGTTTCCATTGACAGTTGTGGGTATTTAATGACAAACAAAATCCTTAAAACACATTTTCAACCTGCACATTTTCTTATGTTGAAAACACTAAAGACCTTAAGGGCCAAACAAGACCAACAGAAAAGACGAGAAAATCAAAGGTTGACTTGTTTAAAGTCTGTGAAAAAAGCAAACATTTTGAGATTCAATTTAGGATTATGTTAAAAAAAAATCAGAACTCTAAAATCAAAGTACGAATCACGTGGAGAAAGTTAGAAGTCAGGAATTGATTCCTACTTTGAGATTTCATACTTTAATTTTAGAATATGATTTTTCTTAGAATCCTGATTTTTTTAGTCATACAAAATTTATCTAAATTTAAATACATGTAAATTTATTTGCAGTGGTCCTGATCTTTTTTAAAATGATTATCAGGGGGCCAGATGGAAAGCTTTGAGGGGCCTGATGTGGCCCATGGGCCACCAGTTGGTGACCGCTGTTCCATGAGATGTGCGTCTACTGCTCATATTTTTAAAAGAAAACTCAAGACCTATCCTTTTAATCTGGCTTTTAGCTGATTGTATTTGTTATTATTGTATGTTATATTTTCCCTTATTCTAACCCTTTTGCTTTGTTTTATTTCCACATTTCAGTTTAGATTTTTTAGTTGGAATTTTATTCTTTGTTAAATGCTTCTCCTTTTATTATCCTATTTTAGCTGATTTTATTATGCACCTGATGTTACACTTTCTAATTTTACCATATTATTTATCTATCTTTTTTTTAATATTGTTATATTGTTTTATTTATTTACTTATTTTCACATCTACTTTTTTTACCCTCTAGTATTTTTCAAGTATTATTCACTATTATTTTAGTTTTAGCTCCTTTAGCTCCTAATTTTGTTTTCTGTCAGAATTTCCTTTTTATGTCTTTGTGTGTTTGATAAGCGAGTGTGTATATTGAATGTGGTTGGGGAGGGGGAGTTGTGGGGGTCTTATGTTTTAATTTTATGCAATTGCGCAATTTTCTGCTTTTTGCTTCGCTTATTGTTATTTCATTTTACCTTTTTTTCCCAGTGTAATGCACTTTATATTACAAAGTCCTGTATGAAAAGTGCTATGCAAATAAAGTCTGATTGATTGAGGGATGTGTTTTCACCGACAAACATGTGAAAACATGATGATCAGTTGGCTCAAACTCTCACCAATTCATTTTTGTGATATCGGTATTGTTCAAAGTTTTAAGTAAATCCATTAAAGTATTCTCACATTAATGCATTGGCAAGAAATGGATGAATATGCAACTCAGTGCCCTAACCTCCGATTACTTAATTTTTATCACTTTATTCTCAAGTCACTGAGAGGATTTATTTATTATATTAGTCTACAGAAAATCCCTAAAAGTGTTCTTGAAAATGCATTTACAAACAAGGAGATGATCACGAGGCTCAACGCACCTGATTTTGACCTTTAACATGTATTGTGGAAATTTGTGGAAATATGGAACAAATCACTGGAAACTTTCTAAGATATCTTATTTGCAAGCCAAATATAAACATAAGGTCCATGAGCTTGACATATACAGTCCAAAATCTAACATGGTCACCCTCGAGTCAGAGTGAACATTTGATGAAAGCTTGAACAAAGTTTCACTAACCTATTGCATTGACAAGAATTAATCAGTGTCTAAACTTTTTTCATCGTTAATTGTATTTTTCATTGTTCATGTCAGGAGTGGCCTGGGTTCACATATGAATATGCAACAGAAAAACAAATTCCCCTTCTCTCACTTTGACATTGCTAAGGGATGAACATGTAACCTTGGAGCCTCATAACTGCTCTCGTTCCCCATTCACTGAAATCTGATCTGTGCTGTAACAAGAAAATACTGTATGCAGTCGAATCGTGCTCTGTTGGATTTGCTGATCACAGCCTAAAACCTTTTGTACATAATAAAAGAGATAAATCTTGTCTTTAATGAATACAACTGCCTCCATTGTGCTTAAACCCTTGCAGCTCCCCCCAATCCATTAAGCACACTTAACTCTTGTCAATTCTGAACCACGAGGAAAAAGCTTTGGTAATTTAATGTGTACTTTGGACCAGTCAATGATGTTGGATGGACTGCTGCTCAGTAGAACATAATGGCCAATTATCCTGCATGTACGCTAATGGCCCACATTAACTGGCTAAAATGAGGGGGGTGGTAAGAGGGTTTGTTTAGTAAAAATAACATTTTCTGACATTCTAGAGTTGTGTTGTTCATATGGGAGATGATTTTGGAGTTTATACTCTTAAGACTCAGACTCGAGGATGGTTGAATCATTCATCAGAGCGGAGCTGCAGAGCTTGAAAAGATCGAGTCCTGGCTGCGTTTTGCAGCATCATGCCTCAGAGCTCTGATACGTAGGAGAGAAATCTACTGTGCATTCTCTGCAATATGCTGAAATCTTCACCAGAGTTGCCACACTTCAGGGGTTTTTTTCTTACTCACATTTCTACATTTCATCTGCTATGCAAAAGAGGGAGAGTGGGAATATTACGGGTGTTTAAAAATTGATCTTTTTCTTCCTCAGGTGAATAGATAATCTCTTCAGCACGATGACAAAGTAAGCCACAAATTACAGCATATCCCTTGTCCTGTTATTTCCAAAGACTAGAGTTGGATGTGCAGGTGAGGAAATCCACTGTGAATTTCCTGCAACATGCTGAAATCTTCAACAAACTTGCTGTAATTTTGAGTGTCATTTTTGCCTTGCAGTGACAAGGTCGCACTGCGATGCGCTAAGGTGAGCGTGGGAGCGTCTGAGATGTGCAACAGATCCTTTTCCTTTCTCAGGGATACTTTTGAGCCATCATTATGCAATCATTTTGCATTAAAACATTCTAATCCATTTATTATCAATACAGCTGATCCCTTCCCTGGATTGTGAAAGGCTGGCACTTACACTGGCTGCCAAAAGGCCCACCCTCAACTGGTTGCCAGCCAATCACATTGCAGACGAACAGAGACAAACAACCATTCACACTCACTTGGAACCCAGTACAATTTAGAATCACTGATCAGTGTAAATATTGTGTTTTTAGGCTGTAGGGGAAAAAACAAGATTCAATATTAATTTATTTATGCCTAGAAAAAAAAAAGTTTGCTGCATAATGTACTCATTAGACAGAATAGACATATAGGGATGGGAATTGATAAATCTTATTGATACAAATTCAATTAATATTTCTGTTTAATGATCTGATTCTGGTTCTTTTTCTAAGTGGAAAAAAAGTTGGATTTTATGGGTTTTCAGAGAAAACAATGTCAACCACATGACACTCTTAATATTTACACCATGCTGTGCTGTGCTGAATAAGCTTCTGCAAGTTGCTGGTGTTTCCACTAACAAGTTGGGCAGTAAGCCTCTTGTTAATGAAACAATGACAAATTTGATCACTTTTGCTCCCAATCTGCCATGATCTTTGACTCCTTTGTAATAATATATGCTGGCTGCCTCAGATGAGAATGTTACATCCTTTATTTGCAAAGCGTACAGAACAAGGTGGAAGGAATTGTTAAGGGCATTTATTATCACAAACAGAAATGATATAGACTCCTTATGGGAGTCTATATCATTCTCAACTGGTCTTGGTTTTCGATTCCAATCTCTATAAATGGACAAGCTTACAAAGACACATGACACAGTTCAGCAGTACAATAAATGAAAAATATATAATGTGTATTATGGATTTTGCACTCCCCTGTACTTTGGCCTGACTTGACCTCCTCTTGTGTTTGATTAGTAACCTGTAACACTGCCATGACGGGAGCCGCTAAGATTGAAAAAGTAGGGAATGTCAGGGGTCAGCAGTGATCATTTTCACCAGTCCGACTACTGTCAGCCTCAAAGCTGCTGAAGGGTGGATTTTCCCTCACCCAAATCACTGTCAGTGCTGTTTAGACGACTCTTTTCGATTCTGTTTTTAAAGTCCGTGTTGCCACAGAGCAGCGCCATCTTTACATAGCAGAGGACCCAAAGAGCACTCCCACATGAAAACTCTACACAAGGTAACACACGTAGAGGCCCTGTCTGACCTGGGATATTGAACCAGCAAGATTCTTGCTGTGAGGCTACAGCACAATATGATGGCCCACCGTGCAGCCCAAATCAATTTTCAATTTCATATCAATTGTACTGTGTCCTTCACATCAAAACTATTGAATCATCTCAAATTCCATTACTTTTAATATCAAGCTATTTATCTGGTGCCTTATCATTAGGATGCTCTGCATGACATGTTAATTAAAAATAATCAATCATTATTTAATCTGGAAACTGGAGACAGTGTTTAATTTGGCACCTATTTTGATTCAGTCTCTGATAAAGACCATCTGTCATGAACTTCAGGGTGAAAAAGGGATCTCCAGGCCATGTGATACAATGATCTGTCTTTTAAAGAAGAGCTCTCACTCTTGATGTCAAAACAGCAAAATGTTCTTTATCTCTAGCTATAAAAAATTTGTCAGAAAGTGTTTTGGGAGGGCTGAATCTTTTGGCTAATTACTTAACTGCAAGGGAGTGTCCTAACTGCCTGTCAGCGACACAGCACAATGCTCCACAATGGGGTGCACCAGTATGTCCTCAAAACCCTGTCTCTACTTTCCCTTTTGTCAAATGCGTGGACATGGAGGAGCAGGGAAAGAGGGGTATTGCTGAGCTGCAGGAGGGATGTTTATATTATTAAACTATTGTTGATCTGTTTCACATAGTTTAGATTGTGGAGCATTTACCGATTTCAGTGAGTGAAATTATTTTCACATCCAAACCAAAAGGGGGAATATTTGGCTCACAGAAACTGGGCATCAATGAAATCACCCTCGTCAATACAGTCTAGAGCACTGTGTGTCTGTTTGTATATCAGCAAAGTCAAAGCACTTGATTTACTGTTCACATTAGGAATATAGTGCATGGAATTACATTTTTAACAGACATACTGGGGAAGGCAGGTGTGTGACATAGTGCAATGCAATGCAACATCCAATGACTTGTAAGTAGAAGTGATGTTTGGTATTCAGTTGTTAATTTGCAAGGTCACTTGTTAGTGTTGAGACAAAAATTAATCAAGTGTACACAAATTAATCAACAGGTTTTTGATGGGGAGCTTGAAAAATGAGAAATTACATCGACGAGTAGTCAAATTGTTAGTAATTAATTTGACTTTCCCTCTCATGACACATTAAGTGTACATTGCCAACAGTGTTGTCACATAAATGATTTGAAAATCTAAAATTCCACCTATTGTCTGTGTCAATAAGTCATTGCCAAAAAATAGAAGGAACAAAATATACCAGTCTCGGACATATTGCATGGCAGAGTGAGAGAACCATGGCAGCAAATTCACATTTTTAATCTATCTTCTTGGATTTGCAAATTGTTCCAGACATATGAGAAATGTTGTGTTTTTCAATGAAGTCTAAAACAATATAATTTTGTTTGTTTTAATGTAGCCCTCCTCTCACTTATTGTTATGACATGCACAGTCTCACAGAAGACACCTGCTCTTACATGAACACAAACTGAATGCTAAAAGGCAAACCACCTCCACACACACTTACTCCTACTGTAGAACCTGTTCACCCTCCACCTTCTACATCTCCCTTCACAATCACCTCGGCCACAATTAATCAGAGCTTGTTCTTTTTCCTCCTCCAGTTAAGCCTGTCACACTCACCTCTCACTCTTTCATCATCCCGCGCTTCTTAAAGAGCCACGTGGCGGACAATATGAGCCCTGCAGGGGCGGCGATATGACACAACGCTGACAGAAAGCAGCGGCCGTGGTTTAAATCATACTGACATGCAGATTTATCACTGTTTAGCTTGTCCAAAGTGTCTCCTCTTGTTGGTGCAGATCTGACTGTGTGAGCTGGTTGGCTCTCCTCAGGGGACGGCCCAAAGTCCCAAACAAGTTCAGTTCAGGTCTGCTCCGCTCTACTCTGCTTTGCATTCAGACAGTGCTGCAGCATACCGACAACAATATTTCACCTGATAGATAGCCATTGAAACTGTCAGCACTTACTTAGGCATTTGACCTTGACCCATGATCTGCCATGAATCTGGATCATTTTTAAAATGAGGTCAGGTTGGTGTACAAAATGGGACGTGCTCTATCTACGCTGCCTACACTGTGATTTTCAAGATATCATAAAGAGGTCATATTCAATTTTTTATCATCTTGCATGTTTTTACCCAGAGTACCTCTATGCACAAGACAACAAAGTCCACAGCAGCTTGACCTCTGCCTCTGATCTTGTAAACAATGAAGGTATTTTTCTGCAATGACTGATTCCCCAACCTCCTGAAAAGATCCATCACTGTGATGTCCCACCACTGTTACATCTGTAGTTCATGGTTCAGAGTAACAGGCACAGTGTAGAGCATAGACTGGTGCAAGCCCTCAGTGGATGTGCAAATAAACGTATTTATTAGGGATGTATGATAAAGGCAGATGTTGCCTAAAAAGTTGATTATCTGTAATGTTAGATATGAAATGTTTGCTGACATTTACAGCATATATATATTTTGATCATCTTATTGGATATAAATATCCAGTACATTAGCTGAAATAATGACAGAATGTACAAATGTATCTCGTCACCACTGAATATCCACTTTATGAATCAAAAGTAGCATTTATTTATGAATAAGAAGTTGTTTGTCTTCTTCTGACACAAATGAACTGTAACCATGGAATTAACAGGTTATTTTGAATAATGTAGAAACTTTGTGCTCTTGACAGAAAATAAAAAATAAAAAAATAAAATACCGGTATCAAAAACAATACCAGAAATAATTAGTTTGGAAATACTGGCATATATTGGATTTCAGGAAAAATTCTATATAATCCACAGTATTTATGACAAAATAGCACTATATAAATGCCAGACATGAAATTAAATAGTGTTTAGACATATTTTAAACCAAATAGGAGGCGGCAACACTTCAATTATACAAATATATTGGTGACCAAAACTGTGTGTATATGTTTTCTTGCAGTTTTTTTATATTCAATGAACTATTTAAAGTCAACAGAATAAAACTACAAAATCATTCTTTGCCTAAGACATTCATTTTCTGCCATTTTTAAAGCAAGAGTTTGTATGGCTACCCTTTTATTTTTATGGTATTAAAGTTCAAATTCTGTCAACCCAAAAATAAATATAACAAAATTCTGTAAGCCAATACTTTACAAAGTGCAATTTTTTTTCTTCATCCTCATAATTACCATAATTTATGGACCGTTGGGTTGACATACCTTCATATTCTCCACAGCTAAAAAACGTATTTCTAATTATGTCCAACATTTTCTACTTTGTACCTTTTAACCTAAGCCCATCATTTATAACAGCAAAACAAAGGGTTGAAAAGGTAGCATCAAAGCTGGTGCAAGCCAATGTCATTAGAAAATTCAAACAGAACTTATCTGATAATGAAATGGCATCAAAATTTTAAAAACTGGGAAAAATCCATTCATATTCTGAAAAAAAGCCTTAAAACTTTTCAAACTGTCATGTTTTGACACTTTCCTGCAATGCACTTGTACATAAATGTGTTTCCCAGCAGCTCGTCTCCATAGCAGTATAATGCAGTACCTTCTGTGCATCAGTTTTCAGCTACAAAGACTACCAGATATCATACATGTTATTCCCTTGATAACAATGCATAATTCATGAGGAATGCAGAGAATGTGCTGCAAACACACACACGCTGTACATTTACTGGTACATCAGCTCACAGTCAGTCGCAGCATGCGTCATGATTGCATGTGGTAGATTTCATACTTAACCACACAAACACTTGAGTTCAGAAAAGGAAGAGCAGATATATCCTGAACCTCAGAGGGTACAAAAACAGATGCACAATACGACTGATGAAACGGTTCTACATTGATCCAACTTAAAGGGAAGACAATCTAAAGCCAGTGCAGTGGGGCATATCCAAGTGCCTTTCCCTTCATGCATATAACGTGGAGTGTTACTTAAGCCTCCAAGCAGGAGTGCAAAACTCCCCTTGCTGTGAGTGTGCATGTGTATGAAGCAACCCTGAAGAGGGTTTCTGTACACTCTTGAAAGTCAAATCAAGACTTTTCAAGACTTCTCAAATCCCACACATGGAGGACTTTTTTCTACCACACACTATGTTTTACTGACTCAGTTCCGTTCTGGGTTAAAGTCGCAACATTATTTAATTTTTATATTTGGCTTGGTTTTCTTTTACGCTGCACTTCGTCAGTACAATGACGTAACAAATCCACCCACCTCTAGTTTGGACTGTCGCTGTGGTCTTCAGCCCTGTCATCTAGCCTGTTATAGAACTATGAGTGGGAAAAACACAGCCAGATTTGAGATTTATATATTTGATTTTGATGATTGCTGAAGTATCTCTGATCCACCTCTATTCTCACTCTGTCTGAGATGCTCTTGACAGGTCGACAGGTCCACTCTGTGGTGATTTGCAGTTCAGTGTTGCTTGACACCATGTTGCCAACAACTCTGAATTCAATCCAGTCTGAGCTGCACTGAGCTGAGCTTGCCACCCTAAGCCAGTGGGCTTAAACTATAAATGAAAAAGTGGGGGGAGTAGGAGTCATGTGGGGAATTAACTAAAATATATACCAAATATAGTAAAAAGCATATACAATTAAAAAGCTTAAAACCAGCTTTTTAGCCTACCAACCAAACCTTTTTCAGAGACTGTAGTTTTGGTATGTTTGGTCAATGTTGTTGATTTGCTTTGTAAGTGTTCCTCTTAGTTCATTGTGCTGTTTCTCAATTTAGTTTGAACTATTTACTTTTACTTTTATCTCTGAGCTCCGCCTATGTATCTAAAAAGTTTAGCTTTAGTGGTAACTATTTCATTTTAGAATTATTGTCCTTGCAAATTTACTTCCTTCTTTGCATTTATCTTAATTGTACTCTCCTCAGTCTTGCTTGTCACTTTGCCTCTGCCCTTGTCAAACAAACAAATGCCCAAATCACAGCAAATACATGACCTCCTAGGCGGACGTAATTCAGTCCTTTCTTCTTTTCAGCAATCAATGTCACTGTGAAACTGCATGAACAAAGTGGCAACATGTGCCACTCTGTCATGTTTAATCAAAATCCAGCGAGCAATGTCTCAGATATTGAAAGTGACGGATAGAAAAGCAAACACGCTGATTGAGACCAACTCATCAACCAGGACAGAAGGTACCATTCACCCACAGATATAACGAGAATCATACACTGGCAGAGTGAAACTTACAACACTGAGGGAGCTATTCAGAGATGGGAAAGGAGAGGCAGAAGGTAAGCAGCCTTGTTGCACCGGGCGACAGGGGGTCTGCTTTTAGATGGATGGGTCCCGGCTATTGATAAGGTCAGACCTCATTTGCGCCAGACCTTTTACATTTTGCGAAATGTTGGCCTAGCTATTGGGCTGTCAGGAGCAATTTGTCCCCATGAAAAATGGACCAGCTCATTGAAAACTGTGACTCCATCGTAAAAGCATGCTGCCCTGGCGCTGTGCTGCTACTGTACCTCGTCACATAAAACCTTCCAAGCCAAGCCTCTGCCTGTTTCACATCTCCTCTAAATTCTGCAATCCACAAAATGTCGAACTGAGCCTTCCTCTGTTCCTCCATGCCATGGCAACAAAAAACTATGGTCTCTATGTATTTCAAGGATTTTTCAAGCCCCTTCATCCCCAAAATCACAGGCTGTCATTGTAGACTATTCTCTGGAGCAGCTCTCCAGGTTTTCTCTCAGCACTCTCCATTTTAAAGCTGTCATCCTGTACTCTGATGGCAACTGAAGGTATTGAAATCCCAAATAACAGTAGACAAGGAAACTAGGGCTTTCAAAATGATTACATTTAATCAGTGAATTTTGAAAATTACTAAAATTACCAGTTTTAGTAACTTTTGGAGCTTGATTACTTGACATTTTAAAACAAACAGTTCATATTGGCAATACAAGACAATTCTTTTTTTTTTTTTTTTTTTTTATGTATTTTTTGGGCATTTTGTGCCTTTAATGATAGTAGAGAGACAGTGGATAGGCTTGTGAAAGGGGGAGAGAGAGTAGGGGAAGACACTCTGCAAACTGGTCACAGGCGGGATTTGAACCTGGACCGGCAGAAGCAAGTACATGGGGTGCTAACCACTCCGCCAAACCAGCACCCCATACAAGACAATTCTTACCATTTTTTCTGTTCTTGAATAAAATCAATTCAAAGATGTTTAATAACATTGATTCATTTATGTATTATTTCAGCTAGCATTTCATTCAGTTAAAGGTAGTGGCAGTGACATTTTGTGTGGTACAATGGTATGAAAGAAGCAATGTTATACCCAAGTTTATATGTATTTATGAACTCTACCTTGTTGGTACAAGGTGGGTTTTTTTGTTTGTTTTGGTAGTAGACTCCTGTTGCTTTGTTTGTTATATATAGGTAAATTGTATTTTGTTTAGACTCTTAGTCTTCATTTAGTGTGTATATGTTGTTTACTTCCTTTCCCTGAAACCTGCTGCTGTAATAACACAATTTTCCAGCCATCAATAAGATCTGTCCATTCATCCATCCATCCATCCATCCATCAATCTTTTCAATGTGTCGTTAATGTAGTAGCATTTACAATTTCTAGATCTAGTGCAGTGGAATCCATTCAACCATCCTTCAAAAAAAATGACTTCATGGCTACAAAGGTTTTATTATTGCATGATGAGATACACACCAATTTTTAATCATAATTGTCTGCGATGGGCATCAACAGAAATAACAATGCCTACTAAAATCATTTCAAAACAGAAACTATTATGGTGAATTAAAATATTACACTATCAAATAATCAAGAGGAGCATTGAAAACTAAACTTTTTGATGTAATAACATGCAGATTAAATTAGACTTGTCCTAATCCCATGATGAATTGTCTGGGGGATTAACTGACCTGTTTGCTCTTTATACGTACATAACAACACTGACAGAACAATGGTGTCCATATTTCCCTCCCTGTAAAAGCAGGACAACACTAAAGTGTGTACCACCTGGGTGTTGCCTCACAACAGCTTAAGGGCATGTGTCCACAGCCACCATCATATCTGCTGTAGGCTCTTCTCTAAAAAAACAAAACCACTGTTTTCCCATGTCTACAGTGTTCAGCATCCTGAGTGAGAAAAGCGCCCCTAGCATCAACTGCCTTTTGTTTTTGTAGAGACAAAATCTGGACAATGTCACTTCTTTTTGGCCAAATGAAAAAAATCACAAAGGAGTGGGACTCCACACAACCATACAAAAAACACAAAATGGAAAAACAGAAGCTGTACGTGAGAACAATTCCAATTCAGAGATAATTTGTTTCAAATAAATAAAACTTACAAACTTTCACAGGAAGTAAAAGTCAAAGTGACCGTAACAACTCAGGTGGCATGCTGTTTATCTGTATATGAGCACGTACATGTTTTCTTTGATTGACTAACAAAGTCACAGGTCTGTTTCTAAAATCATTTTTCTAGTAATGTAGTAGCAGTGACAAACTGACTGAGGAGAATATAGTTGTGTTCACTCAAATGAGATGGCCATAAGATGGTGCGAGTCCAACCACCATTTAACCCTCATTAGTCTTAAGACAGTCTTCAAACTTGTGGTCATCTAAGCTCATCTGGCACCATCAATGAAATGCTGTCCTTGAAAAATGCCCCAACTGTGTTAAGACGTGTGCAATTGTGGTTCAGTATGTGATATATAGCATGCACATATCTAATTCACACAGTTAATAAGATTAAGCTCACTAATTATTCCTCATGGTTTTTCAATTACATAACTTAATGCAACTGTGAAAATGGAGCTTTACTTTGGAGCAAATTCCCAATCAGTCTTTTTCTCAGAGCCAGTGTGGCCCGTATGACAAAGCTTTGCTTAAGTGGTAATTCATTTTCGTGTGCAGAAACATTCAAGGCCCATTAATTTATGAAGTGGAGGCTTAAACCAGCGTACAGCATATTTTCCAGACTGTCCAGTGAACATTTTAAATGAGCCAAGCATCTAATTTGTTGAACAACCAGACGATCCATTTCAGCTTTTAATGTAAAATACAACCACTTTTGATTAAATTAGACCTTGTGCATCCCAAACAACCCCATGTATCAAGAATATAGGAATTCACTTTGTTGCACTCATTTCATCTGTTCATCATTAAAGTACATAAAAGCTGACCCTCCTACTCCTTTAAACAAGGACGTATAACTTGAGTCCAGAGGACTGTAACTCCTTACAATAAGACATCAGTTTGGCAGAAATCCAAGGCACAGTAAAAACCTCGTCCATAAAATAACGCTACCATCAGTGTTTTAGATATGCAATCCAATCGCATCTCATCAGCCCACTGGTCACATCCATAAAATAGTGCTCTCTGCACTATTGCCCCGGTTTAAAGTTCGTTCAAATCATTTTTGAAGGTTTTAAGACACAAAAATTCACTTTGCCACATATAAGAAACTCCAACAGTCATACACTGAGCAGCAGTTCACTAACAAGGGCTTGCCTGGTTTGCAGTGGAGCAATTTTTCACAATTTTCACATAAATCTAAACATTCAGCGAGGCGGGGCTAAGCAGGAACAACAAATTGTCATTTAGCATATTAGCCGACTAACCAATAAACATTGCTAATCGCTAATCATGATCAGAATTATTAACTGGTGGAAGTGTCCTTTAGTATATCAGCCCTAAATGACAGTCAACTTTTATGTCCAGGCTATGACACAATCATCCATACTAGTGAGGACTTTAGCCATAGAGCGTTATTTGATGTGGACCGAAAGTGATATTTCAACATTTAACATCAACATCATCTGCCATCAATCTCAAGGCGTTTATCCAAGAATGCGAGTCAGATCTAGGTCAATTGTGCTTGAGGTAAAAGTAAAATGTCACACAGGCATTAAAAACCAACAACATAATGGCATCATTTAAACTGACCTTAAAATAAAACACAGATTTTTTTGACATTTTGTTGAAGACAAATGTTCCCTAAATAAAGATCAATAAAATAAGTAATAGATCCTTCCAAGGACAAACAAATTAAAAGATAAAGCAGTTACACAGTGCTACCACTGTTAAAGCAACAGAGACCCTCTGCTTTTTCTTGTTCTTTGCCTACGACAACTACCTGCATAGTCACCTCAACATTATCAATTAACACAACACATTGTACCCACACAACAAAACAGTTCCACTGGTACATTTAGGAAAATATCAAAGAAACAGAGTGCAGATGATGCTGATGGTGAGGTTCTGACGACTGTAAATCAGTTGTCATAAATATTTGATGATGTTATTGATTGTTGGTGTTTATTTTGTTACTTTTAATCAAAATGACCACTATGTTTGCAGTTTACCTCTAACACAACAGATAGTTATATACAGCCTGCGACCTTTGCATCCTCTAGTGGTGTCCATCAGTAACATGCGTTGCATACATCAAGTACAAAACCAAAAATGCAAATGATGCCAATAAAAACAGGGAATAACTGCAAGTACTTCCCTAGCTTTACACTGACTTGTGTTATAACTGCTCTACCCAGGGGCCAGACGACTAGAGAAGCCTGACAAAGTTCAAATTCATTTGTTACTTATCTTGCACCATGGAGAATTTACTTTAGGGCAAAGAAAGTCTCATCTGTTGACTGCATAAGTCTTAAAATGTGCTCAATTGTAACAATTATTCTGAAAGACATCTGGATTTAGAATGATCAGGCAATCTCAGTTTATTTTTTCCCTTACTCCTACTTTGAGATTAGTCACCTTGGACCATCCCTAGCTTTTAAAAATCAAAGTAGCAGTTGTAATTCAAAGGTAATGAGAGAGCAGCATGCTAAAACACAAGGCTCTGTTAAGAGTAAAAAACATTAAGGGCTACAGTGGTATTTCTTATGTTGTATTATGCTGTAAAGAGCTGTAGGTGTCTTGCCAGGTAGAGAAAAGTAATTCCTTCATCTCCAGATGCCATGGGCTGCAGACAGCTAGCGTGACTGAGGCAGATACAGAGCTCAGGGTAATGGACATAACAGGCCGAATTGGTTTGTCTGCACGGCCTGGTTTCCCAATGTTTACCCTGGAACTCACTCAACATTTGTCATTAGGGGCACATACAAGAAAGAAATGGAGCAAGACGGCACTGTCATGGATCCATGCAAACATCATATATACATGTAGAAGTATATTTCATAGAGTCCTTGTCAAATCTTCCTCCTGACAACAGCCAAAACAGAAAATAAAGCCTCAGTGTTGGAGATTCAGGGGGTTTACAGTGAGGCATAAATCACAACCACACCATCTTGAGGCACATGTTTAAACCCAATTAAACAGACCGCAGAGTGTTTGTAGAAGTTGACTGAGGGAAAATTTTATCACCGCGCTTTTCTTGTGACTGCAGGCCAAGTCAAAAAAACAGCATGGGCAGGTATAAGAACAAACCTTATCATAGAAAGAACAAGCTTAGCCTTGTGGTTCAAAAACTGCCCTTCACTTTGGCACTGCACACACACCATTCAGTAACATTGTATAAAAAAATGCATAAAAATCATGGAAGAAAAGACGGCCCTTCAATCAAGAGAAGTTGGTGCCATGTAGGGAACCACAAATGATTATTCTCCCTGGCATCATGTGAATTAATCATGCAGGAAGCTTCAGACTAAATCCAGCAATGTGCCTGGTCCAATCACATTATTTTAATTGATTCCAGTCATTTCTAGTGCAATGTATAAATGTTCGAACATCTTGATTCAACAGCGGGAGCTGAGTACCAGCAGCTCAATCAAGTTTCCATTTTGAGTTCTAAATGTTCTGAGAAGCAGTTCCCAAGAACACACAAACGCAGACTGTATGAATTACGGGTATAAAACTTTTAAGATTCCAGGGCTCTTTCATTTGGGTTTGATCTCATAAACTTGGAGTGCACCATCCAAGATTTAGCCTGGCCGTGGCTATAATATTGTCTTCTCCAGCTTCTCCCTCTCCAGCCTCACAGCCTGCTAACTGTGGCTTTGGTGGCTGGTTGACCCTGACTGCTGCCATATCAGGCAGAGACCTCTGAGCTGAAATCAATAGCTGATGCAGAGGATAGAGCCTGTTTGTCACCCTGTCCCTGGTCTGTCAGTCACCATTCTCCATGTCCTCCATCTGCCAGAGCAATGTTATCTGGATGATGGGATGTCCATGGAAGAGCCCTTGAATAGACAAAATGCCTGATAATTTCCGATTAGGATCGTTCTTATTGCATCCATTAGCTCAGTGTTTGCTACAGGCGGGGAGGTTTACGACCTTTTGATTAAACTTTGCATGTTAGCCGTAAGTGTTTATTTGCATATAGAGACTGTGTTATCTAGGCCGATGCATTTGAGCATGACCTTTGACTTTCTTCGATATATCTGTGCCCTATAAAAAAGGATGATGGAGGTTAGATCAGATGTGCCACAGAGAGAAATCCTGGTGTTAAAGCAACATAAAACAGAATACAGAGTGAAAAATACAAATTATTATGCTGTCAAGATTAGGTTGTGTGTGTAGTAATTGGCTAGTTAAAATGACACATGATGTTGCAAAGTGACATAGCATGTTGTGTAAACAGAAAACTGAATAATGATAATGTGCAGGACAAGATTAAACTAATACGTATAAGATATGTAGAAGAGCAATGTCAGTGCAGGCAAGAAAATGAGACACATTATGGTATATCAAAAGAAAATAGTATTTAAATATGCATAGGCCCTTTGCATGTCTGTTAAAAAATGAGACTTTTGTGTGCTCTGGGCTTACCAGGAGAGAAAACAATCCACCAGCTATCAGTTTTGGGCTTGTTTTTGACAACTGTACAAGATAAACAACATGTTTCTCTGGATATTTGAGCTCACTTACCCTCAAGGACTAAGAGTGTTACTTGAAAAGAAGTGAGCACTTAAAAATTGGAGACTGGCTGACCTTCAGCTTCGAATCATTAATATTTCCACTTTTTGAACCTAATTTACAGTGATGAATATATCTCCCCAATCTCACAATTTAATTGGGTGACAATTTAATTTAGAGTTATTCTTTTGATTCAGAATGATGCACAATTTTCAATCAAATCTTTTTATGTTTTGTATGCTTGGCATTGACAGAAAGTTCAGAAAAACATGTTTTTAACACTTCAAAGGAAAAAAAACTTAGTACGTGAAATAGAAGAAGAATATATTAAGCTTTAATATTTAAAATTAGGTTTTATAAACTGAATTTAAAGCCATCAATACCTACAGCAGTGTAAAGACATTAATCAGTGGATTTAGTCCTTAATGGAATTATATGAAATTGTAAAGTATACAATGGTCAGCAATCTGTATCTTACCAACCACTGTTCTTCTTTTTATTTAAAGGTGTTATGAGGAAAATCTATTACTGGCAACATTAGGACTCTGCTACCCATGAGCACGTGCGGCGACTGTTGTAATGCTGTGTTCCAGTAACCTCGGAACTGGGAGTGACATCATCTCCGATTCATCGGCGTTCCAGTTTAAGTCGGAAAAAACATGGCAATCTACCAGGCTATTGTTAGCTGTTGTTAGCACGGGTGTGGTGAGGTTTCACTGAGTTTCCAGTAGGAAATTCCAACCACGGAGGATGTTCCAGTTGAAGTTTCCTACTCAGATCTCGGAAATTAATACTTCCGAGTACAACTGGAACGAACCAAAAGACCCAAGCCAAGGCGTTCCTTTGTTGTGATGCTAATGATGCAGCTCAGACCTTCTTCAGAACTCTGCATTGCTTTGCAACTTCTTTTTTCAACAACTTACAGGATGCAAAGTGACGAGGTAATGTATCTCTTTCTAGTTACATAGTGGTAGTTTTTGATGTGTGACAACAAGCAATTTTTGGAAAACTTACTTTTGTAGTTTTGTAGCCGCCTATATATCGCTACTTACAGCCCGGTGCTCTAAGACGTGTCCGAATAATATAAATTTGCTCTAGTTTTAATTGTCTTGTTCCCGAAGTTGAGTATCCAGGCCAGTCCAGCCCTGTCCAGCCCTGTCTGACCCGATCGGAAGGCTAAGGAATAGCATTTGTAGATATCCTATTTTGATGCTATAAAACTCATCTTTAAGTGTGTATTTCGATCAGGCATATATCTAAAAGTGAGACTTTTTTATAATTACTTAGAAACTCCTCACAGTCCCTTTATACTCTGGGTGATGCTTGTAAGATGAGTATATACATTTCATTTTACTGAGTCTGCACACTAAATATCTTATGTCAAGCAGGTTTATCGGAGGCATTTAAGAATCCAAAATGCATCCACACACTTGCTTTTAACTATAGAGAGACAGGCTGGATCTTTCTTACATCACCAAAACAGCAAGTTGGCCCGTACCAGTATGCATCTGGCCATAACTTTGTACTATGAAAGCCCTCACACACAAATGACGTGTGCAGCATGTTAGCAGGCGCTTGAAATAGGACAACAAAAGTCCTTTAAGCAATGATATATATGAATATTGAGTAGTTTTTTTTTTTGGACATTCTGAACCGATTCTGAATCTTAAAGACTAAGAATCTTCCTTTTGACCTGAATCACTTTGGCCTTCTCTAATTTACTTGCATGAACACAAACTGCCATCCATTTCGGTCATTCAGATACCAAACTTACTTCACTCAATCTCACACTGCATTACTGATGCACCGTCAGTGACAACCTGAGGTTTATTTAATATCCATGCAGCCTCCTGTTGTTGAGTGTCCCTGTTTGCTAAATGAGGTACCATGAATTGAATGAAATTATCCTTTTATTCTTCATCTGTCACAAACACTTAATAAAATGCTGTTGTGGTAAAGTATTCAGAAAATAACTTCATTTCACAGTACTTTCACAGAATGAAAGGACATCAGTAGTGTTATGCTGTATGCACACAAGATTCTTCTAAGTGCACTCTTCATGTGAGCAAAGAGAATGGGCCTTCGTGTAAGTGGTAGGAAACCTTTTTCCTTTTGCTGTTCGTGAGTTATAGACATAAACATAAAATCATGTTAGCATGAGGGGAGCAGTTAGCAGAACGATGAGCCATTATTACTTAGATGATCCAACTGACCCAGATCTCTAAAAACTGTCTGGAACTCTCATCATCATCAGCCAGGTTGGACAAACATTAGAGAAGGGAAATAAACAACTTCTCTTTTGTGAATGATTACTGCGGATTTTATTAGCTGACGATTCAGTACTATGCGTGTTAACCCGGGCCAAACAGTGTTACTGAGTGAGAGCCAGTCTGACAGCCACTGTGTACAAAAGTATTTTCTTCTTTATTGCACTGGTTGTGCTTATTTTCAATACAAAACCAATGTGGTTCATTATTCTCAGTGCTTAGCTGTTTTTTGTTGCTACGCTCCTAAACCTGTTTTCCCTGTCATTGTGTTCTGATGTATTGTGTGAAGCACTTTGAATTGCCTTGTTGCTGAAATGTGCTGTACAGATTAACTTGCCCTGCCTTGCCTACAGTTCTCAACGGAAAACAAATCATTGGAAGAGTGCTGGGCTTATAAATTACATTTATCTCTCACTGACAATCAAAATCAAGAGGGGGAGGTACCTGTAATGTGTTTGTAAACAATGATGGCAGAGGTGAAAAGGAGCCGCCTCGTATTCGCAAGGGAAATACATGTATGATAGACCTTAGTAAATTTATGAGTATGTTTTCTGAGGGATATTTCAGTGGATAAAGGAAATAGGATGCATACAGAGCCATTTCAAACAGCCTTACAGATAGCAAAGAGGGACGTGGGATTCATATCTCATTACCTAGCAACATAAAATGCTGGCAAGAAGTGCCTAACACAGCCCCTAGCAACTTAAAGACCACTTTGTATTAGACAAAGTGACCAGACTTTACCAATAAATTCAGAAACAATGAGCCATAAACAGCTAATTTCATTTTTATTTTTACTTCTCATCGACCCTGTCTGAGTCACAACATGGAGGAAAAGATTAGACAGTTAACACACAACAAGTTAACCAACACACATCGCATCCACAAAATGTGCCCATATTGGGTCACTTTTGCAAGATAAATCCACATTATCTCTTTTTTTTTCGATGCTCTGACTCCATACTCTCCTCTGCTCTGACCAGTTCACGACAAGTAAGTTAAGTTGATTTACCTAAAGAAAGGTGAAGCTGACAGGGGAAGCCGTTTTGTGTAGCAGGGCTGATTTAAACCCAAAGTGTCACGAGAGGTTTGCTCATGAAAGGACAGCAGACTGTTGAGGAAAGTCACTAGTTATTTGAGGTACTCGGAGGTGGCTGCAGGCACTTTGAAAGAATTGATGAAAGCCAAAAAAAAAAAGGGAAAATAGGAAAAAGAAAGGAAAGGAAACTGCCCGAAAGCTTTAAGAGCCTGTTTGAAAGATTGTCAAGAACCACCAGCAGCTCCACTTATCACTGAACGCTGGCACCTCACTCCCTGAAGGAAATGTTTCAGCAGAGGGTGCTTGAAAACCAATCTCTCCACATTTGAACAGATTTCTGGCACATGGCAAGTTGATGGAGGAACTTGACAGATTCCTTTAATAGCAACTTCACAAAAAGAGAGTGCCGGTCCAAAGGAATCAGGTCTTTTCTCCTCATGGAACCACTGAAACCACTCTGAAGGCTGCACTGCATCCACTTGACTTGGATTAACTCAGTAGGGGAGTCTCCTTGATGCACCTGCCAGCCCCTCTCAGGGTTTGAGGCTTTAGGAGCTGCCCCAGGTAAGGTTTGCACCTTAAACCGAGCTTACCTCTGAGAAATCGCCTTGATTTTTAAGGATTGATCGTGGAGGCCAGTGGTTGCTCCTCTGTGGCTCTCACATTGAAGGCAAAGGCTGAAAGCAGATGGTGGTTGCAGTGTTCCAACAAGCTGTTTTGGGACTATCGAAGGTCAACACTGACATTAATATTACATTTTGTGATACGAACGCTACAGCAAGAAACTTCTGTGTTCTAAGACAACTATAAAGAAGTTTTCCTGACAACAGACTGAGGGTCAAGGGTGACAAAAGTCAGCAATGTCGCCCTTGTCCCACCAAGTGGAGGGGAATACAAGTTATTGGCTTACAGCACATGATTACTCATCTTACATGAATAAATGCTAACACATCTCACATGCAAATACAGAGTTGTAGCCAGGGGATTGTATTCGGTATGCTGGAGTTATTCTGATTTCAGTGTGTACTCTGGGAGAGAATTATCTTCCATTCATTCTTCAGCTAGTACTAGTTGTATAAGTTTAGAATACCAGTTTTGGACAAATGCCTGAAATAAGGTTTATTACGAACACCCACACACAAGATTTAAATATTTAATGGTAAATGGCAAAATGCATCTAATGTTTCCTGCTTTTGAATCTTAAACCTTTGTTGTGTCTTTAAAACAATGGTTGCAAACAGACTGCTAATAAGGAGTACAAAAATGGCTCAGGACCCTACAATAAGCATTTGACCATCTTTTAAATAAACAATAAATCATACACCAAAGGTCCACCAGCCATGAGGATCAACTGGATCAGGCTATTCGAGTAAGAGGAAAGATCACAACAAATCATTATACCTTAGCAATATTGTAGTTACTTCTAAGTCAAACTGCCATATTGTAGTTCTATAGTTGCTTAATTATAGCTTTTTGATCTCTTCAATAAGGCTTCAGTTTGAAAAATAATGAAAAATAGGGGCTCGTTTGTTAAGATTATCACAAATAACAGAACAGAACATATAACTAATAATTTTCTGTTCACTCCAAAGCTTATTATGAGCAATGATCCAAAACAAAGTGAAAAATCGCTTTAGCAGGCTTGTAGCCAAGAAAAACCAGCACAATGCTAACTTACCTGTTGGCCTACAAAAATATGTTATCCTTGCGCCGCTCTATTAAGGTTATGCAGGCAGGTATAATCTTCTTGCTGTGAGGCAACAGTGCTAACCACTGCCCTACCATGCAGTCCACATAGCTTTCAGTGTTTTATAATCTTTCCACTTGGATTTGAACCAAGCCCCAATCATGTTCATTCATCAACTTTGTGGAAAAACATTAATATTTTGCAGTCTGACTTAAAACACCTTCAGCGGAGGCACTGAATGATCGCTAAAGGCCAGCTAAGTTGATAATCTGACTCTGAAAAATGTGTTTTTACAGCTCATTTTAATTCATATTAAAACACGGACTCACACCTGCAGCTGCTTGCAAGACTTTCATCATAAGTCTTACACCCTGCTATTAAATAAGACCAGCTCTGGACAGTCACATAGATATTTATGAATTTGTACAGAAATTTAATGGAACCAAACCCTGAAGGCATAAAAACTGTGAGAACTGAAGGGAGTTTTTCATCCGAATCTGACTTTGGGTGCTTCCATCACTGAATCACTGAAGAAATTTAAGGGGTTTGGAGGCTGAGAAAACATGTGCAAACATTCACACGGCAATTGCGCTCATGCATACCCATAAACACACAAAGTGCGTGTCATGGTGGTTCTTCAGAACATATGGTAGATATTTAATATATTTTCCAAATGCCAGTGAAGCCTGTTCACAAGTGACACCACCAAACCCCTGCTGGGACTGTAAAAGAGATGCAGAGGGAGCTGAACTAAGCCAAACAGTTTCAAACCAAAACACTCAGCCTCAACCTAAGAGGAGGCTATTTAGGCCAACAAGTCCTTTATATTAACATGAACATTTAATGTGAATCAGGAGTAGCCTTGGAGGGTTTTTTTTCTCCTTTATTTCTGACTGCTTCAAAGCAAACACACATGCACAAGTCCCTTCGCATTCATATAACATGCAAGAGCGTTACTTTCATTAAGCCTCCAATCTCTCTAGTCACGGGAAACATTTCAATAAAGTCTGTTAATTAACATGCACACCGATTAGAATGTCATGTTTCAGAATGGGCAGCAATCTGTCTTCCTGTCATTCTCTCCCTCCCTCACACTCACACATACACACACACAAGCTTCCAGCCACTGACTTAATGGCTTTTTTCACCTGCACTTAGCAATGGACTATGGGTGGTGAATAATAAGTAAGAATGAAGGTAAAAACAGCAAAAGGGGGGAGACAGAGCAGTATTTCATGGTTTGACTGCCAATGTAATGCCATATTCGATTGAGCATTTCATATTTCTGCCACTCTTTCCATTAATCCCACTTTATTGATGGATGTACAGGGAGGATTTCACTTGAAACAGCCTGGACAGATATTAATGAAAGCAGGCCTACTTTGTAATCAAATAAAAAAAGCAGGGTGAATATGGAGGAAAGCGCTGAAAACCTCATTAAAAACCTTTTGACTTCATTATAAGACAAAACTTGATGGGCTTCCAATAATTTCTCTAAAAACATAAAGTAGAAGGTGGTAAAAGGGTATTAATACACTCACCTATATTGTCCCTACACAAAAATGTTTGTAATTGTCGGTTTAATCATGCCTTTGGTCTTAGTGCTAATGTAAGGCAGAACTGATGCTACCTATGGAACAAAGTAGCAGTCATGGTGGTGGGTCAAGATGTTACTTATTTCACAATTTAAAGGTGTAGTCAGCGATGTGGGAGAAAACGAATGGAGAGGTTGTTGATAAATGAATTTAGACCCGCCTCTCCCTTCATACCTCACCCCTGGTTCCACCCCCGAAAGCTGATGGACGTGCATCATCATGGAAATGGCCATAGAAACTGCGTAGCTGACCAACGTAGCTAAGGTAACCCCTACTCGTTAGACAAGAGACACATGTTCAGTCAAGACTGGCCAACACCAAACCAGTGCAAGTGTCACATTACTGTCTCCATCCATCAACATTCACATAGGCAGCAGCAAGCACAAGTACAAGTTCATCTTGATCCAACACAAAAGTCAAAACCACAAAGACAGTCTCAACACTATGAACTAATCTCAAAGATTTGTTGATACGTCTTTCTGAGAATTCATGCAGAGAAAGGACTTCAGTATGCTGTCATAGGCTTACTTTAAAAGGAGGAGAAAGGGAAATTTCAAATGAATGTGCATGAAAATGTGGGATTCTATTGAATGTGTACATACTACAATGTAATAAACCTATCACAAAGGGTAGCAAAGTACCCTGAAAAGAATTCTAGATCACACTGCCCAGCTCTAAAACATAATACAGCCAAGTTTTCCCTCTCATACACTAGAAAAATGTCCCTTTTCTATATTCAAGAGAGATAGACTGCACTCTTGTCTATCTGTGCTTATGTAAGTCTGCTTGCATTGTGTTAGCAAGAAGCCAAGGCCGCTCAGGTACATGTGATTGTTCTCAGAGGAGCGGAGAAATAGGTGTCGATAAAATGCATCTTATGCTACAATGGAGACCGTGTTTGCTGCATTCCAATGGGGCTGCTTTGTCGAGCACCTGCCGCATGGTGCAGTCATACAGAGTGGAGAGGCACTCCAAACAATCGGCAGGCCCCTGGGTCTCGCAAACCTAATCTGGAGAGACAAAGGGGGGAAATACAAATCCACAATTACAGCTAAGAAATGGAGCTGCGTTCTCATTAGAGTTAGAAATACACCGCTAATGTCTGTGCTTGTGTTTGGCTGAGCGATTGTACGTGAAGCGCATGGTGGTGTGTGTTTCTCAAATGCTGTGTGTTTTCAAACAAGAGTCACAATTTCAACCCTATAAACTGTGCTGGGACTGCAGAGGGTAGAATTGACTATACCATGCCGACTATAACCAAAAACAATGAGGAGACAAACAAAGCCAATGTTTACCTCAGCTCTCCAGGGCATCTCTGCTGATGTGATGCAGAATCCAAACCTCCATTACAGTCTAACATGTAGTTCACTTTGCCTGAATATCAGTGTGTTTATGTAAAGTCTCCCATGAGGAACAATGCAGATTAACAATAGAGTGAGAAAGGTAATGTTGACCTTGCACTGGTCGGTTTCCTGCCAGCCTCAGGGCCTGAACAGCTGTCCTTGTGTAACAGAGTAATGCTCAAACTAACACTAAAGACAGACTAATGGTGTTTCTGGAAAACATGAATCTGACATGAAGCATGGTGACAGATTATGCCCATGGGCTGGTTTACTGCAACAGTCACATGTGATATAAATCCTTTCAGTCATGTACGAAGGCTGGCAGTGGAGAGGCACTGATCATGACAGATTACAGGCAGTGCCCCCAACATTTTTGTCATATTTTTAATTGTAAAAGCATCCGTCAACTTTGGTGCACACATAAAGATAAGGAAAAAATCTCATATTGCTATATATTTTATTTTGCAATACATGTTGGAAAATAACTTTTACAAAAGTTTGCAAAAAAAAGTACCTGTGATGCCAAGTGTCTTTGAGTCTCTGAAAAGCACTCTACAAATAAAATGTATTATTATTATTATTGTGATTATTGTTATTATTATTTCCGCCAGGGTCTGTCTGTGTGTTTGTCTTTTTGTTTTTCTGTAACACAAACACTACTGGATGGATTAATATGAAATTTTACCAGATTGCGGTTTTGGTCCAAGAAAGAAGCCTTTACAGTTTGGTGATGATCCACACATTTGTCTACGGAAGAGGATTAGGGTCACTGAGGAAAATTTAAAAAAAATAACGTCTCCAAACTCTTTTTTCAATTAATATTTCTCTGAGAAAAAAAAAATTGAATTCTGAGATTAAAGTCAGAATTCTGATTATTCTGACTTTTTTTTTTCTTTAGAGAAATATTGATATAAAAAAATTGGACTCCATTTTTTTTCTCAGTGGCCCTAATCCTCTTCTGTATTTGTCTAGGTGCAAAAACGTCCCAAAATTTCCCAGAACTTAAAATCAGACTGTACTTAAAAAAAAAATCATATCTCTGACATCAGTTGCTGGATTTTCTTCAAATTTACATGTTAAAAAAGGATGTAACTCTATCATCACGGTCAATTTTATCTGCATCCGATCCAGATTGATGTTAAAAACGCTGAACATTATTATGGCAAATCCCATTCATCTCTCCACGGCTGCAGTTCTTCCCCTTTAACGTCATTATGGGAATTGTAGTTGATTTACAAAGTCACGTAGCCTAAACCTTTTTTTTATGGCCTATGTCACTACATTACCCAGCTTCCCTTGCAATGCCAACAGAGGACTTCTCCACATGGACAGACATGAGAAGAGAATCAGATTTTTGTATCGGGGCTTGTGGTGATCCAGAATTGTATCTTGGCGGAGGTCTATGCTCTCTGAGTGCTTTTCTAGTTACTATTATTACTGAAGGAGAAATATATTTAGAGAAACAGCTGCTTCAATTATTCCCTTTCAGTTGAATGTCTGCTGAGTTCCAGCCACTGGCTTTATAATTGATGATTAATTGATATATTCATAGAGGTTACCAGTTTTAAAAAAGACACAGTTAAAGCAGGGCTGCACAGCAATTAATGCAGGTATCTCGTAGCAACAAGGTTGCTAGTTTGAACCCTGTGTCAGTCAGGCCTGTCTGTGTGGAGTTTACATGTTCTCCCTGTGCACGCATAGGTTCTCTCCAGGCACTCCGGTTTCCTCCCACAGACCAAAACAATGCTCATTATGTTGAGTGGTGAATCCAAATTGCCCTTAGGTATGAGTGTGAGCATGAATGGTTGTCTGTCTCTCTATGTGGCTTTGCAATTGGCTGGCAACCAGTTCATGCTGCACCCTGCCCTCACCCTATGTCAGCTGGGATAGGCTTCAGCCCCTAAACCCCGGAAGGGATTAGAGGTATAGATAATGATGAATGGGTGGATGGATGGATGGATGAACATTTAAAGCTTGTTAAAAGGACAGTTTATCCAGATATATATGCATGAAGTGAGAGAATAAAAGTCATATTTAGTACAGTGTTCAAATATTACCTCCTTCTTTAATGCTATTTGCTTTAAGAGAGTCATCAAATCACACAAACAATTAAGAACTCAGTTAATGAGTATAAGCTGTAAATTAAAGTACATAACCCAGACACCTGGAGCATTAAAAACATGCACACTACCCCGTTAAGTGAGCAACAAATTAAGTTATTCATATAATTCTGCAAGGACAAAGTGCTGTAAAATTATAATCAAACAGTAAAACAAAACGACACCACATAAATGACACTTCGATTGTTCTTCATAAACAAACACATTTACATCATGTATTGTTAATAGACTTCCATTAAAAGTTTGAAGGTTTTAGCATTTGGACTGTTGTTTGAGTCAGAAAATGACCACATTTGGCTCGAGGAACTGAAGGCTTTACTCATTTTTGTCTATTTTGTGGTCAAAGGTGACCCTCCTAAATTGCTGTGCCTGAACTGTACCCTCTTTCATTGTCTTCTTCACACTAAGTGGGGCCATTAGTTACAAAATTAACATCATTCTGAATTGAATGAAGCTTTAAAGCAGCGGTTGAGACAATAAACTCATTAGTAAAATGTTTACTGGGGAAATGAATCAACTGAGAAGTAGGGTCATTTTCCTAATGACTTCCACATAATCGCTGGCCATTAGGGAGAAAGCAGTTTTAGGCTCTTCTTCATTGGCATTACTTGTTCAACTTAGGAGTTACATTTACATCTGACTGCCTTTGATAAGGCAAACAGGAACTTGTCTTTTTACAGCATGTTTAATGCCATTCATTAGAAGACATATAACACTAAACCTTAAAATGTATGTTAGTTTTTATGAGGTTTTTTTTAGATAGCACATGAATATGTAAATAAACCAAAGATGATTGATTTACTGCATGTTTTAAGCTGATTTTTCCTTCCAAAATGATCATTTTAAGGTAGTTACAGAATGAATCCAATCACAGTAACTTCTCGGTCTCAGTGAAGCAGCAAAGGTAGTTTATAGAGATGGATAAGAACAACACTGCAGTCTGCTGGAACAGAAAACTTGAGAGAGTTGAATATTAATAATCCATGCACTTGTAAACAAAACTGTAACTAGCCACTTGCGGCCTCTTTCTGATTACAAGCACAGAGTATTAATCCTGCATTTCATGTGTTGACATTACAGGCAAATTCATACTGCAGTTCAATGTGCTTGCTAATTAATGGTTTGTTGTAAATTAGTCCTGAGCAAACACAAACTGCTGCTCCCATAAGATTCAGGACAGAGTATACCCA
Source organism: Scarus forsteni (assembly GCA_036419115.1). Classification (NCBI taxonomy): domain Eukaryota; kingdom Metazoa; phylum Chordata; class Actinopteri; order Labriformes; family Labridae; genus Scarus; species Scarus forsteni. The sequence goes on from JAZDUH010000066.1 coordinate 18,911,020, forward strand.
AATGCAGGGGGTGATTAACTTGCGGGATGAGGGGTATTTTTTTTCAGCTCTGCTTAAGATTTCTCCCTCTTTGATAGAAGATCTTCATCCCAGTAGAGATAGTTTTAATTCTGCTCTGACTGAATGTGTTTCCTCTGTCTGACAGTAGATGGTACCATTCAAAAACAGTAGCTATTTTAAATAGACTATTGTGTAAAACAGATTGGTATGCAGCCTTAAGAAACATGATCTGTTAGCAGATCAATGACAGTGTTTATCAAGCAAAGCAAAAAGACTTGTTTGAATATAAATAATTTTCTAACATTAAAATACGTGCTGTCAAAGTCACTGCATTAAAAACATGCTAACTTCAAAGTACAGTTATACCCACTAATATATAAAATGTAAAGATTGTTTGGCTTTACTACAAGTGAAGAGACAGTGAGTATTTGAATTGGAAAGAAGGGGAGACAGCAGGAGAAGATGTGCAGCAAATGGGCCACAGGCCAGATTTAAAATTGGGCCATCCATAACAAGGGATTATGAGGAAACTTTCTAGGGCCCAGAGTCATGTAGGGGCCCATAAGGGTTTGCAAAGACAAGGTCAGTCTTGAATTAATAGCATGATTTCTCTTTTTGTTATTACCTAAAACATTTTTAAGTCATTTTCAAAGCTGCCTGAAGAGTGACGAACTCCACTTCCCCAACATGCACATGTCGATATTACTATTGGGGTTTTTGTTAAGCTTAGGTTTACTTTTTGACCTTTTATGCCTTTACTTGAGAGACAAGAGAGAGGATAGAGCTGAAAGTAAGGGCAAGAGAGAGTGGTGAGGCATGGGGTAACGGAGGTGGACAGACCTGCTGCCTGCACTAGACTAGAGTCTCAACACAGCAGCCCCCCACTGGTGCTGTGAACACTACTACAGCATACAAGTTAAATAGTTTTTACCAAGGATGGGGTCTGTACTTCAAGAAAACAGGAGGGGTTGCAGCAGTAACATAAAGGATGAAATCACAGATAATAATGCCATTGGTGCCTCATCAGATGTAAGCATTGTGAGAATTGACAACATGAGTTTACCTGATGAAACTTCCTGCTTCAAGACAGCATTTGGAAAGTTCAAGTTTCAAAAACAAGAATGCCACAGCATTCAAACTGTTTACATTCTGGCTCACTGCAAAAGGCCAATGCATGCTCCATTTCATTTCTGATCTCTTTCTTTCTCATGCTCTCCCCTCCTCTTGATACCCAATCTCATTGTGTTTATTTTCACCTCTATCAGTAATGGAAAATCTTTATCGTTCATATATTTTCACCCACACCCGCACATTTAAGTGGGTACCCAGTGGACTCATGCCTTGATTGGTGCAGGACTCTGCAGTGATGGACTAAGAGGCAAGGTTGGATTAGTGTCTGTCAGAAATCTTTTTTCTTTAATGGGGTAAATGTGTATTTGTTTCTTCAGTTTGGATCTCACAACTCTTCGAGAGTCTGGGTTAAATTGATTTGTGTTATAATGACTTTCGTCTTCTAATATATAATACATTTATCATGAATTTCTTAATTGAAGTTTAAGCTAAATTTGATGTTTGGCACCCGCTGACCCAAAGCAGCACTCTGCAGAAGAAGGTCTAAATCAGTCTCTGCGGTTGTATGATAGGTGGAGGAAGTATTTTTTTAAAAGGATCAGATACATATTTAATAGTTTAGTTGGATTACACAACTCTTTAGTGCATGATGCTCAAACTGGTGAATGAAATAATAACCCTTGTCTTCTGATATCTGAGTTAGCCTAATTTTTTTTTACGTAGGTTTGAGCTTAATTCAGCCTAAATCTTTCAATTCAGTTTGTGCTCACATGATGCAACTTCACAATGACCACTGATCTTGTATTTGAGAAATGTATTCATTTAATTCTTGACATAGTATAGATACTTTTTTTAAGCTTCAAGAAAATCCCTCAATGCGATATTGAAATGTTAAATTCAGCATGGAGATGGAGGTCCTATGACCTTAGATGTTGACTCAAAAACATTAAATCAGTTTACCCTTGAGTCAGATTAAATATTTTCGTAACATGAAGGGGGAATCTCCTGAGAGATTGTGCATGAATGAACATGAAGCACAATGACCTTGACCTATGGCCATCTAACAACAAACTCTAATCAGTTCATCCTTGAGTCAGAATATGCATCTGTGCAAAGTTTGAGAGTTCTCTACATGCCATATAAAAGAATGGCATACAGATGTGTAAAGTTTGAATGCACTGACAGATGGAAACACAGAAAATGAAGCCTCTGGCTATTGCTCAGGCACAGACCAAAAAATGACCAATAAATAATAATTATTTCATGAATTATTGATTTTTCTTGAAGACCAGCTGTTAGTGCTCAAACTGCATCACAAACTGTCCATCCCTGACTCATTAGTATCACTTAAAACCATTGATTTTTTCAACACATACGCCCTTAATGGTTTGACAAAGTGTTTTATTAATGGAAAATGGCCACATGACCTCAGACCTGGGAGATTTGTAGCAGACAGTAAGTTCTGTGTATAAAGAATAATTTTTAACATGCAAAGAGTGGTAATAATTACAATTCTAAAAAAAAAACTTGTCAGATGATATTGGTCAAGGTAAAGAAACTATAATATTTTCATCAAGTAATTCCTTGCTGTTTGCACTAAAGGCTGCATGATAACGAAGCAGGAAAAGCAAGGTCGAGTCGTGCTGTGATTTTTGTGCTAAAGGTTACAAGCCTCTACGGGACAACACAGCCGATAAATATTCTATCTGCAGAGGTTGGTAGCCTTGAAGCAGTGAACTCCAGCAGCAGAGATGTTCAAACACAATTCATTGTTTGCCCTCCCAAGCTCACCTTTTCATGCTTCATCTGATTCCACCCCTGTGTCTCTGTGGGCCCAACGCCACGGAGCCTAAACATGAGCTTTGAATGGCCTTGAAAGTAAAATGGAAAAGGATTGGATGGACACGGCCCCATGGTGCCCTTCTTGCTGAAGAGAAAACTTGAGGATTTAAGGAAAGTTCAGCCTTTGAACACATTTTATTGCATCATAAAGTATATTGTATCATCTTTGATTTCAGCATTTTGCAGAATTTAGCTACTTTAAACTTGCCCTTAAGAGATTTATTCTCTAATAATGTGCTTTTCACTTTACAATCTTAACAAGCACAGTTTTGTGAATGTTCTTGGTCCTTATGGTTCTATTTGTGGAATTTAAGGAATGCCTAAAGAAAGCTACAGTATTGTTAAAGTGTGAGATAAGACCTTAAGCACATTAACAAAATGTTAAAAGAGCTGATTTGTGGTGTTTGACTAACTAAAACCGGACTTAAGCTCAGGAAGTAAGGACTTGGAGAAAGTAAGGAAGAATCAGGGTATAAGTGTTAATGTGCAATGAGGGCTGGGGTGCACTTTTTTTGTTTTGTTTTGTGCATTTGTTTTAATCAAGGGTTTGAGAACCAGAGCAGAAGGGTTGCAAAATTCAAATAATTGAAATTTATGGGTATTAACAGGAATAATTTGGAATAAAACTGCAAATTTTATAATTGAAGGTTGGCTCTTAACAGGAATCTTAAAGATAGTTGGAGAAAATAATATATAACTTAGCATACTCTTGAATAAACAACCAGATTTCATGCTAGTATACTAGACAACATCTACGCTATTCCTCAATCAGATCATGTTGACAAACTGCAGGGATATTGTGGCCACACACCCCCTACATCAAATTTATGGATGATTCGAGAACCCTGGACTGTTGAAGCCACACATTTGAGCATGTGGACATAAAGTGAAGCTAAAGTGAATTGTTCAATAAAATAACTAACTTGTTCTGCTTACAAACAAATCTGCTAAAATGTAATGTTTTTAATTGTATAATTTCGCATGGATGTCTGGCCATGACAAAACAAAATGCTCATATTTATATTTGGATAGTATACAGTTTGTTTAAATAATTTGAATTTCCCTTTTATAACCATAAATGTCTATAATTCCCATAAAAAGTTCTGAAGAAAGTTCTGCTTCTTGCATGGCAGTACCATCTCATTCAAATGACATGCTGTGGTTGTTTTCTCTGTATCAAGGGAAGCTCCTGTTTCATCACCCTGAGTAGTTTTCAGGGATGTTGTTGATGAGACTTTATTGATATCAATGCCACTATTGATTTCACTTATAAATGCTATTCTTTAACTATTCCTTTGTCAATTCCTGTGTATTTTTTCCATGGACAAAGACTGGTCTACATAGGTTCTCTGTTAATCCTGCACACCAGTAAGACTGTTCAATATATTTCACTAGTACATCTGAGATATAACTCAGAAAGTGTTTGGGTAGGGGTTGAACCTTTCAGAAGTACATCCAGCAGGTGATTTAATGATTTGTTCTGTCAAGCAACATTTGTTAAGAGCCAATCAGATGGAAACTATTTCACTACAGAACGTGAGCCACTTTGTAAAACAAACTCTCATCAAATTGTTAGAAGTGAAGTGAAAACATCCACACTATCAAAAAGTTAGTGTTGGTGCTTCTCACTGGGGGCGAATACTTTTCTTTTTGGTCCCTGCCTTTATCGGACAACAGAGACTTTGTGGGGTCTGAGTTGAGACAAGGTTGCGGGTTTTCCCTTCAAATCAACGCCCCCCCTTTATGTTGCTCATGTGGTGATGTGTTTTTTTTCCAATCCCACACGGTGCTCCCCTGACAGATGCCTAGTTTGGAATTGATTTTTCCCCGCTGCTCTCCTCCTGTCTCCTTTTCTGCAAGCACTTTGAGTAACTGTATGTTGGAGGAAAAGCGTTATATAAATAAAGGTTGACTGATTAATTGTATTTCATTCAATACAGAAATGTAGCCACAATCTCATAAAACTGCCACTGAAGCTGTTAGCATCTATGCTAATCCCTGTACGTGCAGTCACTCCCTGCTCTTCATCTTGATCACAGGTCAGTCATCTTCCTGCTCTAAAGGACTCTGATTGAACCATGCTGCTTTGAGCCACTCATGTTTTTTGTAGATTGGAGCTTGGAAAGATGGATCTGCCTGATTACAGACATTAAATCAGATGGATCCAGCTGCTTTGCAAGGTGAGTTCTCAGTGGTAGCAATGTCAAACACATCACCTTCTATTCAATCCTGTGCTGCATAAAAAAATGCTTCCTCCAAGTTGCTTGTGTTCCCACCCACTAAACATTGTGCATCAAGTGTCATTTTGTCTAAAATTAACTTGTAAACTTCTTTAATGACTTCTGTTTTCTGTCTACCATGACCACAATTCTACTTCTTTGTTATCATGACTGTTGGCTGCCTCTATTTACAAGGCACACAGACTAAAGTGGAAGGAATTAATAAGGGAATTGTTAAGCAAAACAGAAGTATCAACTCTCAAGTGGAATTGCTTTTCAATTACAATCTGTTCCAGTTTTTTTAGTATCAAACTGTGATTTAAAGTACAAAGAGACAACAAAATGAGCCACCAGCTCTGAGAGTAACGTAGGATAAAGAATATACTTGAGTGCTCACAAGTACTCGAGTACTGATTTAACATTAACTCCCATCCCTAATCAGCATCCTAACACTCAGAGTCAAAACTTGAGCTCCAGTTCTATCAGAGTATAGTCTCAGACTTTTTATTACCTTTGACCTGTAGCTATCTCTGCCAATCTGTGCAGCAAACACTGAGTATAAGCACATAAAGACGAGCGCACACAAAATGACACTCAGACACATAAGCAACAGCATAAACAGACATCCTCGAGTGTCTCTTTTCTCTGTCTGGGTGTCGGGCATATAATTGAGGGCTTATAACACGCTCCCCTTCTGCTAAGCCTCGCTATCTATCAGGCCACACACTGCTCTCACAAACTGCCTTCCTCTGCTACATATCTGATTAGGGACGCTCTGTAAATGAAGCTTTACAGGACAGAGTGATAACAGAAGGAGAGAGGGGATGAGGCGGAAGAGAATGAGAGGGACGGAGACTGATAATAATATGTAAAGAGGAAGGGAAGTGTGGCCAGGATTGAGTACCAAACAAATACAACGAGGTGGGGACAAGAGTGGGAGGAATTAGACTCTTCAATGAGGCAGAGCAGTTAAGGGAGGTCACTGAATATGGGAAAAATACAGAGCCTGTTGTCTTCCATATCATTACGGTATCTGCTGAATAACTTTGTGACCACTTGAGATTTGTTTTTCTGAAGGACCAGCTGACATCATCTCTTTAAATGTCCATAATAGGAGCATAAGTAAAACCCAGCCATTTTAACTTCAGTTTCGAGTTATTATCACTGATCACAAAATTAAAGTATCTCCTCTAAACTGATTTCTTTTGGTGGTTTAAACTACTTTCCAGCATAACTGCACTTGGTTGAAGTGTGTAAGTTCCTTTGCTGGCAAAGTGTCATGGGCTTAAAGCAAACCCACTTTAAAAAAAACCCAAACTAACCTTTTAATCTCTCAGATTATTTCCACAGGATATCAGTCACAGAAGACATTTCATCATCAACAGAATGGGAGGTCCCCTAAGTTCTATACCAAGAAACAGACGGAGAACATAGGCCCAAAACAAAAATAAAACCACAGTGGATCTTAATGTTAGTGCACTGCTAAACGGCTTTGTAAACGGTAAATGGTAAATATAGCACTATTCCAGTCTCTCTGTATACTCAAAGAGGCTTAACACCACAGGTCACATTTGCCAATTCACTCTCTGGGTCGCTTACTGATGGTTCAGAGTTTCTATGTAAAAGCTCCATCTGTATCTGTATCACACATTCATGCCCTTTCACGTCCATTTATACACCACTGATGCAGCAGAGGGAGCAACTTGTCGGCTTACTTCCCTATTAAACTATTCACTTAATGGATAAATCTAGAACATTGTTTATAACTGCCTTTAAATATGTAGATCTTTTCTCAAATAAACCATGTATACAAGATGTTTTGATCACCATCAAAATGAGGGCTACTAAACAAAATAGCAAGACAGATGATAAACATGGGCGCTAAAGGCTGAAAAACTCAAAGCCATGGTGGATATAATATTGAAAATTTTGCAATGACACATTGACAACATGCATTGATGAAGAAAGTATATCAGAGACTGATAACTTTTCATAAAAGTCAGTTATTTGACTATTTATTTTCCATCACCAGCTCCTAATGGGAAATTAATGGATCCAGCACTTTAAAGCAGACTGCTAAGCAAGGGACTTGTGTTACATTTCAAAGAAGCAATTCATTCTGAAGGAGCTTTTTCAATTTCAGTTCATTTTTAATGGATTTTATAGTTCATTATCATTTCTACTCCCAGGAGTTAAATAAATGACTTTCTACCCATTTCATTAAGTTACCTGAACGCAAAACTAATCAGCTGTTGACATTAAGTAATTTCAAATGGACCCTTTAATTTGTCTTTGGAAACAAAATGAGATTAGCATTATATTCTTCATGGAAAGAAATGTAAGGGCCTTAGGGGATTTTAACAAGAGAGAATAACCTATTGTAATGTATTCTACTCTGACCAAGTTCATAGCAGATGGATTTGCAATGAACAGGTAAGAAGCCTAATAGAAAACCCAGACCCTGTTTCTCTAAACCATTTATCCCTGTGTGAAAATCTGCAGTGCAGACAGCTAAGTAATACTAATACGAGTATTAGGTAGGTTTTTATTAGTTTAAGTTTTAGGTGGCCACTTTTGCTGCAGCCTTGTGTTTTATTTGTCTATAAATTTCACTTGCTGTTGTTCCAATTGTACTTTTTTCCTCATAATTTTGCCCGTATAACAAAGAGCACACAGAGGAAAAAAGCAATTTCCAAAGTGCATGTTGAAAGAAAAGGTCTCAAAGAAGTCAAAAGATTTCAAGCAACACTTAGAAATGACTTTATTAGAATTATCTGTTTGCAAAGTAAATGTAAAAGTAAAATGTAACTACTCTGTCTGAGTATTTCAGGATAAAAATGATCCCACACTTGCGTCACTATGGGTTATAGTTAAATTTTGACATGAGTAAATCCAAATAATAGTGTCATATTTACTTGTCATTCATTAAAATTATAAACATTAACGCTCAATACCAGAAGGTAGAGATGAGCAAAAGCTCTTTAAATGGTCATAAAATTAACAAGTTGCTTTTTACAGTCTATCTAACTGAGCTTAAAAAGTTACTTCAGTACTTTTAGGTTTAAATAAATTATTCTCGCAAAATTATATTTTAATAAGACCAGAAAATATCTTTAATACATGCTTTTCAGACAAATGGCTCTGTTTTAGAGCAAGACCAACATTGAAAATATTAAATACAGCTACAGATTTGAGTGAATACCAAAGATTTATCACTATCTTACCTTAAAATCATAAAAATACTTCCAAAGTGGAACATGTTGGTCCCTTTTAGGAGGAAAAATGCTTCTAATGATAAAAGTGTCTGTAATTGATGATGATAATTCATTAGTTATTTATGAATGTAACACAATAGTTAAAGTACTTCCTAAACTTTGTGCAGACATTCTAGATTGAGGCAAATCTGTGCTGGAAAAGTGGGTGGAAGAAAGTAAGTGTATCTGAAAACAATCGTGAAGTCTTTACATTCTTTTGAGTCTTTTGGAGTTGGCCTTCGGTGAAGTCATCAAACCAAATTACAATCAAACATCTGGCCTTATCCTCTCCTCATTTGTTTTTAAGGCACATTGTATTTTGGAAAGTAATGGTGCATGTCCTTTTTCAGGGTTAGCATGTGGTAAGTATGGTGGCCTGGAGGGGCAAAACAAGAGTACAAGATCCAAAACACTTTCACAAAGCTTGAGACAAATTGACATTTTAGAAAACACATTTACAAGACACAAAACACTTTTACAAATGGTAAAACAAATTTACATATCAGAAAACAAATTAACAAGACACAAAACACTTTTACAAATGGTAAAACAAATTTACATATCAGAAAACAAATTAACAAGACACAAAGCACTTTTACAAATATCTAGCAACCAGAAAGGGAATGTACCAACTCTGGCATTGAACCAGAAGTGCTAGCAGAGAGCAGACAATACTAGCCGAGTTGTTAAGTGCATGGTATAAAATAACAAGAGAAGAAGAATGGTAAGCAAAGATGGACCACCACCAAGTGCCGTTTTGCCAGTTTTGTGGAAAACATATGAGCCCCTTACAGTGGTTTTGTATGCCATGTGGTCGGTCTTAAGAGTTTGCTCACCATTAACTTCTTCTTCTCTTGTTCTTTCAAGAACTTGGCTCAGTATTCGGCTCTCTGTAAGCACTTCTGGTTCAATGCCGGAGTTGGTACATTCCTTTTCTGGTTGCTAGAAATTTGGAAAAGGGTTTTGTGTCTTGTCAATTTGTTCCTGAAATGTAAATTTGTTTTTCTATTCGTAAAAGTGTTTTGTGTCTTGTTAATTTGTTTTCTGAAATGTACATATGTTTTGGGACTTGTAAATGTGTTTCCTAAATGTAAATTTGTCTCAAGCTTTGTAAAAGTGTTTTGGATCTTGTATTCTTGGTTTGCCTCTCCAGGCCACCGTAGGTAAGTCCCTGTCATTGGTACGAAGGCTCAGACCTGACAAAATAATGCTTTGACTCTGGGCTTGACTCAAACCATGGACCTGTTTGTTCCAGACCAAGACAACCTCGTCAGTCCAGATCAAAGTTTGGCTGTTTAGTCCGGACCACGGTTCCTGGGAGGTTTCACATTACCCATTTCGTCCAGATCAAACTGCAAAGTCAGGAGGTAAAGTAGATGTGAAAGCACCCTTAGAGCAATGATAGATGACAGAATGTCAGTGGATGTGTTTTTAAAGGTGCTATGAGGAGAATCTATTACCGGCGAAATACGAAATAAAGACTCTGCTACCCATGAGCAGCGGCGACTGTCGGACATTGGAAAAAAAAACATGCCAATCTACCAGGCTACTGTTAGCTGTTGTTAGCACGCCCTGCGTTGTTTTTCACAAATACCACATGAAGAATTTGATTATCACTATGGCAGCATTTTTGTAAATATAAGCCTAACAATACTATCTAGAACGACACACCCCAGTCAGAAGTGCAAATAAATTGATTATTACAGGAGCTAAATAACTGTTCACACTGGGGGCATCCATCTTCGATTGTCAACTCGGGGGTGGCGAGGTTTCACCGAGTTCCCAGTAGGAAATTCCGATCTCGGGGGACGTTCCAGTTGCAGTTTCCCACTTGGAACCCGGAAATTCCTACTTCTGACTACAACTGGAACCCACCAAAAGACGTGACCCAAGACAAAGCTTGTGTTTGTTGTGATAAATGCAGCTCAGCCCTTCCTCAGAACTCTATACACTGCTTTACAACTTCTTTTTTCAACAACTTACAGGGTGCAAAGCGACGAGGTAATGTATCTCTTTCTAGTTACGTAGTGGTAGTTTTTGATGTGTGACAACAAGCAATTTTTGGAGAACTTATTATTGTAGTTTTGTAGCTGGCTATATATAGCTACTTACAGCCAGGTGCTCTAAGATGTGTCTGAATAATATAAATTTGCTCTAGTTTTAATTGTCTTGTTCCTGAAGTTGAGTATCCAGGCCAGTCCAGCCCTGTCCAACCCAACTGGAAGGCTAAGGAATAGCATTCATAGATAACCTACTTTGAGCTATAAAACTCATCTTAAAGTGTGTATTTCGATCAGGCATATATCTAAAAGTGAGACTTTTTTGTAATTACTTAGAAACTCCTCACAGTCTCGTTAAGCTCAAAGAGTGACCATTACCAGTTCTGAATGACACCTTTGCCCTCATCTTATACCCCACAACAGTGCTGAATCCTTTGGTGGTATGTTCTGGACTGCAGCAGCCTACTTTCAACCCTGCACTTGGGACAAAACATGGGCTCTTAAAGTTGGATTTCTAACCCAGGCAGATGAGGATCTTCAATCACCCTAAGTGTATGAGTTTGATTCTCTCATTGTAAACTGGGGTGCAAAGTCGCCCCGAGCCTTGACATCTGGACTGAATAAAACATTAACACTGGGTTTATCAGCTTTCTCATCTTTCCTATTTTTGAGACACAGCTTCCACATTTAAGCTTTTATTTATGCAAGTTTTAGTAATGATAACAGCCTTGTGATGATGACTTTATCTGTGTATATCAAAATAACTGATCCCTCCATTCTCAGCCGACAGCAGGCATTATACAACATAGACACATGTTGAATAAAACATCAACTGTTATACAGTAAGTAACTGTTGTGGGCAACACAACTTACCCCCCTACTGTTTGTTGTGTTTATTTTACTGGTTTAAACATGCCTGTTTCAGATAACCATGTCCATGTCCATAAAAACACACATTAAAATAATGGCACGGGTTCACTGAACTTATCAGTCCCATTGATCAAAGGATGAGAGGGAATAGGCAGCACTCAGTGTGACACCGTGGCTCCAAGCCAGAGCCGCCGCTGTAACACATTTTAGAGTCATCAGCTAAGCCATTTAAACATGGCCGATGCATTATGTATTATGGCCATTCGCTGTCAACAGAGTGATGTACAGCGCTCGTGTCAAACAATGAAGTAACAGCGGGTAAAGACATTGCAGCCAGCGAGAGGATAAAGCAATAGGAGTGAAGAAGTCAAAGAAACTGACTTCAGCAGCCAATAAAAAGCGAGAGAGTAAAATAAAAGAAGGATATTAGGGAGCCAAATGAAATGTGACCTTAAAGTACAAAGAGATTTTCCATTTAGATTCTCCTTCCTGTAAGCATGCAGAGTCCTACAGAGATAAAGACAGGGATGTTCTCTTGGACAGCGGCCACTGAAGCGTACTAAACCACGCCAGCGCTGGGAGGTAAATGACAGGTCAGAGGTCAGAGGCAGCGGGAGGAAATGACATCAGCAGGAAGTATGAATAAACAGTGGGGAACAATCATCCAATACAAGAGCTGACCTTGTAAGGGATTAGCAGGGGTATTATCTTTCAAATATACAGATGTAGAAAAATGAGCATGTGGATGACCTTGTTATCAGAAAGTTTGTCATTTAAAGTTTTGCTTTGAGTGTGCAACTGTAAGGTAGACCTGTAATCTATCAAATGGCATGGTATTACTGAGTTAAAGATGCAGTACTGGCATTATATGTAACTGTCCAGACTTTTAAAAAAATGACTCAAGGAAAAATACAGTGACGCAGTAGTAGTCTTAAAACACTAAAGCACATTCGATTTTCTTGCATCAGAGTCTATGGGATTTTTTTTATTCCAGATTAAGGCTGAAATAAGGACTGAACTAAACACGTGAAAAAGATTTTTACTTTATTAACCAATGTAATTATTTCGTATTTAAAACAAAAGAAATAATTCCATCTCCGATCAAAATCATTTTTTTAACTTTAGCCCAAAATCTACAGTTCTGTCTTTTATGCTACCAAGCCAACAAAGTGCATCACTTTCTTACAGCATGGACCGCGACCATCCCACAAAACCTCTTTTCTCCAAAAAAAAGAATAAAAGAAAAAAAACAGTGTTACTGGTTCCCTTCAGTATTAGTTTGTAGGTTTCATCCATTTTAAAATAATGAAATGTTAAACAAAAATTTCCAATTTGGACAATATGCTATTTATTAATTTAGTAGTGAAGCATCAGCTTGTTTTTTCATTCTCCTGAAAAGTTGCAGTATTGGAGAGAACAGGTTTTTGCCCAACAGTGGTGATATCTGTGGAGCAATGTAAAGTTTTTTGGACTCGCTTAAAGGCATATACCCTGTTGGTCTTGGCTAAAATATCAACACTGACTTTAACACTGGAATAAAATGTATTTCATTATGGACTGAAAATTAGTTTTGGGAGTTGTAATCAAACTTATCTAATCTATTAATCAAGCAGCACACAAGTGGACAAGTAGGCGGGTGATTCACTGAAATCCCAGGCATAGAGTGAGCATGGACTTAAACCAGAGATGATAATATTGGTAAAATAAGGCGTTATCTTATATCTGTTGGTTCTGTATTATTAACAGATATTATACATTATTGGGCAGCTGTCAGAGGATCTAATTTAAAGCCCTGGTCTATGCAACGGGGTCACTGAGTATCAATATAAAAATGAATTGAATAAAACCATTTGAAAGTAGAACTAGGGCTGAAATATACTGTATCTATTTCGAGATATTACCATTTAAGATATTAATATCCAAAAAGCAATGATTTTAACAAATACAGATTTCCCCCGTGCTCGCCCTGCATCTACAGTTCTGGAAGCGACAACAAATTTCATTTTTATGATTGCCCTTAAATGCACCTCTTGGTTTTCACCGTACCCGTAGTCATATCTCATATCGTATCGATATCGAGATATCTGGCATGAATATCAAGATATGAAATTTGTCCGTATCGTTCGGTCCTAACTAGAACTGCTGGTAAAACTAACTATTTTGTCAAAGTTCAGCTAAAAGTCTCTATTTCTAGTTACCACCACCTCACCACACCTTCATCATCATTATGTGGGAAACAGTACTTGAAGAACATGCAAACTCCACAAATAAATGTCCCATCTGTGTACCCACTTTTTACTGGCTCCTGAAGTCAGTCATTGTTGTGAGGCCACAGCCCCAACCACCGCAACACTGTGCAGCACTGTAAACAACGTCCTTTCATGAACTTCTGTACCAAATTTTGACAAGGAAACATTAAATCTGTCCTTAGCTTTCTGAGTCTCTGATGCATAACAGGTGATGTTCATTTGTTTCTCCTTTATCAGGGTTAAAATTTTATAATGTTTCTTCATGTAAGAGTAAAGTGTTTAGATGACCTGGATGTGAATAATAAATCAGCTCAGTTACTGTTATAAAACAGCACAACTGCCAAAGAGCAAGTACTTTAAGTACAAGTGGGTGAAGAGAAAGACATGTTCCTCTTGAGCTGGAGCATAAAAGCTTCATCAGTGGAGAAGAAATCTCAATCGAAGAAATTTACCCCACAGCAAAGAAAACAGCCTCCGGCATTTTAGTATTATTTCATGCTGCCCCTGCTTATGCTTTTCTAAAACCTTACAGCTGTAACAATGTACTACAACAGCTGCATATTATTTATTTTGTGGGCTGACTGAACCTTTATGTTAATGTGTCCTTTACCATAGACAACAAAACATGCCGCAAACTGCTGAAAGACTGATGTGAACAAAGGAATGTGTAATTAAGGTTAGATTTACATTATAAAATTACAGAGATATTGACAAATAATGTTGACAGGTCCATCAATGGAATCTGAGTCCCTACATTTCCATGACTTATTCAGTGTAACAACTTTACTTTTACTGGAAATATGTCTGACAACATCGACAGGACCTTCAACATGTGATCTGGTATCCTTTAAGAGGGACAGCCAAAAGATCCAAAACGTTAATGTTTGGTTTATTTTTGATTAATTGGTTTAAAGCATTTTATGTCCACACTTCTCCGGCTCAGTTCCGACACAGGAACACTATCAGGATACTATGTTTACTTTGACTGTGATCCAATTGGTGATTAAGCCAGACCAACTTTAATGAAGTGTAGAAAAAGTTATCATCTGGGGGCATATTAAGAATTATTTCAAGGTATGTGTTATTATAAGGCTATTGCATTAAGATTTGTTTAATTTGGAGTGAAAAAAAACTTTGATATATTTACCACTATCATCGCTCTTCTGTTGTTTTGTGGAAAGATGGATGACTTTTTGTCTCCCACTTTATTTACATGACTCGCATAAGGTAAGTTCATTTTCTGTAAGAGAAGTCAACATGTGGTCATTTGATCAGTAATATCTATTTAACATTGCATGAGTACAATCAATTTTACCCCCAAACACCTTTATTTCTCCAGTTTCTTTCTTCAACTTGAATCATCACTATTAACTTGTACAATTTGCCACAAAGCAGCTTGGATGCCAACTTAAGCCAGGGTTGCTCAAATTTTAGGGCACTATTTGAGACGAGACACATGCCAGGGAGGCCTGGTTTGTCTGGACAGGGGAGGGGGACCAATCATAGCCTGGCTCCCTGGAAATCTGAGTGGCCATCCCAGTTGCCAATCTTACATTTAACTTTCACTGGCTCAACTACCATTACATAATAGCAAAATGATCACCTTAAACTGGTTGATTCAGCAATGACATTCACACAGAGAATGTACGTCCGCACTTGAAGGTAAGAGAAAACTTTTCATCACTGACAATAATCCATGTTTTAGTCATGGCTAATGGTATTAAAAATATTTAGTTGATGTGGACATCTCATGTTAGACCAGACAACTAAGATCAGACATCAGTTAAAATATGCTGATAGGGTTTTACAATTCTGAGTTATCTCCATACACACTGCTGTAGATTGACTTCTCCAAAATAAAAAAGAAAAGAATAAAATTGCATTATGATGCTTTAAATGTAGTCAACTTATTTCAAGGAGGAAAAAGGCCCACAACAACAGATTTATTCTAACCTAAGAGGATTTTGAAACCACATTATATTCTAGCAGTACATACCAATTTCGCCAAAATGTGGTGTGAGTTAGCAAAGATCTGCAAAATCATGCCAAAAATACCTGGATGTCACACTAATGTGGGAAAAAAATCAGTGTGCTTTTGGCCAGTCCACCTCACAATGTAAAGTGCAGATAGGTTGGGGGTGAAATGGTGGACTGCAACAGCTTAATGAGACAAGACATAAGGCTGATGTGCTGTATATAGTTTACAGCTTATTGCTAAATTCCGGCTCTTTCCCTAGCTGTGCTTTCAAAGGTACACCTGTCCAAACACCTGCTACATGCATGTTCAACACTTCTCATGTGTCAACAGTGTTCAGTGGTGAAAATCACACAAAGACACTCATTAGACATTTTGGTCCATTAATGGACGTTTATTTAGCATTACTAGCTTTAAGCTGAGCCTCCATTTAATTTGTTTTCATGATAAACAAGGATTACATTTTTAACAGAAACTCTCTATATATTTGCATGTGTATAATATAGTCTTTGGTGTTGTAGAAATAGTTGCTCAGACCCAATCTTTTACTTCGTAGATTGCAGCAATAACCTTCAAGACTGTTTCAGACTGCCAGAAAACAAAAAGAAGAGGAAGAATCAGCTTAGCTGAGTTTAGCAAGATACACATTAACAACTCAGCTGTACAACAAAACAGAGTATGTAGTGTATAGTAAATACTGCATAGAAGTATGTAGTTTGTGGTTTTGCAAATGGTCCAAGTAACAGTTGACCAAGAGGTTAGGGCCAGATAAAGGATAACTTCCCCTATTTGATGGGACTAGACAGAGGGTGTGACTGACTATCTGCAATGTCAGGGGTGCAATTTATTTAAAACAGCTATCCAACAACAGGCTTAGTGTCTGAACAATATCTACTCTTCAGATAATAGCCTAAAAAGCTGGTTGTCAGTGTTAGCAGATATGAAAAATGTAGCCCATGTTTATAGATGATATTTAAGATATACAGAACATGATCAAGAACAAAATGCTGCTTTCCGTGCTTTACATCTGTTTCTAGCGCTAATGGGCTGTCATCATGAAAAGAGAAGATCATTTTTGGAGAAGTGGAAGCTTTGTGCTCTTGACAAAAAAATATCTGTATTGATATTAATCGGTGATGGCGAGTTTGGAAATATCAGCAGATTGGCATCAATCATGTCGTTGTCTAATGTTGTTTAATGGACTTAAATCTTTTCTATGATTGTTCAAACAAATCCGTCTGTAAGTTGCCACTTTGTTTTGTTTTTCTATGGGGTTAGAATATAAATTAAAATTCATTTGCGGTCAGATATAAAAAAAAAGTACAACAGCCATAGCAGAGTTGCAGGATCTGAAGTACGGAGAAGAAATGAAGAGCTCTCCTGCAGTAAGTGGGCATCTCCCAAAAGGGCTCCACTGAATATTACCTGAGTGAGCCAGGCCTATCTATAGAACTCACAGCAGGGTGCTTAAACTATTAAACACTCCCAAATTTGGACACCAACACATATCAACACCTACATAACCTGCAGGAGAGCTCCATTCACACCTCAGAGAGAGGATGGGGAGGAATGTAAGGCAAGAGGGAGGGGAGGGGGAGAAAATAAAGAGAGATAACCACAGAGAGAAAGAGAATCTCCAAGTCATTACAGCAATACTGAGCATTTTACACCTGTCTTCAGGCTGTATTAGTGAAACTCAGAGGCAGATGCACTGTGGATTCAACACTGCCCCTGGAGAAATACTTGTCACATGGAGACAGAGACCCCCACACAATGAAACTAATGAAAAAAATAAGAAAATGCAATGTCTCACTTCTATAAACACAAAGAAACCTTATAGCCTGCAATAACAGTGACATCTCCTACAACCTACACAGCTTGGTGTTATTAAGTCCCACAGGCACACTTACAGCATGCCGTTATTGGGAACTACAGCGCTGAGAAGATGCTGAGAGAGAGAAGACGAGTGATTGAACAAATGGACCATTTATAAAAAAGCTTCATAAACACACACGGGGCTTCTTGTTGCAAAAGCACCACAACAGACATCATCATCCTGAGGCAGCTCATAGATACACTATTACATCCAACCGCACACAGACACACACGCAGAGGGAGACGTACATCTGTGTAAACAGAAGCTAACACACATTTACATATATATCTGAATGTAAACACAATCATTTGAATCTGTCTTCTCTGTAAACTCCAGACTTAAACAGCAGAGGCTGAAGCCTTTTCTCCAACAAAAGAGTTGTGTACGCTGAAATTTGATAATGTGAGAGGAAGGACATTAGCAGTAGGTCAAGAGGAAAAAAATATGTGTGACTGCAGACTGGAATTGTGAGGGCTGTGATCCCTAAACAATGGGTGTGTGATTAGGACAGAGAGATAGTTAAAGGTGCAGATGTGTGTTTGTATATGGTGAGTAGCTAAAAGGGGGCAATAAAGGTCACTTTACTGTGCCATATTTCATCACTGTATCAGATCATTGTACTGTAACACATCATATCATAACCTTTCATATGACATCTTGACTTATATCATCTACTTTTGAAAATAAATCCTGTTTTGTATCATATCATTTCATATAATGTCTTCTTTCATATCATGTATCATTTCATGTATCTTGTATTGCAACATGTCAGATCATGTTATATAATAAAGTATCTTGATCAAGATTATATTTTACCTTATATAAAATAACATCATATCACATGACATACCTTATAATATTATATCATGTCATATCATATCAAATGATATCTTTTATATGCAGTTTTCTATATTACTATATATCATGTTATGTCACATCACATCTGACTGTGTCACATATCATACCTTATCAAATATTCTTTTGTCTTGTATCACATATTAAATGCTATCAAATATCATATTACATCATATCTTATCATATCTGACTGTATAATTTTATACCATAAAATGTTTCAATACCATAGCTCATTATGATGGCCCTTATTTAAATCATACAACAAATCGTATAATAAACTATACTGCATCATACGTCATAACATGTTGTTTCATATCTTATCTAATGTGTCATATCATACATTTAATCATACTGTGTTGTATCATATTGTGAGTCGGAGAAAGGGCCTCCTCTTGTATGCTATCATAAATTATTAGATATATGAATATTTTTGTTAATAAAACACCACTTTTAGTGGGGTAACTGTTGCTCAGCTGTGAGAACGTCTGTCTATTTGCATCTTGGCCCTGCTCTGACATGTCCAGATGTTTTTGGGCAAGGGACTTAAATTGTTTGTACTGCTGCATCAACAGAGAGTAAATGAATGCACTGATAATCAACTTGAATAAAACCTCAAAACCATCTATGTGGGAAAACTGAGTACATAGATGTGGATGGGTCGGGCTTCGAATGGTGGTATTCAAGCTCAAGTTCAGTTACCTTCTAGTTTAAGTTATTTTTGTGTTAGTTCAAGGCTTTTAAAGGTCAAAAGGTGCTTGGAGAGAAAGGGTCTTGAAGAGATCAAAAGAGCTCCAGCAACACTTTTAGTTCAGGAAACAACTTTATTAGAGCTGTTTCATGAACTACAAGAGCTGCTGGAGCTCTTTTGATCAGTTCAAGGATTTTAAAAACATGTTATCACGTATTTTATAATTAAGTAAAGTATGATTTCAGTTAAGCTATTGCTTTGTAGGTGTTGTAAATTATCTCTTGCAGACCTCATGTAGAACATCCATAACCCACCAAAGAGCCACAGTTTGAAAGGTACAGTAAAAAGTATATCATACATTGTACTTTAGCCCATCGTAAGGTATCTATTTTTTATATTACAGCATATTTTATCACACTGAATCATACCATATTGTTTTCTATAGTTTTGTATTTTATCATATATCATATTGTATCTTTATTTTGTCACATTGCATATTGTCTAATATTGTCTCTCAATTTTTCTATCACATCAAATAACCTTGTATCATGCTATATCATATTTTGTTGTTTCAAATCTAATTGTGTAGTTTTATGACACGTTATACCATCCATTAAATCAAATATCAAATATCATACTACCGTAAAGTACCAAATAAACACTCTGCTCAGTAATTGAAGCAAATAAATGCCCCGGCTACTATTTGGTATTTTACGGTATGTTGCTTTTTATGGTCTCAACAATGTTTTTTCATTGTGTAATGCATTTTGTATTGTATCAGATTTGTTTTCATTGTGTCATATTTCATCCCACACTTGTTTTTATCCAAGCATATACTAATGTACTGCTTTGCCTTTATTTTGATAAAAAAAAAAACGAACTGTTTGTACAGGCACACTACCATGTATCTATCTAATATCCACACCACTTATCTCTTGCTTGTTGGATAGGTTCGAGCTGATTCCAGCAGAGGCTGAAGCATTTTCTTTCCCCCAAAAAAGTCAAAAGTAAAGTGTGAGCTGAAATTTTATAGTGACTGGAGAAAGATATTAGAACAAGCTCCAAAGTGTAAAAAAAAAAAAAAGAGAAAAAGAATGTGCGTGATTGCAGAGCAGACTTTTTTTGGGGAGTGTAATCCCCAAGTATATAGGAGTGTGTGTGGTAAAGACAGAACAAGTAAGTGTGCGAGTGTGTTTGTGTGTGACCAGTAAGATGGTAGACAGTGTAAGCCCCAAGCCTTCACAGCTTAAGCCCCCCTCTCTTTTCACCCCCATAAGGCAAACAGTGGATAGACCGCAGGGCTTAGCCGGAGAAAGAGGAGGAGAGGACAATATATGGAAAGTAATTCAATTTCAGCCTCTGTGCGCCGTTCCCCAATCTGCAAATACCACCACAGGCTGATGTAAGGAAATGGAAATCTGGACTTATATACTCAGCGACACTCTATGAAGGATGTGTAGATTGGAACCCTATGGAAGAGTACTTATGCACTCGAGCAGCAGTCATCCAGCTAAATGCCTTCCCTCTGCGGAGGTTCAAGCCGGCCTCTTGAAGCCGTGTCTGCTCCCTCTTTACCCGACACCCTCTCAATTTCCCTCCTGATCAACTAATGAACTTTCCAAACTTGTAAACGGTGGGAATGGCTATCAGTCATCTTCTGCTCAGAGAGGGCTCTTTACAGTTTCCATGACTGAGGCCAGAGAAAACTTTTTTATAGAAGCATTATTTGCTTGATAGTAGAATTCAGAATTTTACATTTTAAAGTAAGAATTAACAAAGCAGATAAAGCTGCTGATGATTCATCAAAAGACAAAATAAAATATGGCAATATCATAGCAATGTAGTCACAAATCTGCCTTTGGAGGTAAACCATTAAAGAGACATTCATCAAGACTCAGTTAGTCTAGCTAATTTAACCCCTACACAGAGGAACATCAACTGCATTTTACAAGTGACAGTTTTTATTTGAAGGGTGCTGTGGGGGCCGGATTTTGAAAAAATTTCCTAATCAAAACACATTGATCACATCAATTTATCTTCCCAAAAGGATGAACTTTTTTTGCCTGTAAAAGTGAGATCAGTCTCCATCACCTATAGTGCTGTCAGGTAAGGCGATTTGATATTTTGGCCCCATATTCCTGTGGCTGCCATGCTGTGATCACAGAATACTACACTGATATACTGGGGAAAAATCATCAATAATAGCTGGCAGGTGGTTTTGTGTAAACTAGGTTAATAAATGAAGTAATCTCTGATCGAAATTGTTCAACCTTGATTTTTTTAAGTCTTTCAAATAAAATCAAATAAGGTATCCAGGAAAATTACCCTTAAATTACAACTTCTCTTCCCTTTCTCTAATATTCTGAATTTGGCTTCATCCCCGGGTCAAACGGGAAGTTTCCAAGGGCCTGATGTGGCCAATGGCAGTTGTTGTTATGCTGGTTTGATAGTAAAAGATGTATGTTGCTATTTAAATGCTTTAGTGCCCAGTCACCAAAAAGGCAAAAAGTGCAAAAGGCCTACTGAACTGCAGATCACTCTGTCTTCCTTGATATGTTACCATTATCAAAGTAGCCTGGTTACCATAATACTATCACAGGTCAGGTGCTAAAGTGTGATGAGTTAACCCGTTAGCCTGTTTTCTGTGGTTGCAGGGTTTATTGCATTATTACTGCACATGGACTGCTCCACGGTTTAATTGGAAGCAGGCCGAAACCTCATCCTCTAAGCATCCCTTGTTTGTTTTTTTGTTCTAAAACAGAGTTTGGTTGCTTTATTCACATATGTAAAAAAATATAAGCCAAGAGGGGAATGCCCACTTGTTTTTGAATCAATTTCTCAAAAGGTGTCAAGTCTGAAAGCATCCTTAGAAACCACAGCATTTCTTCTATCACAGTTTGACGCTGTGTATGCCTTTATGCATCGATGTTGTTTTACTCTTATGTGGTCTTGAATGACTCCCAGCAAAGCCTCCCTCCTCCAAACAGTTGGAGTATAGAAGGTTTTCATCTCAAACATCCCCTGTAGAAGTGCCTGCTCTTCTATGCTCGTGAGTCTCTGTGATCAGTCCAACATAAATTAACTGGCTGCTTCACCACAGCAGCCTTGGCTCAAAAAAGACACATAATGCCAAATTTACTTGTAGCTGGCAGGAATAACCACGGAACAAAGATGACCAATTAAAAATGTATCATTGAATATCCTTAAAAGTACAAGCAAAGTTTCCTCAGGTCTTTTGTTGACAGGAAAGGACGACATCTTGATGTTTGTTTAATGAAACCAATAATTTCACTAAGTATCAAAAGGTGAGCAACTCTAAACACTGAATGGCATTTGTGACAATACATCAAGTAGATTTGTGTCTCAAGTTGAAGAGTTTGATTCATTGAGGATTGTTTGCTGCACTGATTTACAAACAAATTAATCATAATCAGAATTCTGCTGATGGTATTGTTGTTGTGCTGTCTGGAGAGACAGATTTCCCAGCATACACTTAAGACAGACTGCATATGAATGACAAAACAAAAGCAAACCCCAACCTGAAAGTCCAGAACAAGTCTGTGCTTAGGTCTTCATAGAAAATAAACTTTTCTCTGCAATAACTGAAACAATTGTTAATTTTTTGGACCAATAAGACAACTCTGGAGATTGATTCAGTAACAAATCTGTTGTCATTTGCAGGTCTTCAACCAAAAAGAATATACAAGTTCCCTTTAGCTTCTGCATCCAGGTGGTGTTGCAGCAGTAATGGAGTCAGACTCAGAGCTCAGTGTGGTGCGTGTTGTTTCCCTGCGGCACAGGCACTCTCATTGATTTGCAGAGATAATAACCCACTTTATGGGTCTTTGCCCTCTCCGTGTCCAGTGGCACTCTACAACATATGTTACTCTTCCTCTTACTGTCTCTCCACTACCTCAAGGAGAAAAACACACACACTTATGAATTTTCATATAGGTGCTATTTCAGAGCTGCTCCATTTGCTTTTTAGGGTCTTTGTGTGAAAAGGGTCGTGAGAGCTCGCCTGAGGGCTCGGCTTCCTCTTGTTTTATTGTTTTCCTCCCTAATGGAAGTGTGTCTGAGTGGTTCTGCTCTCAGGTTGTGATGTGATAGTTACACATGTCAATATTTGAGTCAATAGGTGAAAAAAAACGTACTGAACTCTCTACAGGAAATTGAAGGTGTAACCAAAATCACACTGACGTTCACAACCCAAGAAGTACATCTAGTGGATTATACAGTTGTATAATGTGGTTCTAATCAACAACAGCAGGACAAAAGCAAGGGGTTTTCAAGTCTTGGTAGGGTTCAAAGTAATAAAGGTGGTTTTGACTGCACCACTTCACTGACTATAATGCCAACGTGTCCTTGAGCAAGCCAACAAACCCTCAGCTTAGTTCAGAAGGACTTGGGTTGAAGACAGAAGGGCAGCTGGTCAAGTCCATACAGAACCATATCTGAAAGTTGGTTTGGTAGCTGGAGAGGTGCTAGCTGACTTAGTGAGCACTGCCTTAGAGCCCAT
Source organism: Scarus forsteni (assembly GCA_036419115.1). Taxonomy (NCBI): domain Eukaryota; kingdom Metazoa; phylum Chordata; class Actinopteri; order Labriformes; family Labridae; genus Scarus; species Scarus forsteni. Next base: position 18,934,438 of record JAZDUH010000066.1, read on the forward strand.
GAGCAAAGTACTGAAGCCCAGATCTTCACAGTAGCACTTCTTCAGGAGCAGAGAGCCATCACTCTGACATCTCCCTGGTAGAACATGACTGTAGCACCTGCTTTTGTTTGTGTCTGTGTATTCTAGCCTAAGTTTGTCTCTACAACAGAGCGTAAAGAAGTGAACTCCTCCCCCAAGAGATCTTCACCGTATGTATTCCTCTTCTTCTGAGGGTGCTCCTCCTTTCATCAACTCACTGTTAGTGTTTATTGACTGTACTGTAGGATCAATTTGTCTTTGGAGCCAAGGACAAATCTACTCCAGGACCATTAAGTGTCTTCTATTGTGTTTAGCTCCATGAAGTGAATCTCCAGTACTTCTACATCCAAAGGAGTTTTATTAGACTAATGTCTGATGACTGTGAAGGCCACTGGAGCAGAGTGAACTCATTGCCACATTCAAGAACCAGTTTGGGGTGACTTCAGCTATCAGATGTTGGGTGCAATGTGGTCATTATGGGATGGCCGTGGTCACTTAGATAGGCTATGGGGTTCAAATGAAGCATAACAGGCACTGAGAGGCCCCAAAGTGTGGCAAGAAAATAGCCCCCACACCACTCAACCACCACTTTTATTGTCATTCAGATGGTGGAAAGTGAACTTCAGCAGGCTGTCTTGATCATATTTACATGTCTTAAACATTGAGTTGCTTTCATGTGAGTTATAGAAAAGCTATTTTCATCAAACAGCGGGTGCACTTATAAAATGGCCAGTGACTGTATGTAACATTATAGAACTATGATGGCAATAATACCTATGATTGTGTTATTCTGACAACCTTACTTTGTCAGGAACTCTTATAATCTTTTTTCTTTTTTTGTTTAATCACTGTTAAATGTGCCATTTGGTTCCATTAGTTCCATCATTCCCCACATGACATGAGGAAAATTATGATTTCTTTTTTGGTCCCTCAGTCTGATTCAAAAGAAGCTAATCAGCTTAAAAATATTAAAGTCTAAGCACTTTAAATAACACACACAAGTTAAGAAAAAAAGGTTAAAAACTCCATGATAAAACCTCTAATGACAGAATTAAAACCAAGGAACTAAATCTTTATTTTTAGTCAAAACACAAAAATGGGTATAAAACTTGTCAAAATACAGCCTGAAACCTATTGAACTGTCTCTCTCTGTCCTCTGCATCCCACAAAAATCTGTTGTATCGCTCTGCGCATTTTAATCGACTGCTTTAAGAGTTACATTATTTACCTACTGGATGGCAGAGGAGAAAAGCAAGCAAGCTATTACACTATCTTAGTTTACATCACATTATGTCTCACAGCACTTACACTGTATGTGGTGAATAACTGTTGGGTAAACAAACAAGACAGAGAGGGAAATACACAGGAGCTCAAAGGGAAACGGAGATGTGAAACCGGGACTGATAAAGAGATTTAGAGGTTGATGTATGAGATTTGACAGAGCAGCAAATCCACAGCATTTAGCTTTTACAATCTTAGTACAAAGTTGTATCATGCCACATGAATAGATTAATAGATAGTAGAAATAGATACATAGATTGACATGAATCGATCTCAAAATTAGTGCAGAAAAGGGCTGGTGATGGGTTGAGTTTCTAAAATAAACTGATAAGATTGAAAAAGAGAGAGAAAGAGAGGTTATGGTTGGACAAAAATGTTTATATTCAAATAAATGTTTCATTATTGATTAAAAAATACGCTAAGCCTAACATTTATCAAAAAGATTGTTAACAGTATGAACCACTAATACGAATACGCTCAATGATAGCAAGATGATCTGTTTAAAAGTTTGGTCACAACAGGAAATTATCATCTCTTTATGCAATCTAAAGGAGATTTTGTTATAACAGTATACATTGAAATGCAAATATATCTGTCCAATTCCACAGCAAAAAGTATGAAAGTTCTGAACACCCATTAGCAAAATATTTATTATCATCAAAAATGAACAGCAAACTGCTGTAGGAAAACCTGGAACAAATTTGCAACATTTGGAAAATGTTTTTAAAAAACACTTCAATACCAAAAACAACAAAAGATAAACCAAAGATAAATTTTGAATAAAGACGTAATGAAACCGAGGTGGCATACACCCTAATGACTATTGTGCTGTAGGAAACATTACATGGGCTCAACTTTAATATGTTTCACAAATGATTTTGTTTTTGTCTTTAGTTTTGTTTCCAGTTTTCTCTCAGTTCTATCTATTGTGTAGCTGTATCATTGTTAAAACACAACAAAATCTGCTATAGAGGATTTAGACTAGAGCTGCCAATCAGGAAATAAAAAAGAACGCCATGCTGGAATAATAAGTATTTGTTAGGAACAAAAGTAGATGAAGTTACCCTTTGATAGGTGGTAATTATTTTGTTTTTTTTAATCATTATTGACTGTAACAGTTTAAACAAAATCCTTTAAAAAAATTACTGCTAATTATGTTCAAACTAAGAACTGTGTTTTAGATACCAGTAAATATAGCGTTTATTATTGTGACAAAGTAGTTTAAATTGGATTTGATTTTGTGCTTAAAGCATCAGACTAAACATCACTTATTACATTTGATAATGATGACAAAGCTATACCTATATTTAACAATAAACTATATTTGTCTAATTACAGTATTCTAGAAAAGAAACAGTCAAACAAATATTGCGTAGGGTGTCAATAGCCAGTAGGCTGTATTTTGGCATGCAACATATAGCAGCTTGGGGTTTAGTTCCAGGCCAGGGACTACTTCACATATGTCTACCCCAACTCTCCAGGTCTCTTTCTGACTCTATCAAGTCTCAATAAAGGCAAAAGATCCAAAAACAATTAGGCAAAAATAATAGTATGGCCCTCTTTAAAACAAAAACTGCCAATCTCTGATCTATGTCTTCCTTTCCTTCCTTTTTTTATTTTTGCATTGATTCCAAAAATGTGTTAGATTTCAGAAATGGCACCCTGCCATGCAGCTTGGCTTGCAAGAAACAGACTTTGTGCAGAGTTTGACAAGCTCATCAATCCCACAAATAGTGCGGAATGATAAAAAAGATTACTGGCTTAAGGTTAAAAGCTGGAGCAGTAACTCTTGAGCTTTGAATTTACTCTAATGGCCTCATCATACAGCACAAGAGAGCCAAACAATCACATGCCATTTTCACAGTGAGTAAGATATCTTCCATGCCTGTTCGCTGCTTTTATGCTAAGTAACCTTGTCTTGTAAAAACAGAAAATAAACTAAAAATAAAAAAATAAAAAACTGTGCATGTCTTAAAATTCACCCTGATGACAAGGGGACCCATTCGAATGCAGAAAAAGCTCACACAAAGGCACATAAGGAGGCACAAATATCTAAGTAAAGGCGCACACGTGGAGCCATACTTCATTCCCTCTGCTGAAGAGGAGGGGCCATGAAGCCCCATCTATCAACGCTCAGTGCATTTAGAGTAAAGCGCCTCAGATGAAAGTGAGAGCTGAAAGATGAATGGAGAGAGGGATGAGAGGGGAAAAGGGAGGAAGAAGGGGCTTGGTAATGGAAAAGGGTGCATAAGAGAGAGGGGGAAAGGAGGAAAATATAGATGTGAGTTTAATAAGTGAGGGCTAGACTGCGGCGATTAAATAAGAGAATAAGAGAGGCTAAAAATTGAGTGACAACAATAATCCGACAAGCTGACACATAGGTAAATACAGATGGACATGACAATGAAATGCACAATCTGAGAAGCTCAGTCCTCCTTATACGACAACACAGCACAATCACAGCAGTCTGGGAGATGGGCTGTCATTGTCAACATTTCTTATTAGTGAGGCTTATAGATGCAAATTAGGAGGCCATTCTTCAAAGACGGAGATTTTTTCATTTTAAATCTGAAGTTTCCATTAACATTTAAGTCAGAAGTCACCTGGATGGCGAACAGAACGCAAATGTCAAGACAGGATTTCAGTCATCCTATTGTGTCTAATCTGCCTTGCATTGTGCCTGTAATTTCACCTGATTATTGCACTGTCTGTCATAAAAGATGTTGCAATACTGCTTTATAAGCCAAGCTGTATTTTTCTACATTAGTGACATTTTATTCATTGGTTCATTTGAGGTAGTTGATTGGAAAAGTTCCAACTATATTCTACATGAAGTAAGAGAGAAGTAACTGCAATGATGACCCTACAAAGATAAGCATGGATTTTGCTAAGTTAAAGGATAAGTTTGGTTTCTACAGCTTTCACATTGTTTATAGAATGAAGTAGAACAATATACTCACCCAGAAGGCTTTCCTGATCCAAACAGTGCTTCGGGAGATATTTAGATCCAAAATCGAGCAGCGGACATCCGTATAATGGTAGCACATAGAGCATGTATAGCGCCGCTCCTAAAACTGCATTAATCGTCCTAAAACTCATTAGTTTCACCAATATTTCATCATGGTCCGCTCGGGCTACTCCTCCATTACGGTCTGTGTCGCTCCAGACATGTTTTGTGGCTGTGCTGACCTCTGAACTGAAGAAGAAGAATGTTTGCCTCTGCACAGGCGCAGTACGGCTCATTGTTTCAGCAGAAGACAGTTGGCTACACAACGAATTTCTTCTTCCGGTTTTGTGCAAAATGGACGAATATCTATCGGATGAAGATATTGTGGAGGAGAACTTTGAATATGATGGGTGTCCCCACAGTTTCGAGCCAGAGTTTACAAATGAGGAGCTCATCGAAAGGAGGATGCGGAGGCAAAGAGAAGAACAGCTCTCCAGAGAGAGAGTCAGGAATGACATCATGACCATCGGCAAGTCAAGTGAATAACACTGATAGTAAATGGTAAATGGACGAGTTTATGTAGCACTTTTCTACTGCTTTGACTACTTAAAGCAGCTGTAGACCGCACATCTACTCATTCATGCAGCTTGGGGTTTACTGTCTTGCTTAAGGAGCTGGGCTCAAACCTGCAATTTCCCTGTTACTGATCAAGCACACTATCAGACTGTGCCGTCGCCGGCCCATCAATAATCATCTCCTCATCATGGCACTGGTAAGTTGGTGGGATATATAAAGCAGAAAGTCAAACTTTTGTCCTCAAAGTTGATGTTAGAAGCAGAAAAAACTAAAGCATCAGGATTTGAGCGAGTTTGACAAGGGCCAAATTATGATGGCTTGACAACTGAGTCAGAGCACCTCCAAAATTGTAGCTCTTGTGAGATGTTCAAGGTCTGCAGTGGTCAGTATCTATCAAAGTGTTCCAATGAAGGAAAAGCAATGGACTGACAACAAGGATCGTGTGCAGCCAGTGTTCACTGATGCATGTAGCTGAGCTGATTAGTTCATCTGGTATATGAGGTGATCATATTGCACCCTATTGTCGTATAATCATATTGTAGCATAGGCAATCATTTCAAAACAAAACAAATCATATGCTGCGTTGTATCATATCATTGTGTCTTTTATTGTATTATTTCATTATGTATTATGTTGCACTGTATGATTTATATTGTACCAGTTGTTCCCATTTAGTGTTCTATCCTCAAGTGTTGTATCATGTGCTAAGTTGTGTTCTACTGTACAGAGTCATATCATATTCTTTCATACTGCATTTTATTGTGTCATTTTTACATCTTATCCATCAAATTGAGTTGTATTGCATGTTTTTTTCAAGTTGTGTAACATTAATAATTATATTATACATGATACTTATTGCTATTTAAAGAGTTTTGGGCATTTCAGTGCAAACTGTAGTGACCTACATGTTCCTGACTAAGCATCTGCAGCATAATCTGGTTTTACTCCTACCATCAGACAGAGGGTCAAAGGTTTGTGCTCAGCTCTGGCTGTCGCATATCGAGGCGTCCTTGGGTAAGACACATCACCAAGTCGCTCCCACTGTTGCATTAGTGGCTTCTGAATAGGAAAAAAAGGGTGTGGATGTGACAGCCTTCACAGAAACACCATCAGTAAGAATGAATAGGTGTGAATGTGTGGATGTGACCAGCTTGTAAAAGTGATTTGAGTCGTCAGGAAGACAAAAGCACTATCTGAGCTCAAGTCTATTAACCATTTACCTCTGAAAGCTGTGGAGGGCTAGAGATTATTTTTGGTGAGACTGGGCTAGGGCAGGATGCATCTTGGATTGTCAATAGCCAAACACAAGGCTAAAATATAGAGACGAACATACAGGGTGTCCATAGAGTCTCTTTACAATTTAAAAAATGTATTAAAAAGACAGTTGATAAAATATCATAACCAGATTTGTTTTATTTTAATCAGTGTTTATTGAAGTTTTTATTCACATTAAAATGTTGTGTTTCAGATATTCTGTTAATGGAAGGAAAGCTGTTAAATGAACCCCAATAAAATGGCTACTCCTCAAGAGAAGACACAATGTGTAGCCTGGTTTATTGACACAAAATCGAATGTGCAGACTCAGCGAAACTACAGAAATGAGTGTGGAAGAGATCCACCATCGCGTCATGCAATTTATGTATGGCACATTAGGGAGTTGATCCAGCAACCTTCTTGCTGTGTGGCACAGCGTTACCTTACAGCCTCACTTTGCAGCAGATTGTATCAAACAGTTAAGTGTCACGTCTTGTATCAGATTAAAAGAAACGCTATTTCACATTAATGTACCAAAAGCAAAAGTTCAGAGCGCCTACAGATCAAGCACTCTTAGGCACTATCTGCTTTGAAAGGCTGCCTTACAGAAGATGAACCTAAGCAACAGATAAACTTGGAGGTAAGTGTTTGTGCTGTTGGATTTCTATAAAGCTTTTCATTGCTATTACTTACAGCCAACAGTACAAAATAAAGTAAGCTATTTGTTATTCAAGAGTGCTCATGCACTTTGCACTGCTAATTCAGCTGAGAGAATACCATGTACATCTTGTATTTAAAAGTGTTCAAAATGTCATCACTTACATCAATCTATGCTCTGAAAGAATATCACCTTTGACCTGCATCAGTCTGCAGATCCGAATGATCCCACCCACTCAGCTCCTCCACAGTAGAACTACTTGAAGTTGTCTAAAAGCCGTTCCGTCTGGCCCCTCTCACTCTCACAGGTGTCTATCTCAATCTTGTATTCCCAAAGACTTACACAGGGGGCCGTGATTGACAAGGTAAGGGATCACGGGGAGGCGTGCGGGTGAAAGAGGAGAATTACCATATGTAAAGAGCGAAGGTGCCAAGGTCCTCCTTTTTGTCTCTGAATAAAGCAGGCGGTGCTTAAAGGGACAAGATGAGCACAGGTAGATGTGAGCACTCAGGAGGGCGGGCACACAAATGAATGGATGTGAATGCAAGACATGCACACTAGAGAAAAGAGGCACAGGTACAATAGGTGTGAGAGTGAACAAGGAGGTATCGCTGTCTGTGCAGGTGTGTTGAAGGTAAAGAGGGCCACAAGCTCTGTGCAGGGCAATGAAGGGGATGACAGTGATGGTGTAGAGATCTGATTAGCAATGGGAGCAAGGCAGAGGACGGTTTCTCATCAGGATCAGCTTTCAGAACGATGTAAGAGTGGCTATTTTAATCCTGCAGAGGCGTGGTCAATCCAAACCCTTTTGTCTGGATTTATTTGTCCTCTGGTTTTCTGGTATGTTAGCATGTAGGTTTAACTGTGAGGAGGTATTGATTTTTAAGTAACTGCAGGTAGGTGTGTCCCGATACAACTATTTCACCTCCGATACGATACCGATATTGCAGCCTTGAGTATTGGCCGATACCGATATCAATCCGATACGATATCAGCAGGAATCATACAGACTTTTATTACCTATTTTGTAGTATGGACTGTAAGAAAAGGCTTGATCAGGTCAGATTACTCAAACAGAGAACAGTAGGCAGCAAAAGTAGGTATGAGAAAAACTGACCCATTTGTTATTAACCAATAGGTTCAATAAATTTTAACCTTAAACATAAGAATATACTACAATTAAAACAACATGAATAAAAAATATTAGAAGACCCTGAAAAGTGACCTCAATAAACCAAACAAAAACATATTTCACCAATTGCAAAATAACTACTGTGTTGAACTTAAACAAGCATATTCTACAACTGAATAAAATAAAAAATAAATATATTAGAATGGACTGCTTGTATCGGAGTGCTGATATCGGAGATTTAGGATGCAGGCCGATATAATCCAATATTTGTTTTTTTTGCCGATATCCGATATCAATATCGGATCGGGACATCCCTAACTGCAGGTAACTCCTTCACGGGCCTTTAATTTTGTAAAGAGATATTTTGAAAACTCACTTGATGTTCCAATTGACAGTATTTGTCAATCTCAATATAGCTTTCCAAATTTTATCTATTTCTTGATGTCTTGATTGCCACTGGCCGGCTCAAGTCAAGGTAAGAAATATAGCACTTGTGTGTGGTCTATGGAGGCTGTTCTTGTGAATGTAATATCCACAAAGTTATTTTTCAAGAAGAGCTGATTCCATTTTGGAAACAGGTAATAGGTCAGGGTCATTGTACTCAATGCTCACTCACTGCTTAAAAATAAACATACATCCAAAGGCCTTTGGCTGATTTTACTCAAAGTTTGCCCAAATGTTCATTTACCCTGAGGTAGGGGTGGGTGATATGACAAATATCATATCACGATTTTTTAAAAACAAAATCACGATCACAATTTTATCACGATTCTTTTTTACTTTGATTTTTCTAGACTAATTTGCATGTTTGACCATTTTTCCCTGTTTAACATATAAAAACCTGTAAAACCCTAAAAGAAAAAAGAGATAATTAAAGCCAAAGAAACTTTCTGAACAGGTTTTAAGTTAAATAGTGCAGTTTTTATAAAAATGTGCAATCAATGTAAACATAAAAGGTAATGAACAACAATATCAACATTATCTCTAAAAGGGCAACAATTTAAAACAAATGTTATCTAACTGCAACGTCTATAATCTGAGTGAATAATACAGCTGCTTTAGAACAGATTTTTGTTCAGACATCTTCAAGCTTTTATCTCCTTTTCTCTTTCATGGCTTCACGCTACATAACCAAACAGGAGATCCCACCATGCACTGCGCGTAACGTGCTACGATTGGCTTGTCAGGTGCGCATCAAAGTCTCTGCGCCCACACAGACGATCTGATGATCTTTCTGCTTTATGACGATATTAAATCGTTATAATCCTTAACGATATAGTATCGTCATATTGCACACCCCTACCCTGAGGGTAAACTAACTAGGTTTTGGAGGTTAGAAGTCAAAGGAACCGGGCCTCATGCTCACACCTTAATTTGAAAAATGATATCTAAAGAACCCCAAGGATGAAAATCCACTCCAGTATGAAATAAATAAAATCTGGAGGCATGTGGTCAAGGTCAGTTTCAATGTACAACGACTGTGCTTGGCCCTCACTGGCACGGCCCAATCAGCATCTTTTAAAACAGGAAGAGGCAGGAATCAAACAGCAAGAAGTGACTTCTTGTACAGAGATTAGCATAGCTGCTAACAGTTTTAAGTTTTATCAGCTCTGTACCACATTTCATTACTTAATAAAATACAAAACTTACAGCACCACTCAATTGAAAGGATACTTTCACTCTACTTCTGACATCTTTTGACAAAAAATTGTTCCTGACATATTATATTTTAGACCATTGCATTAACATTTGCCTACTGCAACATCTGATTAGCCTGAAACAATTGTGACTGATGGAACGATCATCCAATCAACTGCTGGATATGCTTTTGAAAGGTTCTGCCTATTTCCAAACACTTTCTATAGGCTGCTGCCGAGGTAAACTAGTGAAATGGAGTGAAGAGTCCATCCGGTAAGTCAGGTACAATCATTTTTAGCCATGAAGATGACTTCTCAAAAAAGGGTTAAATGTGTGCAGACATCTACTTTGACTCAAGGATGATCTCAATACATTTATCTTGTTTTGAAACATGCACCTACATTGTTAAAATAATAGAATTTCTACTTATCCCATAAAGCAAACATATCCTTTTCTCTTTAATCCACAACAATACTTTTGTTGTCCGGCAATGGTAAAACTCAAAGAAACACTTTACAGCCAATATAAGATCCAGGCAGGGGTTGTAATTCAAAAGGAAATTAAGAGTTAGTTGGACTTAGTGAGCACAGCCAATAATGTAATAAGATGGGGATTCACAAAAAATAGGACAAAACACTTGCTAAAATATTATTTTTTGATGTGAAAGAAGATAAATTTGAGTGTTACGGTATCACAAAATCCCTCCATTTTCATAACAGGAAGTATATATCCATGAAAACTGAGTGTGCTTGGAGAGTCTCAGCAGCCATAGAAGCCCAGAAGTGGCAGTGATAAGTGGGCACTCTGTAGATTAGGGGTTTTTACACAAGGGGGTCAGGACTTGAAATTGCTCAAATGCCTGCAGCTGGGGGGTCTCCGTATGAAAAGATGAGTAATATTATCTTCATAACACTGGGTCCCAGGGCACAGCTTAATGCTTTCCATATGGATTCCCTGCTTCTGGAGAACAAGAGCTGCAGAGTGCTCCTTGTGTCTGATTAGATGAGAGTAACCATGTGACACTGTTTCTGGAAAAGACTTACTAACACGTCTGTACAGCAGAAAGCCATAGTTTTACTATCTATGAGACATTTCAATGATCTTCCTTTATATTTTAACTAAATTAAAGGATAAGTACACAACTTTGACAAAAGATATTAAGTAGAAGATCAGAAGAGAATAGTCAGAGTGGTTCAAAATCATATGGAGGAAACAGTAACTCAACTAATTACTTGTTATAACTGAGGTTTGCAGAAAACTATTTCTGAACAGTTAAATACTTGCAGTCTTGAAGCAGATGGGTTGCAGTGGCAAAGAACCACTCTAGGTGCCACTCCTGTTCACTAGGAACAGAAAAACTGAGGCTAAAATGTGCTTGGGGTCACCAAAATTGGCCAATGGAAGTTGGAAAAAGATGTCTTGTTTGATGAGTCTTGATTTCTGCTGCAACATTTAGAGTGTAGGGTCAGACTTGGTGGGAACCGAGGTGAAAACATGGATCCATCCTGCTTTTACCCATGAATAAGACTTGTGATTAGGGGTGAGTATTGGCAAGAACCTTACGATACTTGGGTCACAATACCATAATATCATGATATATCATGATATCACAATACTGCAATATATTGCAATATTCTACAGTTAACTAAGGAAAAACTAGAGATGGTGTATATGTAAATCAAACAATATTACTAAAAACTGAAAGCATAAATCACTTCAAAACTATTTGATAGAAAAGAACTTTTCTATTTTATTGTATCTGAAATATGTCAAATGCAGTGTTAAAATACATTAGGGCTGGGTATTTCCAGCAACTTCATGGTATGATACGTATCCCGATACTAAGGCCACAATACGATACGTATCCCGATACACATAAATTGTAAACATTGACAATGCTCTAAGCAAAATTCTTGACAAGTTTAGTTTTTTCTTATAAGAAGAACAAGGATGAGTTTTAAGTGGTTCTACAACTTGAGAGACATAAATTCAGATCCTCAAAGATGGCAGACCTAAGTTCAAATTTAGAACATATGCTTCATTATGTAGCTCGTCTTCTACCTTGAACTGTGCCACTGTTAACATTAGCCAAAGTGTATTTACAACAACTATCAAAATATTTAGGCCGTATCGATTCTGTAGAATCCGTATCGATACACGTATCCCAAAGGAGTGCAATACGATATTTTGCCGTATCGATATTTTGAGCACAGGCCTACAATACATACACTTAACTTGAAAACATAAAGTGCACCAAGTCACATAAACTAATGTTGCAAATAAATCATGCTTGTTTTCCCTTCACCCCAAACCTGCAGAGCAGTTCAAACTGTAACTGAACACATGAGGAACAAAGTGCTTTGAGTTGCTGACAGCACAACAGTAAGTAAAAAGAAAAATAATCACATATTTCTCTTGTCACTGTCTGAACTGAATAGATGGCATGAAAAAACCTATGCATACTTATAAGTATTTTATTCCCAACTCCTAAATAATATACGTTTTTATTTTTACTCAAAAATCGATATTAAGATTTGAAATATCGGAGGTCAAAATATGGCAATATATTTCTGTATTGATATTTTTTCACACCTCCACTTGTGATGGTTGTGATAGTTAAGGAGATATGTTATTGACACACTTGAGTCCACAGCCTACCTGAGTAATGCTGCTGAGCATGTTATCACTGTGTCATAAGGGACATACAAGTGGTTTATGTTGCTGTTTGTTTTGTTTTAACTCCTTGGTTGTCAACATTTTGGCAATTTCATGAGAATATTATACAAAAGTCCAATTACACCAACTCAAAACTTGGACAAAAGCTATTTTTACATGTTTTAGAAAATAACTTGTTGTGAAATCACTCATGACCAAATTTGAATGACCAATGTACTGTAAAGGAAAGCTGAATGACTACGCTTTCATATCCTGATGTCAGTTTTTTTATTTTAGTTTTGCTTTTGTGAGACAAGAGATTAAATCTGAGTTTCTTTTTTCTTTTTTCTACAAACACTGCACTGGCTGCTTTTGCTTATTATATCAATCAATCACTCTTTATTTGTATAGAATGATTACATGTGTTATCTCAAGACACTTTGTGGAGCCTCTCTTCATTTTATGGATACACAACATAGCAATCTTTGTTCGTGTGTTGATAATTGTAAGTGCATGAAATATGTGCTGTTGAGAGCTTTAAAAAAATATAAGGAAACAGACATTGATGACTGATAAGTGGGAAAACATGATGTGTACAAAAAGCAATGCTGCAAACAGAAAAGAAAGGGTGTGATGAAAAGCAAAGGAAATGTGAACAGGATGTTATCAAAGATGTAACAGAAATCTTTCAGGCATGCTACTTTTCTTCAGATTCAATCAGCAGTTACAGGTGGGAAAATCTTTAACAACACATAGGCTTTCACGACTGCAATACCCGGGTATTTAAGGAGAATTTGTCCTGGATTTGAAACCAACAAAATATTATTTCAGCTAATCAGTTTTCATGTTCTTTAAGGAAGTTTTGTTTTCCTTCATCCTCAGCATTATCAGTTCTGTCAGTAAGCTCATTAAGCCAAAAAAGCTCAGTCCTCACTTTTTCCATTTGTTTCCTTTCCGCACAAAATAATCTCAGAAACCATCTGCGCTGGGAATGAAATTACATGTTGCCTCCTCTCATTCTGTCATCTAAACCTGTCTTTATGTCTCTCTCTGTCTGTCCTCGAGGATCCTATAAAAATTGCACAGGAAGCCAAAGATGACAGGAAAAAAACAAAACATTCAAACATAAGAGGCTTGTGGACATCTCAGATGCACTCAGAGAGGCCATTAATAAAAATAATTAGCAGAGGAGATGGGAGGAAAGAAAAAGAAACCGAGGGGCCGGTTTGGCTGATGTAAAATCTCATTTCTGTTATTTAATTTATCAGAGGCTGAAGCAGGAAATCCACCAATCATTGTGTTAGAGCTCAGAGCTCCTACAACAGGCACCTCTATCCTAAGAGGACATACATGTGCACACATAAATACACACAAGATCCAATCACAGGGCCAAAAGTGGGCTTGGGGGGGTCATTAGTGAAGGAGGATCAGATATCATCAATTCATCTTGGTCAGAATGATTAGCAGGACAGAGACAAAGAGCGGGATGTAAAGGGGTTGCTTTTTGTGCATTCCTGGTTTAATGTACTTTTGTGCTGCTGAAGCCATTAATCAAACAGCCAAATACACACGCCCACTACATGTTTCAAAAACACACGACACCACAGACGGTTAGAGATCAGGTTCAGAGAGGTCAGGGTGATTATTGTCACCGTTACTCACAGAAGTCAACAACAAACTGCAGCTCGTGCTAGAGGGGCTCACTCAGCTCTACACTGTGCGGTAACATGAAAGATAACATGACGACTTTAGCCAGGAAAGATCTGAAAAATGTTCTGTGTTAAACCCATTTTCCACATCAGTAGTCACTCTTCAGCAAAACGAGGGGCGATTCAAAGAAGTAACAATTCACTCTGTGCATCGAATTTGGAGTCATGATTCAGTAAAAAAAAACACGGCCCTCGATGCTAAAACTTAAACTACTCCCATTTTTAATGAATCAACAGAAGTCCATGTTACATTCTGTTCCTTCTGTGTTGTTTAGAGATACCTGGGAGAGTTTGAACAGCTTTTTAAACTTTATTTGTATAGTATTTGAAGACAAAATCTTGTAGAACAAGAGCTTTACATAAAATATAAGTATAAATGTAAATAAAAGAAATAATAGAATAAAATAAAATAGAAAAGTAAAAGATTAAATATCATGAAAATACAAGACTCTACCCACTCTCATTATCCACATAAAGCACACACTTATGCACACATATAGACATTAAGAAGAGATACTGACTGAAAACTTGAGTAATAGTCATCTTAAATTAAAAATGAGAAAACACAGGAGCTAATACTAAAATGGTGTAACAATTTTAAAAAATCGAGATAAGACATAATATAAAAACTACAACAGGATAAATAAATAAGAAAATGAATAAATAAAATTAAATTTAACATTATAATTCGGTAAAAGTGAGATAACCAAACACCAAATGTGTAAAACAGTCTGCTAAAAGTAGGATATGACAGGAAAATCAAATAAAGTAAGAAGATTAAAATTCCAAAACAATAAATCTGAACTGAGATGAAGATATAGAACAGCTTAGGAGGATTAAAATAAATAACCAGATAAAATTAAATATGATAGTTAAGATTAAATATGATAATTAAGATTATCAGCTAAAAGCCAGACTATAAAGGTAGGTCTTTAGTTTGCTTTTAAAGATATGAGCGCTGCGGACTGCCCTAAGGTCCTCAGATGGACTGTTCCACAGACAAGGGCCATAATACTGAAACGTTGATTTACCGTATGTTTTAGTTTTATTTTGGGTACCAATAAAAAAACACTACCTGAAGAAGTGAGGGCTTTACAGGGTTCATATTGTAAAAGCAAATGGGTTAAATAGGAAGGGGTAAGACTACTAAGAGATTTAAAAAACTAACAAAAGAACATTAAAATCTCTTCTAAAAGATACAGAAAGCCGATGCACAGGCTTTAAAACTGTCATAATGCAGGCTCTCTTTTGGTCTTCCTCTCGTCAGCAGAAATCCAGCTTTTAGCGGACTCTGACAGTGACACCACAGGACGTGCAGAGTCAGTCACTCGACTCTAAACATGAACACACGGTGCATCACAGTTTGTTGCATATGAGGCTTCATTATATAAAGTATTATCATAATGAGTTTAAACTACCATATATAAAGGCTCTCGAGCAGTAATGCCTCCTAGATCTTGATCTTAAGCACACAGTGTTTTCAGGCAGCATCATTTCGACCAAACCTCCAATCACATCAACTTGAGTCAGTCCAATGGCTGAACTACACAGGTATGAACCGATGATGCACACTGACTTCCCTACACAATCATTACAAAAGAGGTGTCTCTAAAAAGCAGACACATTTTCTGTGTCAGATGCCCTGAAATGACTCCTCTTTGACCAGCATTTGAGCGAGCACATGTTGAGAGTCAGCAGGATTCCAGCTGGCTCAGTCAGAGCAGGCCTCTAGCTTGTTTCCTCTCAAGTGGACCACTGGAGAAGAACTTTTGTAGGGGACTGAGAAAAAGACTTTAGTTAATGTAGCATGTGGAAAATGTCAGCGAGGTAAATCAGGAGACAACTTGGAAAGCAGAGTCACCTTTCTTATTATTTTCCAATTCTGATTTATTGGGGGACTCTGCATCATTAATTTTCTGAATTAGAAAGTAGAGTGGAAGTGTTTTTAGCTATAACTCCTTCTTTACATACCTGAGAACTATTATCTTAAAAACATTTCATTTTGAATGCATCAACATTGGGTTTTTACCAAAGGGGTCTAATGTACTGCATTTGTTCATTAAAATACATTTATTCACATTCACATGAATCAAATATAGGCAAACTGAAATGAATTGTTGTACTTTATCAATTTGTACTCAACCATAAATCAAAACATACAAAACAAAGGACAAATTTTCTAAATGTGCCACCTGACACACAACTAAATCAAAATTCTAAAACTGTGCCAAAAATGCCCCACATTTGTTCTATAAAAAGGATCAGAAAGCAGGAAAGGTGCTTTCATGCTTTTTTTTTGTTTTATGTTGCTGGGATCTTGTATTGTCTGGGTTGTTATGACAAATGCTCAAAATGCCAAATCACTTTGTAAACTTGTCTTCCTATCATATTTTACTGTAGACCTCCACACACTAAGCCAATGATTTCAACAGTGAAATGGCAAAATTTAGACATGTCATTTATATCTGTGTATTTAAAATAACATAGATGCATGTACAGTATGTTTGGTCATTGCTGGTAATTTGCAAATTATGGTAAGGCAGTCCATGCCACAATCAGATCACCCAATGATGGTAATTGTCCCTCAGCTAGACTGCTAGTTGATTATTCTGGGAAAACGAGATGAAACTCCACAAGATAGTGATTTGTTGAAAAACAAATGTGAACTAATTTTGTTCATTTGTCTCCAGTGTCTTGCTTTATGGCGTCCTCCTTATGTATATCTCCCTGGACAATCAATTTAGGACAGCTGATGATGACGGGGGAACTGACCTGATTCCCTCAGAATCCAAACCGAAACTTTCACTGCAAGACTTCCTCTTAAACATAGTCAGAACAATTCCTTAACAATATATTTTTACTTTATCAGATTATTTTATTTGTATAAAGAAAATATTTCCAGTTATTTCATTTGCTGTTCATATACCCAAAGAACAGGTGAAAACTATAGACAGAGGAAACGAGAGCTCTGTTGTATTCTACTAAAAGTATAATTTACAATATGCATGCACTGTGTGTCTGTACAACATGTGTGGATGCACAAGATAGTGTTTACATTACATTGTAATTTATTAAATTTGTGTCTATATATGTATTTATGTTTTCCTTTTTGTTATTTTGCACAAATATAACCCTTCAATTTGTTTAAACTGTTCTCTTTTATGATAATTAAGCCTGTGTAATTGTAATTTCATCTATTTGTGTTAATTAGAGTTATTAGAGTAAGTAACTAAATCTGTATGAAGAGAAAATGAATGCAAATGGGATTTTAAGTAAAGCATCTGTTGAGTGTGAGACTCACTTTGTGTGTTCTCCTGTAGGAAAACTGGGTATCATACTGCATCATGGTTCATATTTCCATATTTCACATACACAGTGTCTAAAGGCTTACCAGACCCATACAAACACAGCTCCCAACCCAGCTTAAGCCTCCTAAGCCCCAGAAATAACACTATAGGACAAGACTTGTTTCTTCTGATCTCATTAGTCCCTTTGTGCAGCTCTCAATCAGCTAATTATTCAAACAATAGCATGTTAGAAACAAACAAGAGAAGACGTAAAGGCAGTATATTCTGAGCACAGAATATGACCATCAGAACAGAGGCTGCTGTTTTTCTATGTCCAAATGCAAAAAAAACCACACCAGGTTAATTCAGCCAATTTTAGGGAAACTCCAGCAGGCAAACAAGCAGAGGAATCTTTGGTTTGTAATCTCGTTATTCTGCTTTGGAATTGAGAGTTTGAAAAAGCAATTAGTTTAGGCAGCAGGGGTTTCTGTTATAAAAAAAAAACATGGAAACAAGTTCAAACCCTTAGCACCAAGAGTACATGGTCCATATTTTACCATAAAGTCGGATTAAATGTACCTTAACAATCAGGATCAGGCATA
This sequence comes from Scarus forsteni, assembly GCA_036419115.1. Classification (NCBI taxonomy): domain Eukaryota; kingdom Metazoa; phylum Chordata; class Actinopteri; order Labriformes; family Labridae; genus Scarus; species Scarus forsteni. The sequence goes on from JAZDUH010000066.1 coordinate 18,952,195, forward strand.
AATCCAGCAAAGTTTGATCTTTTTACACACCACGACACAAACTATGAATTTATTTAAGGAAAGGCTAATAAAACTAATAAGACTGTATCTCCCAACTATGTTAACTTGTGAACCTTCTTAATAAAAAACGGGCTAAAAATTGCTACTTCCAGAATCAAAATAAACAACCACAGACATCAATATACATGAGCCTCTTAACAACTTCAGTATGGCTTCAACATCTGAAAACAAGATTCAACAAATCCAAAGGTATGTGGTACAGTTTTCATAAAGAGCTCTGTGTCCTTCAGACCAGCCAGAAGGATTTACTGGTATGAATTGTTTTGAGGAGCCCTTTAATTACTTATAACCATCACCACACATTGACCAAATCTGTTGATCTACTACAAAGTCAATAAGCAGAGGACGCTACCATCAGCGAGGTCCAGTTATCTGCTTCTCTATGTAACACTCTTACATTTAAGATCTTTAACAAGTGCTTTTATTAGCATACAGGAGTATCTGGTTCCAGTGTGATACAACAAAAATGGAAATTTATAGGTCTTTATGCCTTTAGGTCTTATCAACACTTTGTAATACCAATATATATTTTTTTAATTTTCATTTTTTAATTCTAAGTGGGTTCATTTCAGGCACTAAGGAGGGGGTTCTTTTGTCCCACTTTCGCACTTTGTATGTCCTTGTCCCCTTCTGTGGTTTAATACTTATACATTTTTTCACAAATAGTAATAACTGGGATGGGCTTATCACAGCAATCGGGGAAATACAGCCTATAAATAAGTATATACCTTATGAGTGTAAATATGAGTGTTCGTTGTGACTACTTGTTCGACTATTTACATTATTTGGCTTCTTTAAAAGAGCAATAATATTTTTCCCGTTCTATTAATGACTGTTACACAATTCCAACAAATCAAAACATGTGAACATTGGATGTTTTTGTACCACCTCGAACAACAACACTAAATCAGCTGCTATAACAAACTATACACCATCATTGGTATCAATAAATCAAACCCATAGGTGATCATGACTGATTTGGAAGCAAATATCCCAGTATGGAAATGGCTCCCAAACTTTTCACAGCCTGTACCCCTTCAGACACTTGACCTCCAGCCATGTGCTCCTTACTGTCACACACTAGAAAAAGAAAGCTAGAAAAAGAAGTGCGTCTATAAACCTGCTGCCACCCCCGCCTCCCACATTTAATATGAATGATATACAAATACAATATCTTAAAGTGAATTATTTCTCACTAAATTGATTTATTTTCCAGCAATTATAGTGGGTAACACCAGTTCACTTTTGAAAATAGAAATGTACATTTCTGGAAAATATTAATTAATCAACTTGGAACTGTACAAACTCACCAAACCTTTATTGAGAAGGATGTATGATTGAACTTATGTTAAAATAAGAATCAGACTATTTGGGATGAATTTCCTTCTCCAACAAGCCTAACAAATCCAGCCTCTAGCCCAGTGATTACCAACTGGTGGCCTGAGGGCCACATCAGGCCCCTCAAAGCTTTCTATCTGGCCCCCTGATTATTATGATTATCTATATAAGGATCAAAGTTTTTTTAAGACTGAAAGAAATCAAAATCTAAAGAAAAAGTCAGAATTCTAAAATGAAAATTTTAAATTCTCAAATAAAGTATGACTTAATTCTCAGACTTCTACCTTTTCCCCACTTTTTTTCCTTGTCATTCTAAATTTAATCTCAGAATTTGGACTGTTGTCTCATACTTTATAACAAGTTCAGCCTTTATTTATTTTTTTCCTTCTCTGTCTTTCTTTCTTTTTGGCCCCTGTGGTCTTCAGTGTTTCCAAAATGAAAACATGTGCAGGCTAAAAATATGTTGTTTTAATGATAGATTTTGTCTCTCAATACTCAGAACTATTTGAGACACCATATTTGTACTTCAGTATTTGTGAATGGGGCTGATAACAAATAATATTGTAAGTGGACCAAAATATTTCATTTTATTTGTTTTGTAACTATTATTGCATTATTCTGGCCCCTATAGCATATACCAAGTAAAAAATCTGGCACTTGTATAAATGTGGCTGATGAGCTCTACTCTAGCCTCTCTGCCAACACTTCAGGCCTTTACCAAATCTCACAATGCAAACATTTGCCAGTTTGAACTTTAACCATGGAAACAACTGGTTAAAATTTCCTACTCACGTACCCCCTACGCCACTTTGCGTACTCCTGGGGGTACGAATATCTCGCTGAAGTAAGGGAATCCTCGGTTTAAACCTTTTTTCTCATCTAAAAAGACCACAGTAAAGCTTATTTAACAATTTTTCTGCTTTTACAGTAACAGAACCAAGCTGTAGCAGCCACCCTGCTTGATGCCTCAGGGCTAAAAAAACAAATAAATAAATAAATAAAACTATCATCACGGTGAAACCAGGTGAAAAAATCTGTACAACACTTCTTTTAAAAGTTAGACCGCTCACTCCAATATGAACACTTCTGAACTGCACCAAAGAGATCTAGCAAACATTACGTTATTCTTGTGAAACTTTCCAATAATAATTTTACTGTTTGCGAGTCTCGTTGGGGCTGCATCGTAAAAACCAAATGAGTACTGTATCATGGTAGTGACGCAGGGTAATAACGGCTGTGATAATGATGTTGGAGGTTGACGGCAACACAGGGATGGTGATTTGAAAGTATCCTACCGTGGTCTGTGATTTTACAGGACACCAGGTAGAGCTCCTTCAGACTCCTGCCTTCCTTGGCGATGATTTCCACACACCTGCAGAAAGACAAGGATGGAAATTATGAATGTTTTCAGTGCTGCCCGAGGCATCACAGCTCTTGTTTTCCTTTCACTGTTTCATGAAGGCAATTTTTGACTCTTTTCAAGCACTCAGGGCTGCTTTTTCCTTTAAACTACCCTTTTTTTTACACACACAGAGGATTATTCCACAGTAAAGGTTAAACAGAACAGCTACAGGGTCAGAGCTGTTCACACATCCTGCCTCTGCCTCTTTTAACACACACATTAATAATTAAACAGCTGATCTGATTAAAGAACACGCACCAACACAGCGGGAGTAGCGTGTGCGCGTGCATAAACACACATATAGCGTCAGTGTGCCGTCTTCAAAGAGGGATATCTGCATTCAGCTCGGAGTAAGAGCCCAAAGGACCTCCAGTGTGTGTGTGTGAGAGAGAGAGAGGGAGAAAGTGAGCATACTCTGGGGAGGGCTGTGGGGAAGATCAGAGTATCTGTATCAAATGATTCTCTTTAAATGCCTCTAATGAGAGGAGTGTGTGCTACAACGAGATTTTGATCTGCGCATTTGACCTATTAACCTTCAGGAGAGAATGTTTTGATCTGCATGTTGGTGTTCTGACATGAATATTTACGAGTGAGAAAAAAAAAAACCTGCAAACACACACGGACGTACAGTACAGCTCTGGTATTTATGTGAATGAGGAGACAGAGACATGTGATGGTGAGCTGCCTCTATCATTGAGCATCGTCACACTGACAGCACTTGGTGAATTTGGCACTTCTGACTGCAGTTATTGCAAAACGTCACAGTGAAATGAGCAGAAAAGGCACCACAAAAACTGCCAATGAAGAAGAAAGGAGTGAAAAGTAAGAATCAAATAAGTGTTCAGTTTGCCGTGGATCAGACAGCAGAATTGGGTAGGGATGTTTGGAATTAAAGATGGCTGATACTGATGTTGACAGTGGTGCCCATAGCTATGGCCAAGCCCATTAAAAGCCCCAAAAATGGGCCCTGGAACTGGCTTTAACCCTTCAATTACACATGGTCAGTCCTCACAGCTGCTAAGCAAGGTTACCTTTTTAGAGCTACAAATACTGATTTACTAAATTCCACAAAAGTATTATTTAATTCTATTTAAGGCTGAATATTTGAAGTTTATATTGATAGATATATCAAGCTATATAAATGCTATATTGCAATTATCTGCCTGTTAGTTACAGTGTGATCCAGTGACAGTGTCTATAACATATATGTTATGTTATTTAGTTTTTAATGACTTGCTTTTAGCTGTTGACTCTGGTAGTCCTGCTGTTTTGAGGCTCCTAGACCTGTCTGCCGTTTTTGACACTGTTGAACATGGAATTCTTCTACAGCTTCTCGAGCATTATGTAGGCGGAGCAGACATTCTCTGTTTGGTTACACACAGGGTCACGCTTCCTCAGATGTGGCCCCACTGAGCTGTGGAGTCCCTCAAGGATCCATCCTGGGTCCTATTCTTTTTCTGTACATGTAGCCACTTGGGGATGTCTTCCAGAAGCATAAAATTTCTTTTCACTGTTTTCCAACTCCGTCTCTTAGCAAAGACCAAGCCCTCTTTCTCACAGGCTGCTCTTGAAAAGACTTTCCGTGCCTTTATTACAAGCAGACTTGACTACTGTTACTCTTTATACATTGGCATGGATAAGTCATCCATTAACCGCCTTCAGCTCATCCAGAACGCTGCTGCTCGACTCCTCTTTGGCAAGAAAAAGCGCAATCACATCACACCCCTTCACTGGCTCCCAGTACGCTTTCGCATCGATTTTAAACTTCTTTTAATCACTTTTAAAGCCCTCAATGTTTTTGCCCCTCTTTCCCTGTCTGAAATCCTGCATTGCCACTCCCCAACCAGAGCCCTAAGGTCTTCTGACCAGCTGCTACTGGAGGTTCCCAAAACCAAACTTAAGTCAAGAGGTGACAGGGCCTTTGCAGCGACTGTGGATCAGTCTCCCCATCCATATAAGGGTGCTTTCACATTAGGCCCACTTGTTTTGAACCGTGCTGCAGCACGGTTCGCCCCCCTCCCCCTCGCCCCCACTGGCTTGCATTCACACTTGCTACATCGAACCGTGTCCGGGCCCACTTGTTTATTTACTCAGTTTGAAACAGCAGGGGGCGATATGCATGCAACTGGTTATCAAACCTGCTACGGAGGAGAACGAAGAAGAGGCTACCATGGTAACCATTCCCCGCACTAAACAACCAATGTTTACGTCTCGCTCTCCTCTTCTTTTTTTCCTTCTAATGTGTTTTTTGTATCGTGTTTGAGACGGCATCAACGACCCTGTTTGAGCACCGGCAATGGAGTCCTTCGTGCTTTTATGAGTGTTTTTACATTGTTGGAGACGCAAGCAGCGACCTTCCCCCCACTTCCACATTTATTGTGCAGCTCGGAGGATAAAATGGGCCCATTCTGCACAGATGAGATGGTTTCTGAAGAGGCAGGAGACGTTGAAACTTGCCTTTATATCGCTTTTTCTACACGTCAACTTGCAATCTTCCGTCAGGTGAGTGATAACAGACCACTCGTCGACTAGAGTCTAATAATTACCAAAAGGCATTCCAAAAAAGTGCAGACAGCCTGTAGTTAGAATTTACAGTGACCGTGACCACAGTACAGGCAGAGCTCAGGAAGTCATGCACCCGTGACATCACACAACAGCAGTCCTGTATCCTGGCGCGCTTGCATTTACATCCGAACCGAACCGTGACCGAGTCCTCTGCAATCGCGCTGGAGACCATCTTCCCAAGTGGGCCCGGGCCTGGTGCTCGGCCGCGGTTTGTTTGCATTCACACTACCAAAACGAACCGGACTTTGGGCTCAATCGCACTCGGATCCGGGACAGGGCCCCTAGTGGGAAAGCACCCTAAGAGCCTCCCCGACCAGAGGGATTTTTAAATCTTCCTTATAGGCCCACTTCTCCTCCCTGGCGTTTCATCAATGAGCTCATACAAATCACAGGCACTTTAGTTTTATACTTTTGATCATTTTTTTGTATTGTTTTAATTGTTATATTTATTTCTATGTATTTGTGTACAGCACTTTGATCGACTGCTGTCTTCTTGAAGGTGCTCTATAAATAAACTTGACTTGACTTTTGTGTGGCCCTCGCAGTGACCAGTTTCCCATCCCACAGTTAATCAACACCATACGATTTTCTTGCATGTCTAATCCATATGGAATAGAGCTATTGTAGCCTGAAATGTGCATAATAACATCAACAACAAGAACTCCATTTCTAAACACTCAATCGCTCAAACCATCACTATGCTGTAAAGTTCTGGCATTCATGTAAAAGCAGATTAAGGAGCTTTTTGTCAAAGTGACAAAGGGAGCATAATGGAGTTACACCGCTCTTTGTTCATATACTTCCACGCTATATGACTAAGAACTGCACTGATCATGTCACTCTCTATCCAGAGGCTTATCTCACTCGAGGTTAAGCAAGATTAGTGAGAACTTCTTCAAAGAATCTGACTTTCTCTTCTGTCATTCTTTTTCCCAGAGAGCAAAGTGAAAATAGGATGAACAACAACAGGGAATCCCAACAAGTACATTTCCTGTAGAACAAAGTATGATTTCAGTGTTTTCTCGCTGCAGGATATCATTCAAGGTGACACGGCATGTGGATTTGTCTTGATGTGTGACATATCACACTGTAGGATCAAGGAGGAAGACATGCTGTTGAAGAAAAGTTAAAATGTGTGTCATATTCTTACAAAATCCTCATTTTTTCCCCCGGGGAGCCAGAGCTGTTAAAATGTGCATCAGCTTGTCTGCTTTAGTTCACTGGGCTGCATCTTCATATTTCACATTTTCTATTACGTTTTGTTGCCCCGCGAGCCTTGCAGTGTTATCGGGATGTACTTTTTCTTTCTTTGCGTCGTCCTCCCACCTTCTGATGTTTGTTTTTCTCTCATTTCTCTGTGGCTTTTGCTCCCAGTTTTTTTAGCTTTTTTCTCTCTCCTGTTTTGCTTCCCCTCAGAAATAAACAGGTCCTATTTCTAAACCAAAAACAGTGAGAACTACCACCTGGTGGTTCTAAACCTACGCAGGAAATATATTTGCTAAATAATGACAATGCAGAGGTCGGTCAGAAAGAAAGGCTTAGGTTGTATGGGGTGTAGACATCTGAAAAGCAGGGTATAGCAGCAGGACCAAAAGACAAAGACAAATGGTTTTAAAAATTGAATCAGTTTATCCAAAAGTTGGAGGGACAAAGCTTGAAGAAAATCAAAGTTCTCTTGAGATTTTGCATTCAAAAGCAAAGACTGAACATGAGGCTTAGTAACACTGCCCATTAGTCTTAACATCCTGATTTTTCGATCCTGTGTCTAAGGGGATTTTGGGAAAAAAATTCCAGTGGTTTTTAAGTTTCACATTCAAGTGGTTTTTTAAAAAATATTTAAACTTATTGAGTCTTGACATATGACCAAACATACAGCATGCCTGTGATCTTGACCACTGACTTCTTGCACCAGTTTATTCTTAAGTCAAAGTGATCATTTGTGAAAAATTGAGGACAAAAAAATTCAAGACTAATAAGAATATAATAAAATGATGATCATGAGATGCAATGACCTCAGTGTTTGATGTTTAAAATCAGATTGTCCACATAGTCTGTCTGCGCAGCAACGCACTTTCCAGCAAAGTCACCCCAAGTCCTGTCAATCAGTCTGTTTCCACAGCCTGTGCCTCACTCTCTCTCTGGCATGCGTCCAGCACACATTCCCTGGAAATACTCAGTGTGTCTATTTTAAGTGGAAGCAGCATCACTTCAACTCCAATCTCTGCCGAGCAGATCGACCCAACACAAGAGAACAAGCGCTCAGAATCTCCTGATTGTTGCAAAATACAGAGGATACAGAGGAAATAATACTGATGCAGACAGCAAATCAACTTCAGGCAGGAAATATAGTCTGTTATTTGCATTTCGCTCTTCCTGTTACGGCAAACAATCATGATTACCAACTGAAGTTGTTCTCTTGTGATCTTAAGATCCCGCATTTT